>JABXJD010000025.1:750000-1242500 GCA_013375575.1 Percina caprodes
AATGCACTTTATATTTGCTCAAATCCCAAAGTGCTACATGATAAAAACAGATAAGTGCTAAAATAAAACACACGGGGAGTATGAAAATAAAAAATAATCTTTTACATCTTACATACATCTTATCTTATCATCCAACAGCAGTGTTTCAGATTCACATGGGTCAACATAGGCATTGATACACAAAGTTAATAGGTTATTTTTATAAAAAATAAAACTTCTACATGTTTCATAGTGACAGACTTACACTAGACTAATACTGTTTCATTTGTTTCAAAGACACAATGAGGCATGCCAGCTAGAATGACCTGATGGTAGCTCTAACACTGTGAAATGCCTAGAACAGGAAGCTGTACAAAGACCAGCAGAGCTCCGTTGCGTGACGTGGAGGGCTGGCACTGCCTAGAGCTTTACTGAAGCTAAATAAAAAAGAAAATAAACAGTCAACATGGTTAGTACAAACGACTTATGAAGTTGTTTTATTCGGGGGAGGACGGTCTCTAAATCTAATGTTCTGGTGTCGCTTTCTTTGTATTTTGTGTTGATGAACACTGATGAACGAATATGGTGTCTGATACTGCCCACTGCCTCTAGTGTTCGAAAACACACACACACACACACACACACACACACACACACACACACACACACACACACACACACACACACACACACACACACACACACGGATGAAATACATCACGTCCTGTCCTTTTTCCCCCCAGAAAACACTTACCCAACACTTTCAATAACTCTAAATGTTTGCAGGTATAGGTTAGCTGCAGCTTTTAACCCTCATTAACCTGGATTCTGATGTTTTAAAGTGTTGTTGTTTGTCTCCTTGTGATGTATTTTGGTTGGAGTGATTTTTACACGTGTTATTTATGTATTGCACATCAACCCTGTTCAGCACTTTGGTCAACTGTTGTTGTTTTTAAATGTGCTATAGAAATAAAATTGACATTGACATAGGTTGACGACATTTTTGTTAAAAAAAGTAACGATGCAGTCAAAAATCAACATCAATAAGCACTAATGTGTTACCTATTATTACTGGATTTGAACTATGAATTACACATTTTGTACAATCCCTAAACTCTTTTCTTACAGTTACTACTGAACTATAGTCTGTACACATGTTGAAATACTTTTACAACAGAAACTACTCTGGTCTCTACTCCCTGTATGTATACTGTGTATAGTATGTCTGTATACATGCCGTTGGGGCACTTCAGTTCTGATCCATGTCAACAGATTTTTGTTTTATTGGGTGAAGAAACAGCAGTAAGGGCCTGCGGCTCTGCGGGCACCAATCAGGCCAGCATAAACACCTCTGACGTGTAACAAGCAGTTGCAATTTTTCTCGGGGTGAATGCTTGCATCTGTGTGTTTTTGAGGGTGTGTTGGTGTCACATTGTGTAATCACAGCAGTAGTCAACGTCAGATAATGCGTTTCTCTCCATCAATGCAACACAATTACATTTACTGATCATCTGCTTTTAAAAACCAGAGTTGTGAAGTGCTCAAGAAACAAAAAATCCCCCCAAAAAAGGATAATGAACATATGAACAATGATAACGGTAAGTAGCACATCCGCACAGCTTAAGTACAAGAAGTAAAAGAGTTATAATTGTTACAAATGTTACCAGATAGTTACTATTACTAGACAGTATTTAACAACTGTAAATAAGTCTAATATTTGGGTGTCTTTATTGGGAAAAATATCTCAAATGAGACACTGGGTAAGGGTGTATGTGTGTCCACATTGTACAATTAAGGTCATGTCCCTAAATTAGGAAAAAGTCAAAGGATTTCAGACAAGAAAGAAGAGATTAACCAGTATTTCAGACAACTCAAAGACAGAAATTGGTCAAAGTGACCTGCAACATAATATAAAGGTCAACTAGTGTTGGTCGCTGGCAATGTGTTTCAGACCTGAATGTATTTCCCTGGGATATTGTCACATTCCTCTGAGTCTCTGGCCAACAGAATCTGTGGTCAGCCGCACATACAGTTTTATTGTGGGAGAGTATGTTACAGTGTAAGAATGCCAATGAAGTGATTGATATCATCTATGCTTTGGACTGTGGTATGTGTGTGTCGCTGTGTCTGTGTGTGTGGCTGTCTGGGTGTGTGTGTGTGTGTGTGTGTGTGTGTGTGTGGCTGTCTGGGTGTGTGTGTGTGTATGTGTGTGTGTGTTGGTGCCTTCTTCTCTGTGGACACATGTTTGATACATTACATGATTTGGACCACAGACCCTTGCGTGTGGCAGACACAGATCAGAGCTCTATCAAATAACATCATCATTACCTACGCCAACAGCACATTTATATGTGCGTGTGTTTGTGTGCGTGCGTGTGTGTGTGTGTGTGTGGGTGGAACAGGACAAAGAGGGTTGATGCGTGACAGAATTATAGTATGATTTAGTGACAGTTATGAGGAATTTATAATCATGTGCCTTTGTGTGTGTGTGTGTGTGTGTGTGTGCGTGCGCGCACATTCTTCAGGAATCTCATCATTGACACCAAAAGGACAGAGCTTCTCTGTATCAAAACATTGTGTCTTTGCTGCATTCAGGTTATCTAACTGGCTCCAGACAGAACAATGAACACTGATTCTTAATATAGATTTGGCGGCTTCCACTGACCCAACAGAAACACTTATGCGTGTACACATAGATACATATTTCCACAACATGCAAACTCATATACTCACATTATCTTCATTACGGTTCTGTACTTGAAATCATGAAGCCTACTTGTGAAGAAACTCAATCTATACCCCTGCCAGGGGTTGTGAGATAATTAAAAAGCTAGGAATGAAGACAGGGTGCAAAGTAGTTTCACCCCTTCAGGAACACATTAACTTGATCCATAAGCGGTAAGTAAATCCCAAATCCTGCTATTGTATGGTGTGTGCACAGTTGTGGAGAGGAGCCAGGGTAATTTCAGACAGCCGCTGCTCCAAACTCTTGTTAAGGGCGACTTTCGCTCAGACTCATGCTCTAAGCTGAGGAAGACAGCTTGTTTGTGACAGCATTTTAGCTTTTGTTTACATGATTGTGGCATGTACAGGAGGTATTTATCTAGAGTTGTTCATTTATTAAACTGAAAAGCTAAGGGAGCTCGTGGAACGTAGCTAACTCGCTACTTGCACACTCACAACCTCCCAGCAGAAGTTGGGGGTCAGTGGTTGGGGTAGATGAACCAAAAGAGTTATTCATGATCGGCAGGTTTGGGCTAACAACACAGAATGGCTAACAAAGACAGAATGCAAAACAACATGACCAGAATGAATGGTGTGCATCAGGAGCCAGAACAGTTCACAATGTCCACCAGACCTTTGGTCAGTAGTGACAACATATGTTGGCACAGCAGAGGTGCTGTTTTGAAAGGGAGCAAATCAGGCACAAGATATAACTCGTGGATGTGACAGGGTCATCAATCATGTCCAATCAAATCAGCTTCTTTCATTTATTTTAAAAGCAGGGCACTTACAGCCATGACGCACTGATGGGAGAGGGGAGTCTTCGTCCTGTCCCTTGAATTTACAGCCAGGAGTGGATGATGTCTTTATTTGAGTCTTTCTAGGCCATCCTGCTGTTCACTGGAGCTAGGTGCTTCTCAATCTTCTTGTTAACTAACAGGTGGTTAAGATAGGGAAAAGCCATTACTGTGCTCATCCTTTGGAATATTGGTGTACTTTACTTTACTTTGCAATACTTTTTATATAATGCCACTTTACATTCATTCAGTACTTTTTGCACATTATCTGTTGTTTACCTGTTGCTTGTTTGTTTTTTACTGTGGAAAAACTGCTGCTGTAACAAGGGAATTTCCCCATTTCCCGAGCCACATCAACCAGCTCCGACTGGGGGATCCCAAGGCGTTCCTAGGCCAGGTTGGAGATATAATCCCTCCACCTAGTCCTGGGTATTCCCTGAGGCCTCCTCCCAGATGGACGTGCCTGGAGCACCTCCCAAGGCAGGCATCCAGGAGGCATCCTTACCAGATGCCCGAACCACCTCAACTGGCTCCTTTCAATGCGAAGGAGCAGTGACTCTTCCCCGAGCTCCTCACGGATGACTGAGCTTCTCACCCGATCTCTAAGGGAGACGCCAGCCCCCCTCCTGAGGAAACCCATTTTGGCCGCTTGTACCCTGGATCTCGTTCTTTTGGTCATGACCCAGCCTTCATGACCATAGTTGAGGGTAGGAACTAAAACTGACCAGTAGTTTGAGAGCTTGGCCTTCTGGCTCAGCTCTCTTTTCATCAAAAGGGTGCAATAAATGGAATTTAATACCACACCCGCTGCTCCCATTCTCTGACCAATCTCCCACTCCATTGTCCCCTCACTCAAACAAGACCCCAAGGTATTTAAACTCCTTCACTTGGGGTAAGGACTCACTCCCTACCTTAAGAAGGCACTCCATCGGTTTCCTGCTGAGAACCATGGCCTCAGATTTAGAGGTGCTGATCCTCATTCCAGCCGCTTCACACTCGGCTTCGAACCGATCCAGTGAGTACTGAAGGTCACAGGCCGATGATGCCAACAGGACCACATCATCCGCAAAAAGGAGCGATAAGATCCCCAGCCCACCGAACTGCAACCCCTCCCCACCCCGACTATGCCTCCATATCCTGTCCATAAATACTACAAACAGGATTGGTGCGCAGCCCTGGCGGAGGCCAACCCTCACCTGAAATGAGTCTGACTTACTGACCAGAACCCGGACACAGCTCCGCTTTGGTCATACAGAGATTGGATTGCCCTGAGAAGGGACCCCCCCTCACCCTATCCTCCCGCAACCCTGTTATTGGCACACACCCTCTGGTCACCCTTTGTGAAGAGAAAAACCACCACCGATCTGCCACTCCTAGTCACCATCCCAGACTTACACGCAATGTTGAAGAGGCGTGTCAACCAAGACAGCCCCTCCACACCCAGAGCTTTCAGCACTTCTGGACAGATCTCATCAATCCCTGGGGCTTTGCCACTGTGGAGTTGTTTAACTACCTCAGCGACTTCCACCAGGGAAATTGACGACAATCCCCCCATCATACACAGGTTAGATGAGTCCAGAGTCCAACCCCTATCCAGGAGTACGGTTCCAGAACCGAGATTGTGCGTAGAGGTAAGTCCCACCAGATCTAACTTCCCGCTTTAGTGCTTCACCCCCCACACAAACTCCGCCACCTTCCCCCACAGAGAGGTGACATTCCACGTCCCCAAAGTCAGCCTCTGCCACCCAGGCCTGGTCCGTCGAGGCCCTTAACCTTCACCGCCACCCATGTGGCAGCACACCCGACCCCAGCGGTTCCTCCCACAGATGGTGGGCCCATAGTATGGAGAGAAAGGTGCCTCCGTGGCAAACCCGGCCACCAGGCGCTTGCTGTTGAGCCCACCATCTGGGCCTGGCTCCAGACATGGGTCCCAAGCTTCCTCCGGGCAGGGTCACTCCATCTCTACCTCGTTGGCTCGTAGGGTCAACTCTTTTTGATTGGCTAGGTGTCAGCAACCACAAACACCAGCAGCTAAAGTGCACAAACAATGTTCTCTATGCTGCTGTTCATGTTTGCTCGTGGTGATACTTGGAGCAAAGTCTCATGTTGTGTCGAGCCTTCTTAGTGTTTTAAATATAGTGATGTTGATGCTATCATAGAAGTTCCCCTAGCTCTCCCATTCAAAAGGTAATTTGACTGAAAACGTAAATACGGTAAATCTTAGAAATGGCGCTTCTGTCCTAATTATGCATTTTGTCGAGAGAAACACTTTAACATCAGCAGGTTAGCATTGTCACTGAAAGCAATTTAGCGTGCTGAGGATATATTACATCTCATTACTAAATGTGAGTTTTTACAGAACACTAGCTTAGTTTACTTTGAAGGCAGCGTTGGCCCAACTGACTACTGTGAATTGCGTGATTGCAGTTGAACTGCATTGAACTGCATGAGTCTTTTTGATTCGTATTGTGTAAGAAGACACATTAGTGATTCTGCTTGTTACAAACACATGTCTAAAGACCACTAACAAGGGCTGCAGTTTTATCTTTTGCAAATCCATTCAGCCCCAGTGTGCCTATATTATGGTTTCTGTTCACGGCAGCTTGTCAGTTTGGTGAGGCCCAATGGACATCTGACAGTAGATGATCAATGCTCAGGATTTGCATGCACAGTGGGAAGGAGTCACCGTCTCTTTGATGGGAGAGTTAACTGGCTCCAGCCTCCGAATGACTTGTTGCTGTGGCAAGCTCATGTCTCCTCCCTCCAGTGGACACGATTGGAAAACTCCAAATGAGTTTCCAAAGCCAGAGACACTATATCACTTACACACAAAAACACACACGCCCACACACACAGCAGTCTGTGGAGCCAGAGAGTGAAGGGATTTATTGTTATTGTGATAACCTGGGAGTCCAGCAGTGGTTGAATGTGGCAGAAATAAGGCTGTTTTAGTAAGACCTGATTTAAAGTGGGAATCCTGGAGGAGTTACACAAATGCACACACACTTAAACTCAGAATGGTTGCCTTTCTCTCCTTTTCTCCCTGTTTCTCAATCTCCCTCACTTTCAAAGTTTCACCTTGTCAGGC
Source organism: Percina caprodes (assembly GCA_013375575.1). Classification (NCBI taxonomy): domain Eukaryota; kingdom Metazoa; phylum Chordata; class Actinopteri; order Perciformes; family Percidae; genus Percina; species Percina caprodes. The sequence continues at coordinate 756,589 of JABXJD010000025.1, forward strand.
TCTAGGTGTGCGCGCGCAGGGACGAGCACAGAGGTATTTATGAGGTTCATTTAAAATCATCTGTCAAGAGTTGCATGCAAACCATGCAACCTCATGTGCGAGCATCTGATACTAGACAGCAGCATTTGATTTGAACTTAAATCTGCACTGTTACCAGCACAAACATTTTAAAATCTGGCTGATGTGGTAACTGCATGTGGCTCTGGTTAAATGTTGATCTGTACATGCTGAAGACGGGGAAATGTTTTGACTGATGCAAGACTAAAGAGAGCTGCTATAGCATGAATTTAACTATGTAAATACATGAACTCATAGGAGGAAAAATGGTTGATGGTAAACACACAGCTACTTTTTTTCTAAATTAAATCAGACATTTTATTTGATTACATAAAAAATAGACATCTGTCTTTTGACATCTTTAAGGCATCAGACTTCTTATTGGACAATGCATGCGGTGGACTATCGCTGAATATCTTCTGTCTATCTATCTGTGAGTTGATCAGTCAGTCCACTACTTTGGTTCAGTCTGAAATATCTTCACCGTTGAAATGATTGCCATGGAATTTCGTACAGATGTTCACGGTTCCCAGAGGATGTATCCTACTGGCTTTGGTGATGCCCCTTTTTAACTTGTTGTATACGCTCCTGAGCATTTCCCTTATGTTCTCTACATTGCCTTACAAGCTAAAGGTACTTAACATCGGCCAGATGTCAAAGGGAGGAACAATTTTAACACAAACATTCAGATGACAGCATTTTTCAATTTCACTTTCATTCTCCAACCTTTAATTGTCTTTGGTGGTTGAGTCAGTCCATCCCTCTCCAACTCCTCCCTTGACTCCCATGCAGTGATTTAGAAGCAGCATGATAGGATCATAGTATCTTTCAGGCTTGTTAATGGTGATAACCTGACATTTAACAGGCGGCCATATTACACTGACTAATCCAAAGTTAGAAAAGAGTCATCGCTATCATCTCTAAGATATACACAGTGTGGGGTTTGCAAGCTCATCGACCTTTGGGACTCCTGTAAAAGTAATTAAAGTTGGTGTGAGTCAGACAGTACAGTAAGTCATTTGTTTGTGTGATGTGATTGGAATGATCCAAAGTTGTACCTGGCAGAGACACTGAGTATAAAATAGAAATGGGAGGAATAGATAAAGAAATGGTGTCTTGATTGGCATGCATTTTATTACTTTCCTTAATCATGGAAACTCAGCTTGGAATGGAGAGGGCCTTGTAATGAACATGTTAGCAGGAAACAGGCCTTGATTTCAAGTTTCCCGTATTTGAAACAGTGATAGTGTTACAATGTAAAAAAAGCTTCCCTTATACAGCTTTCTTGTATCATTATTAGCCCCAGTGTTATACTCTGACATCATTGAGCTTGCATCTCCAAGTCTAAAGCCAATCGAACAGTACTTCACTGGAAAACAATGGAATACAATGGAATTCTGCATGGTATTGGCAGGTGGATGGGAGCGCCATCTCCAGTAGTGTGGTTATTGTAACGGACTGTTGTGGAGAAAACATAGAAGATATACCTCTTGATTTACCAGTTGACCAACTCTCCAACCCTCACCTAAGGTGAAAACTTTATAGTAACCAAAAGAATGACTCTGAGCATCCAAAAACTCAAAGGGTGTCAGGTTGGGAAGCTCAGGCATCTACAAGAGGTTGGAGTTTCACAACTGAGAGGAAAAGTTGAAAAAGTTTGAAGGGCAGATTATCTACTGTAAACCTAGCGCAGATTACCTTCATAGCTACAAAAACCTGCACATGTGGTGATCTTAGTCAATCGCACGTTATAGAAAAGACGACAGAAGCAACGCACTCAGGTAATGTTTTGTCTTCTGGTAGTTTTTGATGTTCTCATTAATATTTCTCAAAATGTTGTCCTCTTAGAGAAGCTCTGAAAACATTAATATGAAGAGGCAGTCGTACCCAACCCCCTAATGGCCCATTAGTGCGTCCCTCACAGGTAGATGCGATGCAAAACAGACACCAATATTGTGGTATACTGTGGGATGATGCTGAAAATAAAAAAACACACAACAGAATTGTATTTATTCATAATAAAGTTAAATAGATGACAGAAAACCGTCGGCTGTGTGCAAGACATTCCAACACAGTGAAATTTAAATGTCTTCACAGAGGTGAATTTAACCCTTGTGTGGCGTTCGGTTCTGTGGGACCCGTATTCACTGTCTGCAAAGACAAATTATGCTATTTATTATTTCCTCTAACTCAAACTCATTGGCCTTAGCTCATTTTCTGTGAAGAACATAAAAAGTTTTATTATATTATTATTATATACATAACTATTACATATGAGGTGTTCATCTCCACTAGGTGCTATGAAACTATGTTGTCTTTCTGTACCTCACATGCAGAATTACAAAATTGTTACATTTCAAGCACCTGTTCTGATTAAGTTGTAAGAAATAAGCACCAATAATGATCAAAAATCTTGTTTCTATTTCCTTTTTTATGACTGAATTTCCTCGTTTTCTCACAAAAAACAAAAATGATCATCTGATCATAAATGTGATCTCAAATGCGTAAATGGCAATAATGAACCATAAAAGATGTATATATATATATATATATATATCATTGGTAATTGAGCTAAGCATCTATTAATTATGACAGGATATCAGTTCTACTATTGTTATACAGCTTGCTGCTGTGCAGCTGCAAATCATAATCAATCAACATAAATGCAGGTTCCTGACAGCTGTGGGATATATGGATGTTAAAAATGAGGGATTGCAGGTCAAGTTAGAGAGGACAGAAGATTGTTTTCTATAATCCAGGGAGAAGCATCCGTAATGTTTAAAGTCCATTACGTCCAGCTGTGTTTTCTCCTGCTCAGACCAGCTCGTCTGGTTGGCAGAGGATCACAGACCTCAGACGTCTCCAAAATCCAGCGCACTTTGTGCACAGCTGCATGGCATCGTGGAAACCTTCATTAATGTTTTTTATTTTTATTTAATCTCTCCACAGGAAGAGGTGGAGTTGTGTGGCCACACATTTTCATGGTAAGCTCGGGTTTTCGCGCAGCTGATCTAGTTTTACACACGGGTTGTGTATGAACAAAGCTGTAAATGTCTTGGTAATTATTAAAATCATCCTAGCCTGACGTCGTCATACTCAGATTCTATAGTCAGAATGGGAGTCTGATACTGCTCCATTGGGGGTGTGATTATGGGTGGGGGGGTTCAACTGAATCAGGAAAGAAAATGCCTCTGCACTCAAATGGATAGACCTAGAGCAACGAAGTATGTGTCGTATGTTGAGCGAAGCATAGTTAAAAGTCAACATAACTCAACTGTATGCATACTGGAAGAAGACCTGTTGATCATCTGTCTATCATCGTATAAAGCCCGCCCTGAAAATGTGATTGTTCCAAACAGCTCTGGTTTGAGCATAGTTGCTCCACAACGGATAAAATCCAGACACGGCCACAGAAAACCTGTTTTTGTCCTTTAAAATCACACGTGAGAAAATAAATACAGATTGTACTCTCTGTGTCGTTCTGTATTTGTCTTTGTAATCTATAGATTGCCCTTCACTGATCTCTCAGGGATAAATCATGAAATGAAATTGAATGAAAATCCATATTTGTTCTCGCAGTTAATATTCTCCTAAAAAGATGCTAAAATTGGACATTAATCAAAGATTATGCACTTTATAGTCAAGATGCAAATGCAACAACATACAATACATACACATATCATAACATATCAGATCTATCTGAAAATAAACACGATTTTAGGATTAGTACGTTATTAGTACAATATAACTTCTAACTTTCTTTCATGATGCCACTTCTGAAAGCAATGTTGTTGTAACTCGTTGTAAAAATTAACAATTAAACATTGTAACTGACATAGATTCAAACTGATCAGCTGCTATTCTCTTAGGCAGGAAACTTGTTACAGCCTTTTCACAGCAGTTATGAGTTTCTGATTCCCCCAAAAATCTCAAATAAAACTAAACCTTAATCACAGGGAGTCTTACTGCATTTCTTCATTTAAGTGTCTCAGTCTGGTTCAATAACAAGCCAGCTCTCTCTCTCTCTCTCTCTCTCTCTCTCTCTCTCTCTCTCTCTCTCTCTCTCCATGGCAATATGTTGAGAGCTCTGATGGATGGGCGGTATGTATGAATGACTGTCTCTATTTATTGAAGGCGGAGGACACAGACGCTGTGTTGTTGGGACAGGACTTAGACCTTGACCCAATGACCCCGCATCTCACACACACAATTTCAGGCCGTTCCGTAATGAGTGTGTCCCGGTCACAGCAGCCCCTTTCACCTGACCACTCGCACACTGATGTAGACACAAACACGTACTGATCAGTCATCATGTCTCTGCTCGCTGTAATGAGTCAGAGTGACTTTGATAAGTAAGCTGTAATGACTGCAGGCTGCAGTGGAGTTGTGTTAAACTCTTTCTCATTAGAGGGCCAACTCGCACCACGGATGCTATGGCACTTTCTTTATAAGATCTCTTTTGTTTGTTGTTTGTTTGTCGTTTTTGGCATTGGAACCAAATGGTCACTTTTGACACACAGATGGAAATCAGACCAAGAAATGCAGATAGATATTTTAGGGCAAACACAGTCCCTCTAAAAACAGAACTTTGTCGAAATAAAATGCACTCTAAAATTAACAAAATCATGATTTCAATCATAAAAAACATCAAAATAAGATAATAGTAATTCAGATTAGATACACAGCAATAACAAGAAATTCAAAAAAGTGCTCAGAACAATGAAACGTTTGACTATCTACATTTTCATGACCACTTCATCTGTTGATTAATATTGCACTGTAACAAATTTGACATCAAATTTACAGTAACTTACTGGCAACAATTGGCCAGCAAGTTACTGTGAATTCTTTTTACAGTAAAGGTACCATACTTCCTTTTACAGTATTTTATGTATTGATTGTAAAATACAAAACAATTAAACAGTATTGCTTGTTTTACTGTAGAATAAATATTGATTAAATAATGTGATTTCAATTGCATTTACAGTGCTCGTTTATTTACTGTACAAATAAAGACAGCCTAAGTACAGCCTCAAAGATCTGCTAGCATGGCTGTAGACTCTTAGAGAAGAAAAATAGTCCAAGCATGTTTGCAAATGTAAATGACAATGCCTTGCCCAGCAACGCTCATCATACTGAACGTGCCCACTCACTGGTGGAGGCAGCAGACGCCAGTCCTCAAAGGGGCAGTATAGAGCATATCAGAGTGTTTCCATGACCACAGTAGTAATTATACATCTCTTGAAACATCTGTGGAGGAACGTGTACTGCTGTGCTTTCTGCAGAGAAGGAAGAAAAAAAGGAAACATAGACAATGGGATGTGTGTCTAATTGAAGAGGTGACAAATGTCAGAAATATACCGTCGCAAACGGACATGTTCAGCTAGATCTTCAGCAAACTGGTCAGCCATGGTCATTTTGAGCAGAAGTGTACCTTAACAAAAGAGGTCAGCTGCCTCTTGTGGTTTCATACTATAGCGCACCTAGCAGCAACGCCCAGACTGCAGCTTGCACTTGCATTGCGTTGCGATTTTCAGGTGACACATTCCAGATTGCGTGAAATTGATCTCTTGTAGCATCCAAGCGTCTGCTTGAGCATACTTTGATGGATGATGTTTCTGCCCTAAGTCTTGTTTCTCCTGACTTACTGCTGTTCAAGGAAACCCAGTAATTGATTAGCTTCTTCTACAAAGATGATCTAATCTTCAACACACATGCTGAAAGAAACATGTTTACCATTATGTGTTATCATCAGATTTTAAAGTAACACAGACCTTTTTACAGTGACATGATGAAGTTGGTGATGTTGGCTCCAGTTAGCACTGAGCAAAATTTCAAGATACAATATATAATATAAATGTTTATACACATTTCCATCACTCTCCATGTTTTACCAAAGAGTTAAGAGCATTGAGAACACACATGCTGTATTGTTTGTGCTGTTGCAATTTAGAATACAGAACTCATTACAGAGAAATGTACAACGACCAGACTAATTGACTTGCTCCTGAGTCACAATCAGTCATAGTATAGTAGTGGCTGAAGAGTTTTAACATTCCTGCATTTCTCTCAGAACACTCTACTTAAGTTATTGCAAACATTTGGCAGAGGAGAAGTTGGCAGTAGTGAAATAAACAAGAAGTTGGCCTCATCTCCGCAAAGCTTTCAATCGTAATCAGCATTGCTCACTGGCTAGACAAGACCTCATTGTCTCTATGTGTGTAATGTACTCAGCTTGATGCACTTGCCTATAATTGTTGAGCTACTTTAATTACAACTATACTTTACTTTATGCTATATAGTTTTCTGTTACTTAATCTGTCTTACATTCAAAAATCAGGATTAGCCAGGTTGCACGGTAAGGAAAGTGTGTGGTTGGTTGATGGAGTTTGACTGAAATGTAAAACGGTTAAGTGAAAATTGAGACACAGGAAAGGTTAACTTCAACCCTATTTCACATCTTAATCTGCATCCTTAAACCAAGTATAGGCACTTCACTACACAAGCCGGTCACACGGCATTTTGTGAAATAGTCACGCTATTTTGATCTATTGATTCGTCAACAGGGACACGATTTTCCTGCTTATTTCATAGTGGTCACAACAAAACAGTTGTGGTAGGGAGAAGAAGAACGCAGAAAGGATCTGCCGCATGCAGGACGCAATCACTGGTCTCAGGGGTGAAATTCCTGTGATGTTTGACCCATGCACCACCCCAACCAACCTCTTTACATGGATTTTCTGCTTTTCAATATTACTCGATACTGTAATCGTGTTGCTACCACGAAAGATGCTCCCCAAGGAAATACATTAGATTAAAAGTTGTGTTCACCACCACGAAAAGAAATCGTGTCCCTGTACACGAATCAATAGATTAAATAACGTCACCATTTCACAAACTGCCATGAGACGGGGCAGCATTAAAACTACATTGGCTGATATTTCGAGTTCACTTTCGCTCCATCCATTATTCCCTGCTCTCTGTCACAAATCACTAATGCTGGGGAAAAATGTGTCAAAATATTATGCAATCAGGTATTCTTAGAAAAAGCTATTTTATTCTTCACATTTTTAATAACAATGATTCAAACTATGGGTTTTTGTGTCTGATTTTTAGAGTTGAGGCACAGCGACAGACACAGCATGTAGGACAGGTCATGTGCTGTCAGGGGAAAGTGAGACACACTGCAGGTGACTCTATAAACCCTCCTTTATAAGGAAGCGGGGCACAACCTATCTCCCCCAGGACCTCCTCATGAATGAACCACTCAGATTTCCCCACAGTCTGGTTTGGTGTGTGTAGATGTGTGTGTGTTAAGGGAATCACACTAGTTTAAGTTCCTGGATATAGTCAGAAGATTTCAGTTAAGTTATTTGTTAAGTTATTGTGAGCATTCATGACACATTGTAATGGCAGTCTCTCTGTTTCTTTGCTTGTAGTGTATATTGCACACACACACACACACACACACACACACACACACACACACACACACACACACACACACACACACACGTCCCCCTGCCAAGCAAACAGCCTTGGTCAACCTTGGTATGCCGAGGTATTTACGCTAAACGTTGGGAATGAGATTCCATCGTACTCCCTCGTTTTCAGCACCACATTCCACTGAGACCTTCAGTCCCTTCAGCTCTATATGTTGGTGACATTTATCTTGTTCACCCACCAACAGAACACATAGTCATCTTGTGGCATGTGTCCAGCAGCAGTCCTTTTCAGACATCCAACATCGTTTCCACATCCTTGGACAGCCTGCTAACATTTGCTAATTAACATTCAACACAAAGTACAGCTGAGGCTGACATTATTTTAAATGTGGTAAACCAAATTATTGGACAATTGAAACATTTCTAAGGCAACGGTGGGGGTTGCCATTGGCTTACAGTTGTGTGTGGAACCCGGATACCTTGAAGAGGCGTGTTGCAGGCCTTGTGCACTACTCAAAAACATACCCGATACTGGCAATGATGACAAGAGAGAGCAGGAAGGGTTAAGCCAAAATCTGCAAGGCTGATACAGAGATGAAACGAAACACCTGTTCAGTGTATGTCCAATTAATAACAAAATGTGTAGCCTTTGGTGACTTCGGAGTGTTTGCAACTCAATTGCACTGTGGTCAGGAAGAAGAAATTATCAAGCCTCTCAGACCTTGTGTTGATCAAAGGTGCTATGGTGGCCATCATTGACATCACAATAAGGTATAAGATGAGCCCAGACACGTTGAGCAAGGCATTGGAGGAAAAGACGGCCGAGTAGGCACCTTCCCAATCATGTTTACTGTATTTGTGAAAGAGAAGAACATTGCAAGATAGTGGAGTCTCCATTTTCACCTTGGGAAGATGAACAGGAACCAGACTCGAAGATACCTCTCAAAGCTCCTGGCTGATGTCAGCTTGTCTCAATGAGTCAGTAAATAGGAGAGCCAAGTTCAGGATGCATGCACGCACACACACACACAAAGACACACACACACACACAGCCAATAGCAATCTGAAATTAGAAAAATAAATCACCCGTTGCTGTCATTTGTACTAGCAAGGGACCTTACATTCATCATGAGTTAGGGAAGGAAGTGTGCTGAGCAGCCAACATAATACAATACATCCATAAAGTAATAACGGCTAACATAATAAAACAAAACGTAAATATAGACGTGGCAGGTGGCTGTCTGGGTTCTTGAGAATAAATGTGCGATGAATTTGAATGAGTCATTTTCATATTGGGTCTTCAATTTTGTTTTCTTAAAGCAAAAGAAAGACGTACTGTTAAGTGATAGTGTTAGATTTAACTTGTCACAAACATTGTATAAGAAATACATCAGTTGCCATTAATAATTTGTTATACAGGATTTGAATAACTGTAAATGGACAACAATTTAACTTGTTAAGGTGCGGTCAGACCAGATTAAATAAACAGTACATGCACAGGTATAGTATACCCAACATGCTCACCAAATGACACCTAATTGAACATGTTATTGTCATTACTGTTTATCTCTGTCTTTATGGTCAATGCAAACAAACCATGTAGCAACACTCTGCTCACCATTAAGACAAGGAACCGTCAATACACTGAACAGCAGCGCTAATCCCAACCAATTGCTCAATGAAATGAAACTGGAACTGGAAGGTCTGAGCCGGATGGTTTTTGTATCTTTCTGAAATTGAAAATCCAACAAGCGATGAGCCAGGTGTGTGGTGTTCAGGCATCTACTCTCATCATTTTGCACGTGCACAGCTGAGTGCAACACTATGATTGCCAAAATCGTATCCCTATGATTCATCACTTCTTGTCCCTTTCTATGGTGACAGGCTTTTTGCCTTGCCTTCAGTTCAGTTGTGGCAATCCTGAACAGACTTTTAACTTGAGATATGGTTGGATGACACTTGGTATGAACTAGTTTGTCTTAAAGGGATATTTTGCTGATTTCAATCCAGCTCTGTGTCATGGCAGTGTGGGCATTGTGTTTAGATGAATGTTGTGTTCCTTCCCTCCGTGGCGCCAGTTCATGGAGCACGGAGTAGTCGCGTTCTGCTGAAGTGAAATGCCGCGTCGCCTCAACAGACCTCCGTTACACATTCTGCGTCATCTGATGGATTTTAGCAGAACACACTGCCCACAATGCCATGACACCGAGCTATTAGAAATCATCAACATATCTCTTTTATGAAAGAGGAGACAAAGAATTTGTCATAATTTATTCATGAAACATTTTGTTCTATCCAATCCTCTCTTTTTCAATATACCACCATAGAAAAACACTTCCTCCTATCCTTGTGTTTTTTTCATTTGACAGCTGTAGTAATACTAGTCTGTTAAGGAATTAGTCATTACATTACACATTACAACCTATCAGGATATAGGTTAAAAGGTTAGCTATGATCAAAAATTAAGCAGTTGGTTTATTACAGTATAAATAATTACATTATGCCTTGAGCACTTATAATGTAATGGGCAGGTTTTACTGTACTTGATAGACAGCAAGGTTGGTGGTCAACCAGAAATCCATTTCAGACATAAAGTCGCTGAAATGTTTTACTGCTTCGAGAAATGGTGCTGTTTACAACCTCAAATTTACACACACACACACACACACACACACACACACACACACACACACACACACACACACACACACACACACACACACACACACACAAGGTGATTACTGACAGAGCTATGTGCTGACTTTATGTGTTTCCAGTCAAAATTATCCAGGAATGAAGACTGACACCCCGGGATTAAAACCCACATGAAATTACAGTTAATCAGCAGTAGAACACACAGAGGCACACAAACTCATACTTTGAAACTAGAAGGCCAGATGACAGTGAGAGCATAAGAGCATAACCAAAGTTTGGTGTGTGTGTGTGTGTGTGTGTGTGTTTGTGTGCACACACGTACATACGTGACCATGTCTGTTTTTTTAGCATCACTCACAAACCAAAATGATGATTTAAGTGCATGTAAGTAGATTTCCAATGAGTTTTTTTTTGTATTTTTAAGTAAGACACACACACACACACACACACACACACACACACACACACACAGACCACAAGTACCACATTGTCAGAGCAACATCAGTCAAATTAACGCTGAGCTGCTGAAAACCAATCCATGTTTTCACACAGTCTGTCTTCTCTCTCTCTCATACACACGCACACACACATACATACACACACACACACACACACACACACACACACACACACACACACACACACACACACACACACAAAACGTAGTGTATGATTCACACATCTTTGGATTGAGCCTGGGAAGAACTTACAAATACAGACTCATGGTGGACCTTCTGGTGGTTTTTGGTCATCAGGCACATCAGCAAAGGTCTGTCTCTTCCATATGCCCGTTACATTACAAAGTTATCAATTCTCTCCACTTTACTGTCTGTTGACAGCGAGGACGGCCAAATAAGTTAGCATTGGCCTGACTGACACTGCATAATGCCAACAAAAATAGCCTCCTAAATAGATGATATGATTTGTTTCGCAGATGAGCCACAAATATGCAGTTCCGATGGGACTATGAGTAGAAAATTGCTGCATACCCTGCTGTCACAGGTTTCCTACTTAATCCTGTCCCACTCTGAGTATGGAGTAAGAAAAATTGTGTTTGATTGATTGATTGATTGATTGATTGGTCAATAAAGCTGACATTCTCACTCAAAGGCTGGACATGCTGCTGATCCTCACCAGATGAACACACTTGTGTTGTATTAATAATTCAACATATTGACTGTATTCCAGGAGATTCTTAGATTAGATTCTTGTCATCTACCTTTTTAAGCTTTTCCATGTCCCTCAACCTGCATTGCCATCATCCACCTTCAAATTTAATTTCCTACATTTCCCACAATGACTCCCACAACTTGCTGGTACTTGTTGCGCCTGGCTACTGTATTTACCTTTACTGTATGCTCAAATAGCAAATGTAAAGATTAAAGAGTGACACATGGGCTGTTTCTCATTCTACATACTTCCGTCAGTACATTGCTAATGTACACTGACCACATACTGCTGTAGTGCCCACTTTTGATGGTTAGTATTGTACCAATGTATTTTATGTAGTTTATGTTAAAACACCGGAACTGATGAGCGGTCGGCTCGGCCCGCCGCCTCTCAAAATCGGATTGAAATCTATTAAACTGACCTTTGTTGAGCAACAAAACAAACAGATTGTAATTTATGGCCTATCACTTGCTCAAAATGTTTTCAGAAAATTCAATAACGTATTCCCAACAAGCCGCCATCTGGCTGCCATTATGCTTGGTAGACCCATGTGACGCGTTCGTCCAATCAGCTGCCAGGTCAAAGTCACTGGTCCCTCCCCTTTCCGCTTTATGCGTTATCTACGCTATATACTGTACTTAAAACTCAGTGTTTGAAGTGTGCAAGTAGGTGGTTTGAGAAACAGCCTCTGTCTACACTGGATGCATGAAGTCACAGTATTGCTGGGTTGCGTTGCGGTTATGTCAGACACCGTGTTAGTAAGAACTAATACAACAAAAAGATCTATCCATTTTCATCTGTTTATCCGGTTCTGGGTCGCGGGCAGCAGCTCCAGTAGGGGACCCCAAACTTCCCTTTCCCGAGCCACATCAACCAGCTCCGACTGGGGGATCCCGAGGCGTTCCCAGGATATAATCCCTCCACCTAGTCCTGGGTCTTCCCCGGGACCTCCTCCCAGCTGGACGTGCCTGGAACACCTCCTCCATCTCTTGCTTACAGGAGCAACTGGCGCCGCCTGTTGCTGATTGGCTGGAATAGTGTTTCTGTTTGTTTTCCATTTACACAGCCAACGCACACAGAAAATAGAAAGCTAGGTGGCCGTGCAGAAATATTTGCTAAATTTGACAAAAAGTGTATTGAATGAGCATCTCTTACTATACCTTTATTGTTAAACAGTTATATGTACATATTTGTTTCTGTATTTCTTGCTTATTTGTTTCATAGTAGTCTATATCCATGATGTTCCATTCCTGGGATTGCTCTGTTGCTGCCGGAAATTCTGCAGGATTTTACACTTTTTCGCTGAATGTCCATTACCTTCTTGCTTTCTTTGAGTTGTAATTTTAACCTCCGGTGGATTTATGAGGACTATTGTTACCCGCTCCTCAGAAATCCAGAGAGCTAGCTAGACTATCTGTCCAATCTGAGTTTTCTGTCTGACTAAAACAACTTTTGAACGTACACATTTTCCACATTTCACTGCTGTGTGGACTAGCCAGACCTTCCTTCTTAGCGCTGCGGAGGAGGACCTGGCAAAGCAAGACTCAATTATATAGTAATGTTTAATATGTTTTTCTATGCACCAACAACCGAGGTAACATCCTTGCAAGTGTTACTAACTTGGCAATACATCCTTTGGTGGTTGTGACTTCTGGTTTTAATTCTTGTGTGTTCATCACCACAAGCACCACATTCACTTCCAGGTCAAACATCCTGATTATGAGGCTCCATGTTGACGTCAGGGTGTCACATCCAGCTGCACCACCAGCGGAAAAGTTGAATCAGGAACAAAGGATAAATTTTTAACAGTGTTATATTTTTCTGTGGATTTTGCCTTTTTAACTAAAGGCTAGAACCTCCTCAGTTAATCAACAGGACTTGAATGATTTGTAAACCAGTTGTTAGTTTAGTCACTTATCAGGTTTTGCTGTTGACATGAACTTCACTTTACAGTACTGTCTCACAGTTACAGCATGCTCGCCATTCAGGTCAACTGTAAATTGACGTGAACGATACAGCTGTGTTTGTGTGTGTGTGTGTGTGTGTGTGTGTGTTAACAGCCTGTGGTCTGACTTGCATACAGGGCCAAATCTTTTGGGTTTGGCTCTGATACTGTTAAACAGAGGATACGCAGCAGAGTTGCTGCGTAATGTGTGTGTGTGTGTGTGTGTGCATGTGTGTGTGTTTGTGTGTGGTTAGTTCCATGGCAGTACAGAGTAAACAGCAGCTATGCTAATATCATCCATACAAGCATCCTACCGAGCTACGTTTGAGCAGTGTTTTCTCAGCTGCTGTGGGCTGTCGTGGTCCCAAATGCTAGACCTATACACACTCTAGGGTTTGGGCATTAAAATGCCTTTACTTTACATGGCAATGCATATTTGAAACTCAAATAGGTCTTCATCAGGATCATACAGTGTGCCTTGGATTGTCTTTGGAGAAGTCTTGCATTTCAGATTTTTTCCACCCATGCAATGAGCCCTTCGCATAGACAGAATGAGCACGGTGCATCTAAAGTATCCAAAGAGCACCTGTATGTGAGCATCACCACAAAGCCACGTGCTTCTACTCCATAGTCTTCCTATTATAGTCTCCAGTATTGTTGTTAATCACTCACGGTGCATCATCTGAACGTCAAAGAGATCACTTCACCATCTTCATCATTTAAGGCACTTCTTTATTTAGGTACAGTTTATGTCAACATTTCTTGTACTTACAACCTGGAAACTCTGGAAATCTCTTGATATATCTGACTTGGCACTTGATAACACGGGAGTGCCTGACAATCAAACATACATTAGCCAAATTCTGTAATTCAAGGTAGTTAAATTGTCAAAGCACATTACTTTTAGCGCTCACAAGTCCAACTCTTCAATCAGTGCCCTGAAGTGTCCAAACATTGGCAAGTTGAAAATACGTCTGTGTATGCAGAAGGTACTATAAACAGAAACACATGCTCATCCATTCCAGACTTTTACATTTAAGTCTTTCCGGTGAATTTCCTGTCTTTATGTTTCTGTAGGTGGGTCTTTTTCCTGCATGTTCAGTTACTGTGGCTAACAGTGCTCAGGAACGGTTGATTTCTCTTCCTGTCTTTCCAACATAAACAAGTCCTATCTGCCAAATGATTATTCCTTGGAAGGTCCAACCAGACACCAGGTGCTTGGAAGAGCAAACCCGCAGCCCTTCATGAATCAGATAACAATTTAATCACTGTTATCCTAGTTATTTGCTTAATTTATGGACTTTAAACATTCACAATTGGGCTCTCAAAACACCTTGGCCAAACCTTCCCATCACAGCACTTCAAGACTCCCATAAAACCACCAACGACCCTGTAACGTGAGTCAGCAGGACGGAGGGAATTTCTTGTTCCTTGAAGATGCAGCCTTGTCTACAGCTTGCCTCTGTAATTGAATTAGGAAGTGGTGGGAATCTAAAGAGCTGCAGAGAGGGTTGTAAGTAAACAGACATGGCCTTTTAATCCCTGCCTCTGTTTGAAGTACAACCAGTCCTGCCCCCAGCCCTTTTATGAGGTGTACTTCTCGGTGTTGTGCTGTGGAGGATGAAGTTTCACAAGCGGGGTTAGTTAGTTTATTTAAGAACAAGGCAATGAAGGTGGAGGCTGATGAGAAGAGGAGGGAAACTGTTCAGAGAGATGGAAACGGGGAAATTGAGAAGAACATAGTGTTCCTGAGAGAAAAAGCGACAGATTCGGAGAAGTCAGATAGGCCTTAAGTCAAAGTGGGTTGTAACAGTTTGTTTAGGTAGTCAAAGGCTCCCCTGGGTCAGGGTCAGACCTGGTGCTGGGAATCTGGGATGTAATGCTGGAAAACAAAGTGAATAACCCCAGCCTGTCACACAAAAAGAACAGATCACCTACCCAGACATTTTCTATATTGATATCTTGAAAACCATGGGTCGAGGCACAGTGTGGCGTTGAGGTTCCCCCGTAACAGATGAAATGTCCCCTCACCACAACCTTTTTATAATGAAAAGGATCGATGTTGTTAGCAAGCTTGTCATTTTTCGAGGTTCTAGACTGTGTTAAAATGACGGTTTCTGAAAGAGAAATGCTAGCTAGATAGACGGTGAGTTCTGACCGACAGCTAACTCTAGTTGATGGTGGATAATGTCGTCTGAATCCTTTAGTTACACTTTTAAGTATACATCACATCAATTATCACCAAACGTAATATCTTTAATGGGCTAATAACCCTAACCCTTAACATTAGCTCAGCTGTACAATAACAGCAGCAACAGTTTACAGCAGTTCTGTGCAATCAATGTTTAATAAGACAACAATGAAACATAATTAATGTATCCCATTCATGCCTGCCTGTGAAAAAGTACTATTATTTTTGACAGGGTAGCCGTATGAGTTTAACTCGTAACTAATCACTAACGCAGGGCTCCCTTTAACCCTTGTGTTGTCCTCCCGCCCACTATGCAACTTTTTGTTTATCTCAGTCCAAATTAAAAACACTTTTTCTGCCCTTTACCCAATGTTTTTGTGATTTTTTTCTGTGCTTTTTTTGTGGGTTTTTTCTGTGCTTTTTCAAAATTTTTCTTCCTGCATTTTTGACGTTTGGGTTAGGGTTAGGGTTACCATTTAAAAAAACAAAAATGCTATAAAATTGAATAATGATCATTTATTTTACTTGTAAAGAGCATTGTAGGGAACCATCTACATTCTTTTTTTTAGACATTTTGGTTGATAGAAACCCAAATTTCTGATATAGAAACTTAAAAAAAAAAAAAAAAAGGGTCAAATTTGACCCGAGCACAACAGGAGGGTTAAAACCAGGTAGTAGTCTTCCTGTCTGCCCTCTTGCGGTCTGTCATATTTCCGGGTCGCTGACTCCGTTGAATGATTGTAGATCGTAGATTCCAGCCCGCCGTTCAACGCATTCAAAAGCGGATCTGGTCGAGGGTTTCTCTGTGGTGGTTGGCTGTGGTTGGTGCTTTGAGCGGCCTCCTTCAGGTCGACGCAGACGCTGCTTGATCGGTATGTAGGCCAAATGGTGTAGGATTTATTCTCATTATTTTGTGCTAACTACCCTTTTCTATAGATAAGAGTAACAGGGCTGGTTCAGCTGGAGAGTCTTAGCTGCATAGTGGTCTTCCACTGGCTGCTGTTCTGTTGTGATGTCCTGAATCTTGTAACAGCAACGCCAAAAGATTGCTGCACCCCCGTCCTGCTTCACGGCCACCGCCAACTACGTCACCGTCATCCAGTCAAACGTCTGTTTTACGTGGGCCATTGTTTTAAACATTTCAATGTAGCGGAAAGGGTTAACTCCCTACATTAATATTTGGTTAATTAAGTTGTTTCTTTTCACTTTTGTTATTATGTTTTCAATGTAGTTAAAAGTTGCCTTTACATTTTGTTTGGTTTTCTTTTCATTAATGAGTTTAGTTTTCTACCTAAAAAGTTGAGTTTTGTTTGGTTGAGTTCTCATTGTGTTTTAATCATACTTAGTATTGTGTTTTTTTTTGTGTTTTCTTGCAAATTTATAGTATTTTTTATTGCACTGCCTTTCTGGAACTACTGCTGGTGCTGGCAGTTTATATTGTGTTAACCCTTGTGTTGTCTTCCCGTCAACCATGAAAAAAACCCAGTTTTGGTCACTTTTTTCAACATTATTATGACTTTTTCTGACATTTTTGTCCCTTTTTCAATGTTGTGGGTGCTTTTTTTTTTAAATATTTTTTTGCCAAAGTTTTTGGATATTTTTATTGTTGACATTTTCATCGCTTATTTCGACGGCCCATTTCATGTGCAAAAAAAACAACTAATAATTAATTGAAATGTGTCAAATTTGACCCAAGGACAACATGAGGGTTAAGTTGCTTTCAGGTTGTTATTTTCATCATAATTTCGTATATTGATTTTCTGTCTGTTGAGTAAATCCACGCAAATTGTGTGTGTGTTCCATTTTTGTCCCCGTTTCAGTGCTGGTGTCCGGGTGGTGGTGTCCCCTTCCTGTTTGCTGTGTTGTCTACTCCGTTTTTAGCTCAACTATGGTCCATTACACCACTATCTTCCCTATACAAGCTTACCTACTCCACTTCCATGTGTTGATTTTAGGAATATGGGCAGAAAATGAGACGAGTAGCTGAGTGTTGCAGACCAGCTGTGTTCTAATTATGAACATAATTGATCTGTTTTTTGTTTTTCACAAAGAAAGAGCCCTCAATGTCTACAAGTATAGTAGGATGGAGTTTCCCAGCTCGTCAATAGTGAGATGATAGTGAGTTTCTTGTGTCCCATGGCACTTAAAGGTAGAGAAACTGGGTGAAAAACCAGCTCCAACAGACAGTATAATATGCTAGTCACATGGCTGCGTCAATGCATGAAGAAGTAACATTTAGAGCATTAATTTGTCCACTGCTTCCTTCTTATTTCAAACAAAGGAGAGATGAATGACTGGATTGCTTTTGTTATTTTAAGTCTCGTACAAACACGTATATCTTGAAAATTGGTCGCGACTTATTCTGATTTGTGGTTGCAGATTCATTGGAGTTCATTGTGGAAAGCATGACTGTGTTAGGTTAATATCAACAATTACTCTGCAGCAATAGACATTTCGATCTCCCCAAAGCAACCGAAAGCTGTGTTTCCATTTTGTTCAAATAATTTATCTCTAGATTACGGCTTGGCAAAATAAATGGCATCTATTTCAGGGATATCCAGGTCTCTCTCTCTCTCTCTCTCTCTCTCTCTGCTCTTACACCCTCCTTAGTGTGAGGTCCTGAAGCACACCAAGCCACATGGAGAATTTATGACAGAGGACCTTAGCTGCATACCTTAGATTTCTCTTCAAACAGATCCGTCTTTACGTGAGCACAGGCGCTCTATAAATCAACCGGATGAAGGGTTGAAAAAAAAATCCCAAAAAAGGCATAGCAATAGTGTGCGCAGGTCTTTGCGGGCCTGTTGTCTAACGCAGAAAAACTGAATCGAGGATTTTGGTTGCCGTGACAATCTTGCGCATACACACTGTTCCCAGCAACCACACGTGATATATTGACTTGAAGTTGCAGCTCTGGTGCATGAGGCTAGATGGCGTAGTGCTTTCAAAAGCTAATGTGCAAAACAACAGGGCTTTGTGCCAAGCCAGCCACTGATAATAGCAGTGAAGCTTCTCAGGTAGCAACACTAGCTGTGTACATTTCCACTGCACAGATGACAGCATCAATGGGAGAAAAAGTACATCACGGAAAGTTTCTTTTAAGAAATCTAGATGGGAGATCTTTCTCAGGGGCAAACCTACCACATGGAAAATGTTTCCATTTGTCAGCGGATCATCTAATTCCCTCATTGCCATGTAATTATGGTGAAATAAAGAGATGCAGCAGATTGACAAAGCCAGTGCTACAGTAGGCCTATAAGCATTTCTGACAAGGGGGTAAAGATTATGAAAGAGAAGGGGCCTGAGTGCAGGATAAGCCAGGTTGCTGCTTAGGTTCTGGGAAGTTTTAGGGCCACTCAGCAACAAGACATTGAGAGTCTGCCACTGCACATTTAGCCTGTGTGGTTGTAAGGTCGGCCTTGCCTTCTTGTTCGGTTGCCATGTTGTACCGAGTGGCTTCAGCCAAGCCAAACAGCCCTATGCTCTGCCGTCACACACACACACACACACACACACACACACCGCTCCTTAATTTAGACTTTGTTTTCAATATCTCCTCAATCTGTGTGTGTTGGATCCTACTGCAGCTCTTCGAGGCAGCCCAGCTGAGCTGTTCCCTTCACCTTGTTCTTTCTTGTTACTCTACTTGTCAATCTGTCCATCTGTCTGTGTGTCTAGCTCCTAAATTCTCCACCAGCCGTATACTGTTTTTTCTGTTGATGCTGAAATACGGAATTCACTTTGCATCAGTCGTTTATGCCGCAGGAACCGCAATACTTACGCAATACAGATTACTCAAAACAGGACATTTGCCCCATCAAATCGTCTTATTGCACTTTCTTTGTTCGCTGTGTCCTTATTGCCTGCACTTTCACCCTTCAATGGAATGCACTGCCAATCCAAGAAATATATTTTTTCATCACCGTGGAAAGAAAAATGTGAAAGTGCATGAGTGTGTGTTTGTCTGACAAATGCCACCTACTTTAGTTTTCGGGTGGTGTGGAGCTAAAAGTGAATCGGTCCCTTAAGTGTTACTGCAAGCATTAGCCAAAGGAGAGAGGTGAAACTCAAGGAGGTGCTTGAGCGAAATCTCATATACTGTATGCCGGTGATAAGCTAAGGCACACGCACGCACACACACACACACACACACAGGAGAGAGACTCATTAAGGAGGTCATAAATCACAGGGAGCAGTGCCAGAGAGCGATCACTCTCCCACTGTCTAAACACTGCTCTCACTCAGCCTTATTAGCAGGAGTCCAGCTCTCACCCAGACTGGAGATATTAGCCTCCTCGCTAGAGATAATCACAAAGATCACATTACGGTTGCCAGAGGTACCAGGACAACTCCAGGAGATGTTGAGTTCATGGGAGGCAAGCATCATACACAGCTATTCTATTATCTGCTCTTGGTCATCTTCATGTTCTGCACATTACATGGGAATGAATGATTTTATTGTCATAGCACTGTAACACCAGAACTGGGTTGCACCAGCTTTTCATTAATCCATCACTAAGCTTGCATGTCAAGTTCTTGTGTTCGTAGTAGCTAGCTAGTTTCAAACTGGTGATTTACTAAATCGGGTTGCACTATCAAAACTGTCTAATGGCCTTTACACACCTGGACGTCCGAACACCTGGAGGTCTGGACCAAGGTTCATGTTTTTGTTACATTGCATACATTTGATCTGGTAAGTTTTCACACTGCAGTTATGCACTAAAGAATCATACATGACATAACTACGTCCTGCCCTCATCACATACCTGAGCTGCATCTCCCGATACTAGTAATTGATTGGTTTGTAGACGGGCTTCCCCGTCCTCTTGTATCCTTTCTCTGGTGTCGGAATTGTCTGCTGCTCTCCTCATGCTACCCGGCTCTTTTGGTTTTGTTGCGCATTTGAGAAGGAAGACACATAAACTACAAATGTGTTCTCTGCTCTGATAGCTGAAAGCTGTCTGCTCTAAGCACACACTAAGCACTGAGCTATTCTTTAAAGGAGCTTCCCCGGTCTTATAACACAACAATAGCCTACCAGAACTTCCTGGTGGCCTATTTGGTCCAAAAGTCAGAACCATCCAATTCATGTTTTCACACTAAAAACAAACCAGGCCATGGTTCATGTTTGACCAGGACTGAGACTACCTCTTTTGGGCCGAGCAAATTCCGGCTGTTTGGTCCGGACCGTGGTCCGGGGGAGCTTTCACACCTGTAATTTTGGTTCGGATCAAACTGAAAAGTCTGAAAATCCAGGCCTAACAAGTCAGGTGTTAAAGCCCCCTCAGCTAGCAAAGGCCAAAACCAGTTGCTAAATACATGTAGCATCCAATCATAAACAGGAAGTCACTCTAGCATCATGAGCGGTGCTTCTATAGAACAGTGATATATTGAACTATAGCCAATTTTTTGTAAATACAGGTAGGTTTTGGTTTATATATGCAGACATGGAAAACATATTTTCTTCAGAGAATAAGTGTAAACACTGCTCAGTGGAAAATATCTGATTAAATTTACTTAGTCCACAATATTGGTTATCTAACTTCATGGGCTTTTGATGGAATAATTAAACATGCTAATGTGCAAAATGACATTACTGAGAGGTTCCATGTTCATAGGAACTGTGGAATGAATATAGAAGTGCAATGGCGCTCATTTCATATGTCTGAAAACTTGTTTAGATCATTACCCTCCGGCGTTATCACATGATGAGCCGGTATAGACAGGTTACATCAGTGTGTGACAGTGGAGAAATACAAAAGGGCTTAAAAACAGGATGAGAGACACAGGTGAGAGAGAAAGGTGTGATCATATGAGAAGTCATGTAACAGTTACCTTGAATTATAGATACGCTCCTCCCTATGGGGGCGACTGAAGAACAATTGGACCAGGAGAGCGTTAAGAGGCGTGGACACGCCTGAGCGCCACCAAGGGGCCAATAGGACCTGGCCCCAGCCAACCAATGGGAGAAGACTACGGCCGAGTAGAATAATATATTGACTCTCTGGATTAGGGAATCGGGGCCATTCTGCAGAGCGCCAGGGTGAAGTAGATGGCCGATGTGTCTTGTAATCTTTTTGCTCATTACTTACGATAAATAGAGATCAAATGAGAGAAGCTGTGGCTTTTGTGACTTCCTCTCAATTAAGGAACACAACAGGCATAACCTAAATGTAATTTAAAGTCTTCACAGTTTATGATCAAGTGTCATGTCAGATATGCCGGCATTGTCCATTGCCTCTTTTGTTCTATCTAAGTTAGTCATGCTATGACAGCAAGCTAGCAGCAGTCAGTTGGCTCTCTCTTCCGCTCAATGTAGATTTCATAACATTAAATGATTATAATGTGTCTGTAGGGGATTGATTAGGTTCAAGATCAATACCACTGTCTCCATTGCTTTGCCAGATGTTGAGATGTCTGGCTGTCAGCACTAATTTCCAGCCCATAATCTGTTAAGGAACAGAAGCCTCACTGTTGAATTTTGACTTAATTATGTCAGTGACCTTTTTGTAAGTAGGTGAAGCCTCTGCTATTAAAACTACTTTTTCTCAAGAGAGTTCTGGGCAAAACAGACGCATTAAACCAAACATAAAATTGCAAACAAACAACTATAAAATACTAAGAGGTCTGATTACTGCTAACAGTAATGGACACATGGATTTCAACCAGAGCTACCATTTAAAGGTAAAACTTTTGATTATTTAGCAGTGAGTGTGTAACATGTTGGCAAAAATGCTGAGTGTGCGTATGTACGTGTGTAGTTGTGATGTTGTGTGTCATCAGTCTGTGATCTCTAATGTACAACCCAGTGACAGTTAAATGGACACTTTTATTGTCCAGTTTCCTTTTCTTTATTACCAGCTGTTATTGGCCCTGAGTTGCCAAGGATACCCTGGCACCATTTTTGAATCTTGACATCATTGACATTTGTCAGGGGGGTGTAGCTTTCTAGACTTTCTTGAACTTTCCCATGATCAGACAAGCCCTCATCTGAGAATGTTACCATCTTCACACATTGCAAAGCATACAGCAACCACACGCTTGCAATTAAAACACTAACAATCCTGTATGTAACTTATGTGTTTCTCATTACCTCGATAATGTTTAGCCTACAGAAAATGCAGATCTCCTTTCCTTCAAATTCTTTACATATAAAAACAAAGTAGTGAAAATATGTCCACCAAGAGAAAAGCTTTGTCTTCTTCGCTTCTTCTCATTCTGATCTTGTGTGAAAAAAAATGGTGGTTCAACTCAAACTGAAGAATTACTAAATTTATTATTTTGAGTTCAACTACATTATTACTGTGGAAAATAATATTAAAGTAACGTGCTGAGTAGAGCTGAAAGGATTAGTTGATTAATCAATTACTGATTAATCGATCTTTGACTGATTTCGCTACCACCCCTGCACTGCTATCGTGATTTTTCTAGTATTAGGGGTCTATACCTTGCCAAAAAACAATGATAGCATTTGTCCCCCCCGATGATACGGCTCAACCCACCTGGCTCATGGACTATATAGCAGAATGGTCACTCATGCAGCCGGACCATACTCCAGCCAGTGCTGACACAGTTCTGTTGGGTTAGGACTGACAATGTGGGACTACGGTAATTGTGCAAAAAACTCTACAACCACTCTCCAGTCACCTTCTTTGCCCTGTGTGATCACCACTATGGCCATATTAGGAAATTTGTGTGCTAAATTTGATTTGCATATTCTAATTGATTATTATTTTGTGATGTCTTCCTTTGTTCAGCCCACAAATCAACTATTAAAAAAGCATCTACCCAACCATCATGTGGATCATCCCATTCTAACCTGTCCACATGCCCTCTGAGGGCCACACAGCCTTAAGTATCGCATCACTATACAGAACCAGAAACCTTAACCTAGATTGTAGACTTTCATCAGCTTTCAACACAATGTTCCAGCAGGAATGGAATCCACACTTTTCTGACGAGTCCAGCTCGTAAAGGTGAACAAAATCCTTTCATCTGCCATCGCGACCGATCCTGAGGAATGGAAGAATCAAGCAGGTATTTTCATATAAAAACTTGGGTGCAATGATAAACTATCTGCTATACTGGATGGACCACATTGAATTTGTCTGCAGAAGAACAAAACAAAGAATTATTTTCTTTGCCACCTTAAGTCTTTTGGGGGCATTTAGACAAATTCTTGAATTTTCTACAGTATTGAAATACTACATGATTATTAGTGTTTTTCCACCACTTTAAAGTTAAAATATGCTCAAAGATTGTAGGTCATCCCCTTGAGAAACTCCATAATAACTTACAACTGACCAACAGCCTTATATCTGACCCAAACATGTCCTGAACAGTGAAAACACAGTTGCCATTAAATCAGAGGTAGAGTATGGATTCCCCATTTTAATAAGGTTCGACAGACAGTCCTAAAACTTAATATGGAGCTTAATCCTAGATCAAATGTACGTTAAAGGGTCTTGAACATATCTTCTGTAAATGTAATGTAAAGTGTCCTTGTTCCTTGTCTTACATTTTTGTCTTTGTTAGCCTGGGAATGGGACTGACATAGAGGCTGTATAAATAGCCTTCTCACAGTTGCTCAGAGGAAACACCCAGAGCCACCCAACACAATGATAACACACACACACAAACACACCGGCTCCTATGGGAAACTATTACGGTTTAGTGTATACTGTAAAACAGTCAGCACTATGGGGTTGGAAATCAGTCAGTCAGCATCTGTTGGGGGGGGTCTACATTTTTTGAAAGAGTGTGTGTGTGTGTGTGTAAGCCTGCAGTGCACACATACCCTGCTATTATCTCTGCTGTGAGGGAGTACCTCCTTAAAGTTCTGCCTGGCTGTTTCCATGTGGTCGCCCAGGATATTAATCACTGCATCAACAGTAATGTGTGTGGTGTGTGTGTGTGTGTGTGTGTGTCTGTGTGTGTTTTATGGTGGAGTACCTGCTGGAGTGGCTTCCCTGGAAGGAAGTGACGTGTGAGTCGGAAAGTGTGTGACCTCAGAGGGATTTCCATCTGACTGTTTGTGTGCAGGGTGTGTGTTTGTGTGTGCTTTTCTCCTGCAGGGTGTCAATTACTGAGAGGCACACCTCTGGTATCTGTAAATCACAGTGAAAGTTAGCTCACTGAACAAACAGAACAGGGAATTGTCAGCCACAACAAAGGAGAGATTTAACACACCAAGAGTCACAGAAGCCTTCAAATCAGGTTTAATACAAAGAATGCAGATTGTGTATTTTGGAGCAATGCACTTGTTAAAATATTGGTTGCTGGTTGGAAATGAGGGGAAAAAAGAGAAAAATACAGTTCATCATAAAGCATAAGAGTGAAAGCGTTAAAGAAGAAAAATGGTTGGGATAGAATACAAAAATGCAAGTAGAAGGAAGTCCGTCCAAAATTCCTTAAATGTTGTCAATAGTTTGGAGCGTGTAGAAACTAGAAGACTGAAGCAAGACTCCATTCCATCACAGATTAAATGAGTTATAGAGAAAATTCACGAAGAGACAGATACTTTGACAGTGTCAAATGAACATGACTGCAGGTGAAAGTGTCAGGCAGGATTGTACATTGACACATTAAACTATAAATGAGTGCATGTCCTCAGCCATGGGAAGGTAAACTACAGTATATTGGGTAACACAAAAACACAAGCACACGCACGTTCACGAGTCAAAATTCCATCACCAGGGACAACCACGTTGTCAGGTAAACGCATTGTATGCCATCCTATAATTCATGAATTGTGACTTGTTTCTGAAGGCTTGGCCTGACAACAGGTCAAACAGCCATAAGGAATAGCTGGCATGTTAGGAATTGTGTGTGTTTATCTGTGTGTGTGTGTGTGTGTGAGGAAGAGAGGAAATGCATCACACTTACGGCCCTATCTTGCACCCAGCGCAATTGACTTGTACACCGACGCATGTGTCATTCATATTTTGCACCCGCCACACAGCAGACTTTTCCCTCCACAGACTTATATCTGTAAATTAGGGAATGAACTTGCGGTTCAATAAAAAGAGAAGGCGTGTTTCGGCAGGCTTGGCCGTAATGTACAGGGTGCACATCATGTCATGTCACGGACCCAGCAGTTCACATTTTTGCAAACCATACATAAATACAAGGAAAGAGATGACCTTGTTTTACACAACATTGCCATGAATAGTGGATGCGTTAACGGCATAAATGAGGAACTATCAGAAGACTTACGGCGATGTGATGTTATGGTGGTGTAATGGCTTCAACTGCATGTGCCGATGACACTTAACCTAAATACCCCAGCAGCAGAAGAGCTGCATCGTCTATGGTGAGGTCATCTCGGTCTAATGTTAGACTACATTACAAAAATATCCCCATGCGTTGATAACCTCGTGATTCAGTTGAGTGAGCCCAAAACATTGGAAAGTATGTTTTTGTGACATTTCTTTATTTACATTTTGTCAACAAAAAAAATAATAGTAATCAATACTAGTAAATCAATAGCAAACGTCGTCTCCTCAGCTGTGAACCGCTCCTGGCGTGCGCCCATAGATGTATTAAGAGCGTGTGCTAAGCAAATCCACCATTATAATAGCAATCCGCCATTGGAACCAGCGCGCCTGCTTTTAAAGGGAATGTGCAAGAGTCGTTAATCCCGCCGGTATAATAGCAACATCGCTCGAGATCAGCCCACAAAGCTACTTGCGTTTGGCGTTTGATACTTTCAGATTGTTGAAATAGAGCCCTCAATGTTTATATCCGTTCATATGCATAATCATGCACTTTTAGCTTTTTCAGAAATTCAGTTTAGCCAATTTGAAATATACTTCATATTTCATGATATCGCTTACATTATTGTTTATGCTGTGTTCATGTTAACGGAAATGCTAACACACTGGGGTTTCTGTAGATAAATAGCTAGATAATATTTTCTGAAGAAAGACTTCAAGCTCTTTTTCACACATGCCAGCATGATGTAAGAAGATGTAAATCTTTTATCTTCCAGGCATTCATTTGGCATAAAGCGTCAGAAAGGTTACCATCAGTGTCCTGTCTGCAATTTACTGACATCATGCTGCAGGATTTATGTGTATTACAGTTAAACGGTTTTGGAGCCACAAACATCCAACGTTGCCACGTGCAGCTTTAAATAGGGAAATCGAACTGAGAACAAACAGATGGTTTTGCTAGAATTAACCAATAAAATATCTGTTGTTCATCACAGCTCGACATATGTGTGAAATTCCACACATTATTCAGCATCAGCACTGGATCAGCGTGAAGCAGACTACAGCCTGGTATGTGTTGTCCTGGTGCGGTTGGGAGTCAGTGTGTTCTGGTGCGGGTTAAGGAGGATACTGAGGAGCTTTAAGTGCTTTCACTCCTTTGTCTGCTCTCACCTCCTCTGTCTCTGTCTGACCACCTTTCTTTTCCCAAATGACTTTTTGAGACAATATGATCCAGCTGTGAGGTTGTTAAACCCTCTGGAACGTAACTAAAGAGGCAGCATGGCCTGCAAATGGCTTCAATTAGCCTGTAACATGCTAATAAAGCTACTTAAAAAAAGGGACAACTAGCCAAGTCAAACACAAATATACACGTATATGACCAGAAAAAGTCATCTTCATATATTAAATATGGTATATTCTCTTTGACGACACCCACATGTTTCTGAAGAGCCGTTGTGAAGCCCAATGCGGGCTGGCTGTCGCCATCTTGGCAGTGCCTGATGCCACACTTACTCCCAGCCAATCCCAAAATGGGCAAAAAAGTGGAGCGTGGATGGAGCTGAGCAGACTGAATGAAGCCTACAGACTATGCTAGCCTCTTGTGACGGCAGCCACCTGTCACTCAAAGCGGGACACCCTTAATTATGCAGAACTTTATTTTTTGAATAGGATTTATAAGGGTGAGTTATAAAAAAAAAAAGGGAAAACTTAGCTGTAGCATGCATGCATGGGATTTTCCATTTCTGGTCTACTCCTTCCTCTGCTGAATTAGTTTCATCCCCTGGACCAAATGTATTCGCCCCTTAAAGTGATCGATGCTACTTCACCAATACACCGTATTATATACCTTAAAATAAGTATTTTAAACATAGAAACTGAAACACATGCACACCAAAAAAACACACTAATACACACAAAAATATGCAGAATGCTTGTCAGTCAAGCTCATAATGTGCCCACATATTAACATTTAGAAAGACACATACAAAAGTGACAGACAGGAAAGCCTCATCGCACCACATGTACAGTACATGTAAATTCACAGAAAATGAGCACACACAAATACACATATGCAGACAATTACTGTAGAAAAGTTACAGTGCCAAGTGTGTCGTGTCAGTGGGACGTCCCGGTTCATGTTTTCACTCTGTAACACTCACTGTGACTGAGACACACTCAACATCCATGTCCATGTCGTCTGCAGTCTGAAACACACAAGGCTGACAGCTCTCACTGACAAATACCCAGAGCTCAAAATCTATCTTCATCATCCCGAGACACAAACTACAAACATATATCCAGAATTTCTTCCACATCTGGGACATCGGTCGGTGTACGCCTGAACTAATGAGAAAGAGGGTCAGTTTTTTTCAGTTAAAGTGTCTTTCCCAGATGTATATTATGACTAGACATTTTTTTATCAATTGCCATTACTCATCAGCAGTGCCGCTGCAAGCCATTTTGGTGCCCTAAGCAAAATTCCTTTATGATGCCCCCCCCCAACCCAAGAAAGAAATTGTTTTTGTAACTTTTTATTACCAAACATATAACTCAATACCAATAGCCCAATGTAACACCTAAAAACAGTAAAAGTCAAAAGGAAAATTAACATTGTAAAGTATTGGGATGTGCAAAATCTTTGTAGAAATTAAATAACATTTTATATTCATATATGTTACCTGCAGGAATAAAGCAAAATGATACACCTTACACAAGACTATATTTCTGAATCTTAAACATTATTTACCATTTCATTGAATGCAACTTATATCCAGTTACAGAGCAAAATGTTTTTCTATTTCACAGGCAGATGTCGTCCATGCCTTTGCATCCTGACATCAATGCAATCAAAACGCCAGTTCATTTTATCATGTAGCTTCTGTCACATTCAGATGTAGCTACGCTAGCTGTAGCAGTACCACTTTACAGGAAGAGTTCACATTATCAAGAGCCATTTTCTGTCCCACTGCACATCCGACACCTCACCTAATTTATGCGAGAGACTGTAGCCTACATTCTGCTGAATTCTACTGTGGGTTTATTATGCATTGCAAATGCCAAAATGTGTTCTCAAATTACAATATGCTAGGTAAACTTTGCTAAATGCCTGGCTAAAGCCTATCAATGGCACGCTACACGGTAATAAATGGTCCGAAGCAAGAGGAGTTGTTACCTTGTGCACTGACTGCTAACTGTTTCTGAGAACGTATTGACCACCGTCAACGTCAAAATCAACTTAGCTTGCAACAAAGTTATAACATATTTGAGTTTGCTATCATTAGCAATAACGTGAGCTAGCTTGAGGTGTATGCAGGTTAATCACTACAAACATGGACTTATCTGTAAGTGATGCACGGGCATCATCTCACAGTTTCTTCTTCTTTCTTGTCTCTGCTCGTGACTCATGCTGTCTTTTCGAAGCCATTTCCAAAAAAGTTTGCTTAGACAGAGAAATTTAGCTCTTAGAGATTTAGCCTTAGCCTAGCCTACTGTCAAACTTTGTTAGACCAGGCGCAATCCAACAGACGAGACCACTGAGATAGGGAAAGGCACCCACGGGGAGATTAGGAAGTTCAATGTGTGTGTTTGGGGATGGGGGGCACCATTGTTACTTTCTTGAGAAATTAAATATATCTATTGTTCTGCCTGTTTTGTGATATACATACCTAAAAAGTGCCTAATATTTCTATGCTGAAATAAAATCTGTATTATAATTATTGTGACTATAATGATTTTTCATTAGGCTATTTTGGTGCCCCCCTCAGCACTTGGTGCCCATCAGTATTTGATTTGATGTTTTTTTCAAAGACATAAAGATCCATAAGTGATGGTACTTGACTTTAATGGATGGCATATCACCATCAACAAGCACCACAAATCAAATGGTTTCATTTATATTGAAGTTAGTTATGTGGTTAGACTGCTACAGGTTAAGAAAGACTTTTTAAATTCAAAATTCAGTCAAATTTCAAATTCAAACAAAACTCATTTGTGGCGCATTACTACGTACCAAGTCATAAGTTTATAATGCTGAAAAAAAAGTTAGGCTACATTCTACCGTCCAACTCACACCTCATACCCAAATATTATAGGTTGATCTCTAGAGACTCCCAAAATGACACATACGGCGCTTTAATGACGTGAAAGTGACCCTTCATGTGACGCTTCTAAACACGTAATACATGTTATGAAACGCAACTGGTTAAGTTTAGGCAACCATATACTTTAGTTAAGGTTTGTAAAACAGGGATTGGCTTAAAATGAGTCATGTCAGGGTTAAGGTAGGAATAAACAACCAATATGGTCGTATGGTTTGGAGGACTTGGTATCTGGCCCGTGACAGTACGATGTGAAATGAGACTGATAGGTTGGACAGAAGAGAAGTGGATTATGCTTGCTAGGAAAGGTATGAATGCTGTAAATGATGCCACGTCCATGAAACAAATATTTCAGAACTTTTGACACCCCAAATTTTGAAGTAA
The DNA here is from genome assembly GCA_013375575.1 of Percina caprodes. Classification (NCBI taxonomy): domain Eukaryota; kingdom Metazoa; phylum Chordata; class Actinopteri; order Perciformes; family Percidae; genus Percina; species Percina caprodes. The sequence continues at coordinate 786,747 of JABXJD010000025.1, forward strand.
GGTACTTTTTTTATTTAACAACACATTTTACACTGATGTTTATCACCTTGACGCAGTCTCTATTTAGAGTTGTATAATCTTGTAAGATGAACAACTGGAATGAATCAGTGCTTTTGAAAACATCCCCCATCAAATAAGTTTGGTGACGCAGAGACAGAGGAATAATCGTGGTCTTTTTTTCTTGCCTTTGTGTTATGCCGTGCCTTGTCTGACAGGAAACAGGAAGTAGGGAGTATGCTGCTGTCTTTCCACCACCGATTGGTTCCATTGTCATGACTGATTACATCATCAGGGGGATTCACCAATGTTTGACAGCAATCATTAAGCGGGAGCACATTTACTTCTAATGCTTCTGTAACAGGCCCCGGGCGTGAAGCCTTTGGTCACATTAAAATGTTGAGACTGGCAACAGGTATTGTGTTTCCTTCTCTTGCTTCTGCCTGACTTTATTTTACACATAAACATGTACTTAAAATGTCTTCTCAGTTTCACATTCCTCTTCATAAGAACGTCATTGAGTAAGTTACCCAAATGAATTCTCAGAATCCACGTGTGCTGTTTGTTTTCGTATCCAAATGAAAGTAAAAAACACTTTTTCCCAAACTTCTTTGGTCAGCTGCTTACAACTTTGGTAACTGGATTTTTTAACCAATAACTGCAATGTTACTTGTTACAAATACAAATCCAGACGCCCAGGCTGAATATATGCAGAATGCTGTTAAAATCTATTAAGGAAATAGTATAGCTGGGGTGGGATATTACACAAGCAAAAGTTAACTCTGTACATGTTAGCAGTATTTCAAACTGTTTCAAGTGGTAGAGCGGTGGGCTGCAAATCGGAAGTTTGGGGGTTTGATCCCTGGCCCTGCAGTCCCGTGTCGTGCCCTTGAGCAAGACACTGAAATCCCAGTTGCCCCCGATGCTGCCTCCTTGTACGGGAAGCTTGGTGTATGAATGATGAATATTTCCTGTACTATGTAAAAGCGCTTTGAGTGGTTGTTTAGACTAGAAAAGCACTATATACAGTAAATACAGTCCATTTACATTTACATAGGAGCCTCAAAATAGCACAATATACCTAACACACACGTTATGTAAATGAAGCTAGCTTGCTTGGCTTTAGCTGTAGCATTCCAACCACGTTACTCTGTGTTCTCCGTGCTCCGTGTTCCCCAAAATACTTCATCCAGTATAAAACACGGAAAAGCATTCACACATTGTACTGACATTATTTTGACCACATATGTGTGTTTTTGCTATAGCGATTAACCTGATGAGACTGGCAACAGGTATTGTGTTTCCTTCTCTCGCTTCTGCCAGACAGACAAGAGTTGGCTAAAGCCACAATATGCCGTCTCATTGGGAGGCGAGGCCAAATGAAACACCAAATGAAAGAAATTAGGCCCTTATAAAACAACATACGTATGCCAACTATTCAAAATATACATAATTAAACCACATAATGTGATTATGGTTTTGTGGTGATTATGGTGCGTTGGTTTTGGAGTAGGCTACTGTTCATCTGAAAATGTACACATGTCAACACAGTGTCTGTAAAGTATGCCAGTAGTCTTAATTTCCTAAACTTGTACTTAAATACACTACTCTAGGGCTCGTGTTCAATCATGTATGGATGTAGATGCCTTTTTGTGAATAAAGTCAGTTTCAGCGAACAAATATTGACACACATATACAAATCTTGCAGGATTGACCTATAGATCTGCAGATGCAAGGATGTGTGGAGGATGTGCAATTTGTTCCGGATCAGGGAGTACGACACAACTCCCTAAGAAGCAATAAGATAATCAATCAGCAGTAGACGACTATTTGTACTTGCCACTGAGATAGAGGCGTCATTATATTTTGGTGCACCTTCTCTCTCGCTCACACTCTTCCTCTCTCAAGCCTCGACTTGTCTGTCAATGTGTTGCTTGGCGAGTGCCGGTGTGTAGATAGACTGATTGCAGAATCCAGCTATGATAAACAACGCTAATGAACTGAGAGGTTACAGAGTACACAACCTGAGGAAAGCAAAAGAGACGAGAGCACAGGGGGACATTAATTCATTATGGAGTCTCACAGATAACCAACAACTTCATTATACAAATGCATCTTTTGCTGATTGACATGAGCTCATTAGTGATTTTAGCTACAGGATACACAGTTTATCAAGAAACATTTTCTGGCACGCAGAAAGGCATTTTATGTTTCTGAGTTGGATTAAATGTAAGAATGGGGTAGATTGCATTTGCAAGGAAAATGGAGACCTGTTTGTGTTTATTGTTTCATGAAAACTACTCTGTATTAGCCAGGGAGTGATGTATGTGTCCCACTACTAGTAGCTGTGGTAGTAATTGCAAGGAGCATTCAGCTTACCCTGCTCAAAGAAATATGTAAATGTATGCGTTAGTCTTTCTGTAAGTTGTCTTACAACAACTTGTAAAACTGAATTTTCCATTTTCTGTCATTATTTTTCATTAATGTAGCAACATAACTAACTTGCTATGAAGGAAAATGACGTGAAGTTGCTGGAGATATTTTCGCAACCCTTGTTCCAGAAGTAAAAGTCCCATTGGTTGACTATGACTCCCAAGGTGCATGTCTGCAAGAAACATCCAATCAGCCATTTTTCAAATTTTGTCATGTGCACCGCTCAAGGCGGGCAGGAGCTAAAGACATGCTATAAATTATGAAAATAAAATGTTATAACCTGTAGCTTAAATCAGTTCTCCTGCACTCAAACCTATGGAGGATGTGTTTGCTATTGCACAAGAAGTCCTGATAAACTCTAAGTAGAAAACATGTAGAATAACTTAAAAGGACAGCAAGAGCATTTGAGAATGACAGCTATGCAGCTTACAACAGTATGCATTTTTGAGCTTGACCAAAGGGGGAGGCAAATCTTTAGGTCTAGCCATGCTTTTCATCACTATAGTAAACAAACGTATGCTTAGTTTCTAGCATCCTCTATCTAGGGATCTACTGAATATGGAACAAATGCCAACTGACTTTGAAATGGACCCAATTCTACAACATCGTTGATGTGCCACAGCGTGGTAATCTTCTTGCCATTTGTGGACTTTGTTAATTTATAGCAACGCTAAGAGAACAACTGATCACTTTATAAGAGTCCATATAATTTACTACAGTTGGTTCATCCCCAACTCTCCAACAGCCTTATCATTTATGTGTGGCAGCAGCTGACAGAAGCATGTGAATAGTGTGTGGTGGCATGTGTGTTTACCTGGCCACCACAGGAGGTCTGCGCACCCAACACAGTAACGGGACACATGACAGAGATCTATGGCTTAAGTAACACACATACACAAACACGACACATGCAGCACATTTCTTACACCAATGTTTAGCCCTGGGAGTCCAGGGAGATTTGGGAACCATTCAGAGTTTTGTTCACAAGGCAGTAGCAACCTTTATCCTCCTGTGTTTGTCAAGGCCCTTTTAAACAAATCCATTAGGACCAGGCGCCACAGGGTTGAACTGCCCAGCGTGGGCACACAGATGGCTTGGCCTGGTTTTCAGACATACACATACATTATGATTGGCTTGTACAGGTACTGATGATCCAGACCCAGCAGGGGTTTTGGGCTGTTTGGACAGGAAGACTGCTTAGAGTGGACTAAGCAGGTCAGATGAGAAAGATCAATTGCCAGGAGGAGAATTTCTCATGGGGAAAAAAAACCCACAAGACAGACTGACTCATTTTACCAACAGAAACCCAAAATACCACCATGTCAGAAAAATAAAGCCGAGCTTATATGCAATACTCTTTTGATGAAAGTGACTGGTTTCATCATACACAAAATCATGAGAATTTGGTCAAAACTAAATATATCATAGACCTGTAGAGCAATTGGGGCTTTTTAAAAATATGAAGGAAATACTTAGGGGAGAAGCATGAAATTCTGGGCCCTGTAGAAAGGCATTGTCTATGTTATGTAATATGCTATTTATTCTAGCGTCTTTTTGGGCCCTCCTGTTTTAAATGGTATTTTTTTTATGTTACCAGGAGCTGGCTCTAGCAACTGTTACTCAAACTTAGCCTACTCCAGTGGTTCCCAACCCTGAGCCCAGAACCCCTTAAAGGCTTAGATGATAAATCTGAGGGGTTATGAATCGATAAACAAGATTTAAAATGAGGAAATTAACAAAGTATGCCCTTTAACAGAGATTTCTTTTATTTGCCTTTCTCTTTGGCCCACATCCGCCAGGGCGCCCCTCTCACCTGACACCTGCTCTAAATATATTTATTAATGATGTAAATAGATTAGTTTCATCAGGAAGGAAACACTTCCAACCCAATTCCATTTATCAAACTAGTACAATAGCCTCTATTTACATCTAGTTATTCCAATAATGTTGAACTTTAGACTAAAACATATGTTTGCTACATAGGTTTCATAGGCCAGTAAAGAATTTCATCAAGTTATATTAGTGCAACTTTAATTTAGTAAATAAATCACTAGTTTGAAAGTACCTCCTGATCATTGAGAACTGAAGGACGTAAACTTCTAAAGAATTCTATGCGTCATATATCAGAGTTATTTGGGGGTTGCTGTGAGGACTAGCTATCTGAACCACTTATTTGCCAAGCATAACCATTTACAGAAGTTTCAGCTGGTGACATTGCTGCACCAGATAGAAAAAAATGATCTCTGGGAGACTTCTGCAAAATGAGCCATCGGAATTCACATATGGGGAGGAAAATGGCCAGTATTTTTACCCAAAAAAAAAAAAAAAATGTTTCTTTGCATTTAAAACAGATGTTCCCTGTCTAAATTAAATCTTGAATTCATATTAACCCAATGCTTGTTAAAAAAAATCAATTGTTATGTATAAATTAGAAGTATCTTATATAGTCCCACATGACATATACGTACATGTCCAGTTTTGAGAAATATACTACTGTATTTCTATAAATTGATCCAATTAATAATTGTTTTACAGTGCATGTGTAATCTAATCTTGAGTTCTACAATATGCTTCTTTTAAATCTTTAGTGTGTAACCTTTTTACATTACTGAACGTCCGTTATATTCAAGCCATTGCCAAATGAGTGGCCACAGAGCTAATAAAGACCATCAGCGCCACACAACTCCCTTTGTATTTCTCAGCATGGCTGTGTTTAGACATTGTTGTCATCCAGCGACTTTCGTGCACAGAAACTTGAGTGAAGATAATACCTCTTCTGAAGAGGTTTTGTAATCTCCGTGTCCTCCGTGGCTACTAGTAACTGTGTGGAGGAGGGGGGCTCGTGCGCGATTACTGAAGGCTTGTGTCATTTGTGGTGTTGTCATTACTTAGAATTCCTCATAGGGGCGACAGAAACTACACACTATAGCTTTAATCTCCAAATTGTCAATGGAAAATGTGCCATGTAGTCTTCACCATTGGTTACCTCTGTTGCAAAGGACAATATGTTGTCTGAAAGGGACAACTGCAAGAGAGCTGCCCAAAGAAAGCTTTACTTATATCTCATAAAACCCATCTGTCCTAATGGCTGCTAAAGCGGGTTACCTGGCTACAGCAGCAGGAATTCTACGGGACAATGGTGGTTAACGGCTGTGTGATGGTTAGTTTAGTGAGGGCAAGGCATTTCTCAGTGGTCTTTAGTGTCCACTCCACACCAAGCTTTTATGACCTTGTCGTGTGGGCTTCAGCGCCTTTGCCCTTTATATCCACGTCAAATTTATAGGTCTAATACAAATGGACAGCTGGGATTGACACTGCGGTCACACACGGCCAAAAAGACAACTCAGGCCCATTCACAAAAATGCCATTCAGGATTTTACTATTGCACCATTTGTGGTCAACTGGGAGAAAACGATCTAATCCTACAAGACTAAAGCAGTCCAGGTCAGACTTGACTGAGACAAACCAGCCCAAACTCCTTTGTCCCTCATGCCATCAGACTGTACAACTCCTCACTTGGGGGAGGACATAGGGCAGCAAGGACAGTACATACACACACACACACACACACTGGACTCACATAAATACCTGGACACTCTAACACTTGACTCGACACTGGCACTTTATGATAATTTATGGTAAATTTCTTCGTATGTCTTTTTTATAGCCAAAAGTTTTTATTGTTTTTATTATTACTGTTACTACTGTCTTTATACTGTCTTCCTATTTTTTCTCTCTATACTGTATTCTTCTTGCTAAAAACGGATGTTGGAAATTTCAATTTCCTTGCAGGAGTCATCCCAAAAGGATTAATAAAGAGCAGTCTAAGTCCAGACATCCCTTTGAAAACAAATGCAGCGACACGTCGTGAATACATTGTATGTGATCATTAGATGAATTTCTTCTGAGGGGTAACAATAGTGTTTTTTTATAGACTTTTGTTTGCAAGACAATGTTGACAAACCCCTGTTCAAAAAGGCATAAACCTCTCCAGTCGCCTCTCCATCAGCTTTGCAAAATTTATGTAAAATTGTCTATTTTTAGGAATATTAGTTGTGCTTTGCGTGCTATGAGTCCCTCATCGGGCCCGGGAAATACACTTGTTCTTATATAGCACTTTTCTAGTCTCAACGACTACTCAAAGCTCTTTTACATAGTACAGGAACCATTCACCATTCACACGCTGGGGCCGAGGCTGCCGCACAAGGTGTCACCTTTTCATCAGATAAACACTCACACACATTCACACTCCTACGGCGCAGCATCGGGGGAAACTCAGGGTTCAGTGTCTTGCCCAAGGACACTTCGACATGAGATTGCAAGGCCAGGGATCAAACAACCAACCTTCTGATTGGGAGGTGACCACTCTACCGCTGATCCACAGCCGCGCAACTTGCAGGAGTCAACAATGAGGACCAAAGGTGGAGAAGATAAACTCAAACTGCAAGACTGTCTCTGCAGCAATGTCATGAATCAATTCACCAGTCTCCTGCTGACACTGCTAGCCTGGCTGGTGAAGATGAAGGAGCTGATGGGATAACATTTCACTGGACTTGTGTCTTGTATGATTTCATGTGACAAATGAAATTGATGAATTGGTTGATAAATGTGCAAAAGGTATTACTGTATCTTTACATAACAAATAAGAACAAAGACAAGTTTATAGCCACAAACTCAGATTTGACAGGAAATCTGCTGGATTGCTTTATTGCACGAAGAGGGCGCTATTCTTTCAGCATAGATTTTTGTTTCTCACAATAGTTTATAGGCTATGTTAGTAGGAGCAGGTGGAGCTTGGTGTCTTACTAATCGCACAGCCAACACTGTACAATAGCCACTGTAACTACATGAGGTCTACGCAATCAGGTGGATACTGCTGCATGCTGAAGGACCCTATGGTCAGTGAGTTTAATATGACTCCATGGACGGGCATGGTAGAGAAAAGGCTGTATTGTACCCTCGTCCCGAAAAAGCACACTTTTCCCACAGAGCTAAAACACACACAAATCCACGCACGTGCACACAGACACACTCTTGCTTACGGTTTTCCCACAGTGCTCGGCACTCCCGGGGGAGTAAATTGCAGTAATCCAGGGCAGCGAATTCAGACGCAGCAATTACACCACAGTGAACGGCTTGGGAACCTATTCACACACACACACACACACACACACACACACACACACACACACACACACACACACACACACTATTGTTAACGTATGCCCAGTTTAATGTGCTTAGCACCAAAGCACAGAGCATGACACATGTCTAAATTCTCACTTTTGCTTTCTTCCCTGTCTCAACCTTTTCTCTCACATTCATACTTAAATGCACAAACAAGCACACACATGAAACTTCATTTATAAACACACACACACACAAACACACACACACATGCTGTGCTGAGCAGCCATCCGCCTGTCAACACTGCAGCAAATTAACTGACATCAAACACCGGTGAGCACAGGCTTAGACATGTAGGGGACACAGTCTCACTGGGGGGAAAGAAAGGAGAAGGAGGAGGACATGGGGGTGGAGAAAAGGTAAGGAGATGAGGAAAATTAGAGAAAGAGAGGGGTGGGGAGAGAGAAACATAGATGCTAAAAGAGATGGGAAATGCCAGTTTGACATGCAATGAACCAAATCTAGCAGAGACTGGTCAATGTAATAATAAGTAACAACAACGTATATTAAATGCAAAAGTCATTTAAAAGCAGGACTTTTAAAGACATCAAATGTGATGAAAATGTGCTGATTTGAATGATCCACTTCAATGTTTTGTTTATTTCAACAATGAATCTGAATACCAATTTACTCAACTTAACGTGCTTAATTGACTAAATAGCAAAGGCAACATGCAGTAGTTGCTCCAAAGATAGCTGTTTTCAGCAAACAAGCTTTGATAAACCCACCTTACACTTGTCATATGGCCAGAGACATGACTCTAAATGGATGCTGAGGTTGCTCCATGTCTGTTGGATGTGTTACCATCTGGTTGCAAACACGTAAAGCCAATACCGACTTTATGAGGTGATAATAAATTAGATGCCACCTAGCGGCCAACAAATCAGTATTGCAGCCATAACATGTGTTGTGCAGTGGAAATATGAACTTATCTCTAAAGCCGCCTACAGATGTTCCACGCTCGCAAGGCTGCATGCTCACAAGCCCCACGGAGATTAAAGTGAGAGAAAAGAAAAAGAGACTAGCCATCCGGAGGATAACCAGTTGAGATTGTGTGTGCATCTTTGAGAACTGTAAGTCGTATAACTTATGTTGTCAGTTCATTTAAGCCTGTTGTTGTATTGGTCTATAGTTCTTGCACATTTAACGTAAGTTAGCTAGTGATTTTGTTGTGTGTGTGTTCTTCACCTGTTAGCTAGGTTGCACGTTGCCCGATCTTAATGAAGCATCAACAGTTTCACCAGCTTTATGTGAGTTTTACCAAACTTCAGATAATTCGATTAACAAGTGGATGGAAACTTAGCTAGAGGGAAGTTGTCTCCTTACGTGTTTTAACAGACACACTTGGGGCAAAGTTACCTATAAGTAAATACTACTTACACTCTAAAAAATAAAACATTGGGTCTACAAAAAAAAATATGTTAACGTTTTCCACTAGAATATTTAAGTTAAGACTGCTTGCAGAATTACATTAATTCAAAGCAACGTTTTAAGTATGGGGAATTACCTTTTAGGCCACAATTAAACACATTTCTAAGTAACATGAACTTAATAATTGTCACTATCAATGCAAGTATTTAAGATGATTTAACATAATGTTTTAAGTTAGGTGAAGAAGCTTTTTGGTCACAATAAAACACATTTCTAAGTAACATGAACTTAATAATTGTCAACATTAATGCAAGTATTTAAGATGATTTAACATAATGTTTTAAGTTAGGTGAATAAGCTTTTGGTCACAATAAAACATATTTCTAAGTAACATGAACTTAATAATTAAGTTGATCTCTGCAAGAGTTAACTTGAGCCCTGTCCTATAATAATGACATTTTGTTTTTCCCAGGAGGTTAAGTTGCTCAAAACTCCAACCTTGGTTGCAGGCTCCTCCCACCCACAAAACAACCAAGGTTGGAGTTTTGAGCAACTTAGCCTCCTGTGAAACAGTTGGGATTTTGTCTAAGAGTTGGAGATTTTTTATGGGACAATAAGGACTTCAAAGTGGACTTCTATAAATATATAAAATATAATCCGACCACCTTCTGAAAGGTTGCTAAGAGTATTTGCTAAGAGTATTTAGAGGCATGAGGGGATGTCAAAACCTGGCAACCGAACAGCTAAGGGTGCTCAAAAAGAACTGAAATTCAGACAGAGAGATTCATATTAATTAGAAACATTTATTAAAATTAACAGTAGCACTAAATCCTTAAAAGTACAAACATGCTTCTTCACAATGACCACGTCTGAACTTGATCATGGTCCAGGACACCAGGATACCCTGAGTAGGAGATAAATTAAGTAAAATCATTTGAAACTTATAATGCCCGGTGGCAGGGTGGCCCACCAGTGGCCAAGTGTCCAATCTAAAAATAAAGACTTGTAAGGCTGACAAGATAAATAAAAACATTTCAGGAAAATGGAGAAAATGGTTGCTAATGGAGGATGGATGTTTTAGTGCAAACAAAACAATTATTCATCATGAATTCACAATCTGTATTTTAAATAAATGAAATTACTGACTTTTATAGGAATTATGTATATTTTTAAACAGCTTTCCTATCAAAGTCAGCTTTATTGTCAATTTCTTCACATGTCAAGACATACAAAGAGATCGAAATTACGTTGGTCCACAGACAAACATAACATTTAAGTAAACACTACAATGAAGTTTGAATTGAAAATGTGCAATTGTGCATACAATAGAAGCCTTCTCAATCAGCGACAGGCTGCAGCTAGCTGACTAACAAACTAGTGTATCAGTTACCTTTAGTATGTCTTCTCATCGAATCATAGTCTAATCATGTCTAGCTAACGTTATAGCCTTACAGTTTATAAACGTGGCAAGACTACATTGGCTAATGGGTAATCGGCCACCTATTAATTTAAGCAAGCGACAGCTGCAGCTACTGGGCACACAGACTGTAGCTCAAATTTCAGAGTAGGACTTCCAGATTGGTCTTACCGCTATCACCAACAGAATGAATTAATGCAAATATGTGTACATAAAATGACTTACATTCTTCGGGTGTCAAAGCTCAATAAAATAACAATTACAAGGTCTGAGAACTTGAGTAAGTTGAATTAGTTTTTAGAGTGTATGTCATTATGTTTTCATAGTCCATGGTTGAGAAAGTTTGTCCTTACTGTGAAAACAATATTCCTTACCTTGTCTACCAGGTGGCCTCTTTGCTACTCTTGTTTGCTGTATAGTATGTATGTCAGTGTGAGTTACACAACACTGGGGCTTCCTCTGGGTTAAAATCAACACACACACACACACACACACGGTTCAGCCTCATTAACTGTAATGACATCAGGTAAAGGCCGGGGGTGCACTGACAAACTCCTGAACATGAGATGGAGTGTGCAGGAGACAAAGAAGGGAGGGCAGGCTGTTAGTGGTCCCAGCTGCTTCTAATTCAGCTGCTAACCGCTGCACATGTGCAGCCTCCACCCTGCACCTGCCTTCAAACAGCTGCCAAGGTTATTACTGATTTAAAAAGTAAACTAAACCTATAGCAACGTCTACAACATGGTATGAAGAAGTGGTTTAGTAAACTATTGCAAAAAGTGGCTTTAGTGAAAAGCTAAACCAATAGTTGTCGTCACAACAGGTGGTCTGTGGAGACTAAATGTTGATTGTTTGAGTAAATTGAAAGTTGTTCTTCACTCTCTTCTTTCACTACCTTTCCTGACTCTCTACAAACCTACATCAGATAGGATGATGATAGATTTAGACAGTTATTTTATATTTCAAACCCTGTCTTTCTCTCCACCATACATATCATGGCTGACTCCTTACTCAACACACCAACCTCTCCAGGACCAATAAACATAGTATCACTGCCTCATGTGCAAGCATCCACACACACACACACACACACACACACACACACACACACACACACACAAGATCATCTCACTATCTTTGTGAGGACCTGTCATTATGCACACCCAACATTATGCATTGCCTAGCCCCTAACCCTAACCCTAACCATCCCAATTAAATGCCTAACCTTAACCCTTACTCTTACCCTCACCCTAACCATAAACTAATTCTAACCCTAATCCAAGTCTTAACCCTTAAACTGCCCTTTAAAGTGGTTGGGTCCAGCATTTTGGCCCCAGAAAGCTGTCCGGACCCCACAAGTATACTGTATTCGTGGTTTTTGGACAACAAATGCAGGAGGCTAACAAATGTACCACAAATGTAGTTAAACGAGAACACGCACACACACACACACACACACACACACACACACACACACACAAATTCAATCTAATCTCTACACTTAAACTCCTATTATATCATCAAATATATCAGTATAACTGTTTTTCAGTCTGTCTTATGTCCGTCTTACACATTTTCTATGTATAGTATATGTATTCATACTCTTTTCTTTTTGTTCTGTTATTTCACCAATTAAAAAGAAAAAAATGTCTGAGGGCTAACAAATCCTGTTTTAATGTAATATCAAAAACTGCAATTTAAAATCACTAACAATTACATAATTTAGTTTTCCATTTTGAGATAAAATGTTATCTACTACTAAAGTTTTAGTTGGTGCAGTTTGAAGTGAAACTGTTCTATTTGTAGGAGTACATTTTTCTCAACGGCTCCACGTGTTGTGCAACATCAGCAGTTCGCCCCCCCATGGACAAGACTTGACAGATCACAAAACACTCCCCATACAGCTGCATCTCTAGCAAAGAAAACAGTCAGCAAACCCCAGAAGGAGGTGTAAACTTCCATGATGGTGATCTTATTTTTGCTTCTGAGAAAAGTCCAGAATAACAAATATCTGCTTACTCGAAATAACGTTTAATCATGTATCCTGTCAATCTTGTCTGCACACTATCCTAGATTTTAAAACAGTACAGCCAGTGTCCCAACGATGCTGTTATGGCAACACAGAACCAAATCTGTCACTTTATTTGGGGTGGTTTGCATATCTATACTGTACATAGAGATTATAGGTAGATCATATGCCTCACTATGGCAGGTACAAATCATATGATGAGTTTATAAGTTTATAAGTCAGTGCTGCAAACCTGAATAATGATATGAATGATGAATGACTTTTCTGGTGCACACACACAATGCCCGATGTTCATGGTTATAGCCTTCCTCTAATTCACATGCACCATAAAGACGGTCTTAGTGCAGCATTTAAAGATTTTTTTTTAGGCATTTTCAGGCCTTTATTAACAGGACAGCTGAAGAAATGAAAGGGGGGAGAGAGTGGGGGAATGACATGCAGCATAGGGCCGCAGGTTGGAGTCTAAACCGGGCCCGCTGCGTCAAGGAGTAAACCTCCATATATGGGCACTCGCTCTACCAATAAGGTATCTGGGCGCCCACTTAGTGCAGCATTTGTGTGAATAAGCAAATATTTTTGCCTAAACTTCATGCATAAGAATATCATGAACTTTCAAGTTTTTCAGGTTTCAGAGTTGTAGCATGCACATTTTGGAACACAAAAGTGCAGGACAAGCCAACAGGATGTTTAAATGATACACTACAAATCTTTATCATCGAGTCAGGTTGAGTATATGCAGGTATACTGCACAGTCTAAGCAGCAAGCTAAGGGGAAAACGTGTCTGTCAGTCACGTAAAGTAAGTTAAACTTTTGTGTTTGAGTGTTTGAAATACTAGTTACGGGTAAATCATTCCATTTTGATTGCTGGCAGCAAGTTTGGTAACATATAAAGCATATAACAGAGCTAAGGAAGCAGGAGCAGGCAAGAGACTTTGTCAGTGTTGGACTCAGAAAGCTCCTAAAAGGCAAGCAGTACGGTATGTCAGTGCAGGCCGTACTTGAAAATTATTGTATTTGTGTAAAGTCTTAAGTCTTGCAGTCATAAATATCTTTGAGGATAGGCCTAACACACACAGACGCATACTTTCAGACCCACAGGCAGGTGTTCCTAACCCAGGCCCGTCTTGCTGTGAGGCAACAGTGCAAATCCCAAGTCACTGCTGTTAATTCCTGAGCTGATTTATGTAATAATGTTCCTTTTAAAGCTGTCTCACCCACCGAGCTAGGGCTGCTTAAACAAGAACAACATTGCCAAGAGTATTTATTTGGAGCCAAAATCATTATTGTTCCCAAATATATATATATATATATATATATATATATATATATATATATATATATATATATATATATATATATATATATATATCACATTGCCTTTTATCAGAGTTTGATAAAGTTCTTTGACCAAACATAAATAACAGACATTCAAAATATCATAATTGATACAGCTACCAAAGATAATTGTAACTGGCATGTACTGTAAACTAAAACTAAAAGAAATTACGAATGATCACAAGTTGACGCTAATGCAGGTGGTTGCATATATTCTTTATGTAACTAAAGCCTGTGTGTGTTTCTTAGTGTTGGCCCAAACAGAGGCGTTGCTAGCTTTTCTGTAATATGAATGCAAGTCTGAGTCAGATTTAATCTCCTGTGTTTGGAGGTTGAAGGAGTAAAGACCTAGGCTTGACCCAGCCGGCTCCCATCCCAGCCGGGCTACTAACTGGGTCAAAGACGAGCCCAACGCTGGGCTGATGGCTGCGTCGCTGCAGGCCAAGGCTGCTACCAGTTAGCAAAAGTCCCTGGACATTGCTAGCAGTACAGCTGGGGATTTGTTGGGATAACTGGAATCACTGACAGCTGTGTGTGTGTGTGTGTGTGTGTGTGTGTGTGTGTAATTAGGACTCTTGACAGGTACATATTAGCTCTGTAACTGATCTCAGGGGGTGTTTTCCTGTCTGTCAGGGTTGGCTGCTGAGAGAAAGCTCAGTCGGGCATAGCCCTAATATGCTATCCTTGCTCTGTATAAGTATTTGGATCACTCTTCAAGGGTGGCACAGAGAGTGGTGAGGCTTAACATGGGTGACATATGGTGAGTTTGTGATAATAAACATACAGTTGTGATTTAGTCACTGTCTATGGGTAAAAATCCAAATTCAATCCAACAACAAAAAACAAATCTGGGATAAATAAATAGGATAAATATTACTTTTTTTGTATTTGTACTAAGCCACAAAAAAATAAATAAACCTGTTTTGATTTAGCGTGACATTGCATTGACTTGCATTCATGTCCCAATGGGAAAAGCACAGGTGTAAATAACAAAATGAATGATTGATTCTGAATTCATGTAGCTGTTTCCGTTTCAGGTTCCAGTTAATGACACTTTGATTGAATTGGTGTCATACATGCAGAATAGCCTGGGACTCGAGTAATAAAAGTCACCCATCTGGAGGGGCGGCACCAAGCGTTCATATAAAAATCTCATTGCAAGCAACTGGACAACACTACGACCAATGACAACAATGCACGGGGTGACGTATCCAGAGCCCCGGTACGCTTAGCTACCAGCTACAGTTTAGTAGATTAAACTGTTGTCATCTGTTTGGCTCGCCTCTGGCCCCGCCTACATCAGATACACCAATGTGATTGGTGCAGCTCGGCTACAAGGGCATAGTTAATGAGCAGCATTCCTCGATGCCAGAGTAACTCACTGAGCAAATTCAAGTTGTGCTCTCGTGAGAACTCTGGATCTCCAGGGTACTGTGCATCCAAATGAATGCAGTAAAATTCCTCTTTGGTCAGATAAAGACCTTCATTAAGACCAGTTACTTTAACTTTGGGTTATGTTTCATAGTCATACATGCATTTAACCCTGATGTTGTCCTCGGGTCAAATTGACCCGTTTTCTTATATGAATGTTCTTTTTAACTAACCAATTGTAATTACCCAAAATAACATGATTGATTCCACACAACGCTCTTTGGCAATCTCTACTTTTATTACTTTTGGGACGTCTTATTCAATTTCATAGCATTTGAAAAAAAATTGAAGTGGTTTTGAAATAGTATTGAGTAAAAGTTGACATATTTTAGTCTGTGAGTATCCATCAACATACAGTACATCCTTTAATTTTAGTCTTAATAATAAGTTAGTGTCACATAGTGTTGAAAACATCAAAAAAGTGTTGAAAAGGGACAAAAACATTAGAAAAAAATTAAAACCATCATGACAAGCTGCAACAAAAAGGTTGATTTTCAATTTTGACGGAAGATAACACAAGGGTTAAGGGAAGTAAGAGCCTGAAAATAGTCTCCCCTTTCTATTTATTCAATCGAGAAGAGGTTTTTAATTGAAACGCCACGAATCGGAATCAAACCAAACTAAACCCTAAAATCTAACCCTAACCTAACCGTAGCCAAACGTCTTCGACCTAAAATTGAATGGTATACCTTATAGTGTTTGTTTTTTTCCTGTTTTTTCAAAAGTGGGAGGCGAATCCTCACAATGTGACTATAAAAGTACATTTATACCCCAACAATTTGATTAATACAGAAACAATGACACAGACACACACACCCATTCTCACTCCCCTCTGTGCTGGGAGCATTGTAGCCTTGCATTGCCGTAACACATTAAGCTAAGTGCTGAGCTCCAGCTGTGTCGTGTCTCCTCCCCTGTTCTGTCCTTCACTGCACAGCTGGATCCTTTCACTGTCTGTGCATTTGCTGAGGTGGGGTTTGTGTGCATATATCTGTGCATGATTTGTGTATGAGTGTGTGGTTGCTCACACTAATGTGTGTTTGCATGGTCTGTGTTCATAATTATGGCTTTGTATGATGCTTGGATAGGTTGCTGTGTGTTTGATTAGGTGTTTGTTTGTGTCAGTGGTTTGACTTTGCATGTTTGTGTGCATGGCTTCATGCACGCACCCACAAACACTGCGCATGTGTGTGTGATGGGGCTCGTCAGGCTCTGACACTTGTTTGTTTTATGACTGAGGCCTTTTTGACGCTCTGAAGCTGTTGGTTTAACAGCCACTCAGACATTAACTCTAATGATTTATGTCCTGGGCTGAATGGCTTTATGTTTCACAGAAACACTTTGTTCTTTGTTGAAAATGTCTCGTTATCTGATGCTGCATGGAGTTCGCTTTTCACATTTAACTTGTACAATTCTCAAATGTGAGAATGTCATTGTTAGATAACCTGTGGCACGAATGAGAAACTGCTGATGGTTGATACTGACTGTCTTTCGGACGCGCGCACACACACACACACACACACACACACACACACACACACACACACACTTTTAGCTCAGTTTTATCAGAAAACAGCAACTGTTCTGATGAATCCAACATCGCGACACCTCATGTCTGTAGAAGCCATTAAAGGCTGCCTATCTCCATTTTGCCGTCATTTTGTAATGTAATTTGTAGCCTGGCAATAACTTTTCTAAAGCTATACTAATCAATATTTTTTTAGTGGTCTCATGTCAGCCAATTTAGTTAATTTATGTTAAACATCTGCAAGTTGTTAATTTTCAAAAAATTGTCATGCCATTTCAGTGGCTATAATCAACAAACTGAAGAGAGGTTATCCTTTTTTCACTGCTCCATCTGTCATTGTGTCAGAATCACTGCCTTCTTTTAGCCTTTGCAATATCATTTTAAAGTGATGGTTTTTAGCCTTTACAACAGGCTGAACTGCAGTGAAAACTGGACTAAATTATGGAAACTAGAACAAATCAAGTCATAGAACATCACTGCAACATCATTACACTTAAATTACACAGTAAATGATGAAAGATGATTATTTGTATGTTTGCAGCAGAGCACAATCTTTCATTATTCATTTTCTACAGAAGAAAAGAGTGAAAATACTTAGCTGTTAAGTAAGAGATAGAGCATGTGGGCTTATTGCCATGGCTGTTTAAAAATAGCCAGAAAAATACACACTGACCTAGAACATGCAGTTGTAGACTCCAGTCCAACATCAAGCACACACACACACACACTCTTTCTCAGAATAGACATTTTTTAATCACGGTTTTGGAGTATCGTCAGGTCTATTATTAGAGAAAATTACCTCCCGGATTTGTTGGAACTTAGGAAGCACTTACACACTCAGATGCACACACTTTCACACAGAGGCTGAAGCCTACTTACCAGCACTTGTACACACTTTCAGATACACACAGACACACAAGTTAATCTGTTGGATCAGTGCGGGGGACATGGCCACCTGTGAGTGGGTTCTCTGCAGAAGCAGCCTGTTGACTCTGTAATGGAAGTTGAACATCCGTAGATGATGGATTACAAGACTGTGCTTATTTTCTCTCTTTGTCTTACTTAGTCTTTCTCCTTCTGTCTTTATCACTGTTTCTTTTCCTCACACACAGTCCATATATCAACCCAGTCCCAGACAGTCTTCCTTCTGGGTCATGCTGAATCGATTCTAAACCAATCAGCTGTTAAATCAGCTAAGAAGCCGACGTTTCCCAGCATTCTCTGGGTCCGCCTGGGTCTTAAAGTTGGTGAAAAGTAACTGCGCTGCCTCCGTCTCAGAATTACGGCCAACTTGATCTCATGAGGTTATTGTTGCCCACGTGTGCATGACGTCAGAGCAAGTCCGACACAAATCTAACCGGCATGCACCGGGCGGCGATCGCCGCTGATCAGTTCTGCACAGATCTGGCTCACCTTGACCGAGCCTAATGTAATCACGGGGGCAGTCCCTGATATTCCCAGGTGGTAGATGACCATTGGATGGGAACGTATTAGGTCACAAATCTTTTCTACCAATAAGAATGGTAAAGTTGTCATTTGTCCCGCCATAACTGGTGCATCAAAGTTAACAAGAGACTCAAGAAGACGTTCATTAATCAGCCTAACACACCCACACAGTCCTAGGAAGAGGTCTAATCAGCCAGGTTAACTCAAAACACTTGTGTGGGTTCAGGGCCTGTGGGGCACAGCAAGTGTTGGCTTGCCAACAATATTGGATACATGATTTTCTAAAAAAACACAATCCTTTGGACAGTTGTATAAAGTGCAGTGGTGTAAGAAGCAATGTGATCCATTCATATCACAATGTAAAAAGACTCCTTATGTTAAAGGTCCAATGTGTACGAATTTCTCCGATCTAACATTGAGATCATATATCGCATTCAACTCTCTCGCACCACGCAGTTCAAATTACGTATTGCAGCTACGGTAGCCTTCACACTTCAAAAAGCCGGTCTTATGCGTTTTTTCAATTTCCCTTTTCTTTTTCTGGAAGAAGAAGAGGACTCCTGTTCCTGAAATTTGGATTTTAGATACGTGCATGAGGGGGAGTGGAAATCGGGAGGGTCAAGCTAACCTGCACGGCGGGCAGCAGCAGCCTGTCATTTCCAAATATTCATCCCCCCCCCGACCCCCCGAGGGCCGGTGGTCTACGAAATTTCCCGTTTTTTTTGTCCCACTCCGCCGCAGAATGTATTAAGATAACGTGTGCTTCTCCATGTTTCCATCTTCAAACTTGCAGAAAGGCAGAGCAGTATATCCTGTATGTCCCTTACTAATGTATTTCAAGATGGTGCATGAATATGGAGAGTCTACCCCAGTTCATTCAAGCACAAATGTAAAATTTCGCACCAATAGGAAGACTTGAAATTGATGGTGGCGGTAAATATTAATGAAAAAAGGACACGTTTGTAAAGGGCAACACCAATTTTGATAATGACCAACTACAAAAGTTACACACTGGACCTTTAAAGAACACAAGTATTATAAGAGAAATGTACTTAATATTTAAATTGAAAGAAAATCATAATGCATGCTATGCCACATTTGAGTGTTTTATAATAACATATACACAGTATGTTGTATTAATGGATTGCAATTATCCATTATAATGAGAGCAACTCTAGATGTTGTGGCTGGTTGAGGTTAAGCAAACATGCTGCTGTGTAGTTTAGACTTCATGACTTCATTATGACTTCATTATAAGTGTTATAAGTGTTGCAAAGCAAAGCAAAATCATATAAACATCTGTCAAATAAATGTATTAAAAAGTATCATATTCTCCCAAAAATGTTCCAAACAGGGACTTTAAAGTTAAATGGAAGAACTCATACAGGAAGTACACCTACTTCAAAATGAAGAATGTACATAGTTATTTGTTGTGCTCAAGTAAAAGTAATTTTTCAATTAATTGTGCAGTCAATTCAACTTTATAAAGGATTTCATGGGTTTAGAGTTTATACCACTTACTCAGCACGCAAGACTGCCTAAAGTTTCAACTTAAAAAAGGAGGGAGGGGGGTGGGGTGGGGGGTTTCTACCAGACGTTCCCATGTAGATTAACCCCTTGTTCTTGCTCCAAGCAGCATCATCAAGAAGCCACCAGAGGTCCATTCACAACAGAGCTAAATGTCAGACAGTGTGCTCAATCAACAGGCCTGTCGGATGAGGAAGGTTTTCCTAATCACCAGCTGTCAACAACCAATTTCATTTCTACACTTCCCTGATTTCCTACAGATGTGATCCTACAGATTTGTTTACTGAACATAACTCCGGCCTGGCAGCTTCCAAACGGCGGGACACGATGAGAAGCTGAGTACAGCCTTTCAAAGCTTCCCACTTCTCTGTAACTTTCAAATTAAACACCACAGAAACAACCATCTCAAGAACAATTGATGCTTGGGGCCAGCCTTTCTGGTTGTTGAGCTCTCAAGTTGCTTAGTTTATTATTGATTAGTAGTAGTAGTTGATTATTAGTAGTATAGTAGTAGTTAACGCTTCTTAGTACATTAAAGCAACACTAGAGAACTTTTCCCCCTACAGGTTGGAAGGGGAATTGTCGATTACATTAAATTGTCCAGTTCATCAACTGTAGACCCGCTACCCGATCTGGCAAACTTGCACAATATAATGTAATAGCCAGTTCTGCTTCCAACCTGTAGGAGGACCGAAATGGGAAAAGTTATCTAATGTTGCTTTAATACATTTCAATTATGTGACTTTCCTCCCCCAAAAACGGCCACATAAGTAGTTTTTTTTCAACCAGCCATCATGACTCATATTTACGTTTACAGTAGTCCATATCCTCGAATTTTCAATTCTGTGATTTCTTCGTTGACGATGGAAACTCTGTGGGATTTCGCTCATTTAGGCCGGATAGCCTTGGGCTTCCTTTGTGTTGGCGTTTTAAACTCCAGTGGGTTTCCGAGGACTATGGTTACCTGGTCCTCAGATCTCTGCAGGGTAAATCCAGACAGCTAGCTAGACTATCTGTCCAATCGGAGTTTTCTGTTGCACGACGTACACGTGTCCCACCAAAACTAGTTCCTTACCGAGGCTACTTTGCAGAGGCGCTGTTGCTCCATACGGCGCTTAGAGCTGCCCAAGACGATTGTGATTGGTTTAAAGAAATACCAATAAACCACAGCACGTTTTTCTCCCATCCAACAATGTTGTGTGGACTCGCTAGACCCTCCTCCGCAGTACTGTGGAGGAAGGTCTGGCAAAGCGAGACTGCATTTACAGTGACAGCGCCCTCTAGTGGCTGAAGTAATATTGATGGGACCAAAGCACAAAGTAAGGTGATAAAGTATAAAATTAAGTATAAATAAAGTATAAATAATATTAAAAAAACACAGGACTTTCTCCCAGGAAACCGGGGTTCGTGTCACGTTGAATTTTTTCATTTTTTTTAAATATCTTTACAGAACAAACTGGACTTAAATTCACTTAACAAATGTACTGATTTGAACCCAAAACACCATCATTTTCTTTCGAAACCTAACTAAGTAGTTTGTTGCGTTACTATAGCCAAGTAGTTTCTTTTGCCTCAAACTGTGACCGGTTGACAACGTTAACATGTTCAAAACTCGAACGTGACCAGATACTCCACAAACTCAAACTGACTTTTAGTTAGCTTTGACTCCTACAATTTGTGTAAAATAAAGTTAAGATAAACGTGGTATGGGTGTAATTAAAACTAATTAAAGCCACAATCCCAATATCGACAGAGCAAAAAAACAATACTCCACATAATTGCTCCTGAAGGAAAATAGTCCATTCTGAAAGTAACAGGATCACAAGCCAAGCCTATTTTAATCTTGACTAAACAAAACAGAGGCAGACCCTCACTCAGTCGGCCACAACATCCCGGGCCAGGACAGACGGGCTCTTTTACTGTAGCTCTAAATCATTTCTTAATGAATTCCTTGAATAGAGGTTAGACACAAAGGGACATTTCTCTAATTTAGCTCTTTCCATTAAGATTTGTGGTGAGCGCAGACTGTCCTAACAGATATACACCCACCATTAACTTTATGAGTGACCAGGTCAGGAAAGTAAGCACTGATCTGCCAATAAATATGAAATAAAACTTGATGTGTATGGGTCGGGTTGGTTATCAGCCTATGCTACTGTGAAATGAGGAGAGCTGCACTTGTCAGCCTTGTTGTTATTATCATAGTTTCATCAGGACACTAGTAGCAATACAAATGAGAAGTTCAAGAGCTGTGGCAAATACCAAAAAAACCACAACAAAAAAGCAGGTGTATTAAGATCAAATCATCCTTCCTAAAAGGTATTTTTGGTGTTTGGTAATTTTGAACACATTTTGTCAAGGATGAGTAAGTAGACCTAAGTTAAACGGTTTCCCGTTAGTTTTGTCTTGTTTACAAAGGAATAAAAGAGGGCACAAAGTACTCCAATCACCTACTTTTATTCATCACATTTTGTGCCAATGTGCATGCTCACACGGGACAAAGCTACTAGATGGCCAATGTCTTCCAAAAAGCAAAGTGCGTGGTAATGTTTAAACCTAGGAAGGCTGCTTGGGCTCCGTCACTCTCTGTCAACCTGGAAACACTCCCATCATTGAACAAGCTTCACTAATCCCTAACCACTGCATGAGGGTGAGAGACACTCAATCTGTGTGTGTGTGTGTGTGTGTGTGTGTGTGTGTGTGTGTGTGTGTGTGTGTGTGTGTGTGCAAAAGAGAGAAAGGGAGAGTGTGTGTCTCTGCCTGAGGACCATTGGGATTTCCCTTTTTAATTAATTCAGGATTTGTTTGGGGCACAGGGTCAGAAATGGAGAGAGAGACATTTTCTCAAGTAAAACCATGAGGCTGATGAGTGAGTGTGTGTGTGTGTGTGTGTGTGTGTGTGTGTGTGTGTGTGTGTGTGTGTGCATGGGCAGAGGAAAGCTAAAGAGGAGAATAGCAAGGTAAAAAAAAACAGAAAAGATACTAATTTGTATTGGAGGGATTGAACCTAGTTATGGTTGCTAAACTGTGGTTGATCAGTTGTTGTTTGGTGAAGTGTCAGTAGTCAATTTCTTAATTTGCCCTTTCCTTGTTCCGTATATATATATATATATATATATATATATATATATATATATATATATATATATATATATGATATACGATGCTTGATGTTAAACCAAACAAATAAACTTGTTAAGATTGAGGTACTGTAAGAAATTATTATCATTATGTGCCTTTACTGAATTTAACCTCAGTTATTACTATACTGTATATTGTCACAAATGTGTGTGTGTGTGTGTGTGTGTGAGTGTGTGTGTGTGTGTGTGTGTGTGTGTGTGTGTGTGTGTGTGTGTGTGAGTGTGTGCACTCGAAGATGTGAGGGGATCACCTATTAGGAAAATCAGGTTGGTAGGAAGTGACATGAGACATGCATATGTGTGTACGTGTGTGTGTGTCCTGTGTCTGTATCTGTGTGCCCGTGTGTTTGTGTGTAACGGTATGTGTGTGTGTGTGTGTGTGTGTGTGTGCGTGTGTGTGTTTGTCTATATTTGTCTGAAAACAGCTGAAGAACGCTTGCATTTCCAGTTGAGTTATCTGGTGTTATGTGCTGCGTTATACTAGAGGAATCAGGCTTCGCACTTTTTTCATCGTGGCCCCGGCCATGCAGGGGCCTCCGAAGGAAAATGTAAACTAATTTAAGTTTTAAATAAATGTGTAGTGAGGGATTAATTCATCACAGGTCGCACTGCAGAGTACCTATTGTCATAACACTGCAACTCATCAACGAGTTCAGATCTTATCAGATCTGCCATATGTGTGTACTAAATCTTTTTTGTACTAAATCATGCTGGTGAGTTTCACTTCAGCAAAAGGTGTCCACCCTGCTTTTACAATTCCCACCAAATCCTTGTCAGGCTTTTTTATGATTGATACACACTGTGTGGCATGCACAGGGCTCACAGCAGCACTGCAGGCTCGCACACAAACACTCAAACACACACACTCAGTTTCTACATATTCTAATGATTCATAGGGAGTGTTATTACAGTTTGGAGGGCTCTCACTCGTCAAAATGGCCCCTGGGTGCACACATGTTTCCGAGGTCCTTGTGTGTGTGTGTGTGTGTGTGTGTGTGTGTGTGTGTGTGTGTGTGTGGACCTCATGCTCTGTGACAGTTCTCAGACTAACATGAGTCAGCGAGAAAGAATTTCAAAACTCTTTATGAGCGTTTGAGATTCATTTGTCCTCGTGAGCTCAGCCAATGAGAGTGCAGTGTTTTCGCTGAGTGTGAGAAACAAATGTGTGAATGTGACGGTTGTGTGTCATAATTGTTTAAATGATTAAACGGAAATTCATGAAATATGGATCTCTGCAAAAGCAATTTCTCACCATCTGACAAAGTTGTTCTGACTGCAAAGTGTTTTTACTCTTAAAGCATTTTACTCGTGAGCAACATGTTGTTTGGGCTTTCAGCAAGAAAAACGTTATTTATTAAGAATAAGAATAACAATAGAACTTTGTTGTCATTGTCATTTGCACAATGAATTTTTCAAATTGCTGAATTGAGCAGGGGAACCGTGCGGGCGCTGCAGAATTTCAGCCCTTCACGGCTGTAATGGTGTTACCAATTGTTTTCTCGGTGACTAGGGTCCCAGCTGCCCTGAGATCATTGATAAGATCCTCCTGTGTAGTTCTGGGCTGGTTCCTCACCGTTTTCATGATCATTGCAACTCCACGAGGGCAGATCTTGATTTTGCATGGAGCCCCAGGCCGAGGGAGATCGACAGTTCTTTTGTGTTTCTTCCATCTGCGAATAATCGCACCAGCTGTTGTCACCTTCTCACCGAGCTGCTTGGCGATGGTCTTGTAGGCCATTCCAGACTTGTGTAGGTCTACAATCTTTTTCCTGACATCCTCCAGCTCTTTGCTGGCAATTGGCATTGGGCAACAATTGGAATCTGATTGATCGACAGGTGTCTTTTATACAGGTAACAAACAAAAAGATTAGGAGCACTCCCTTTACGAGTGTGCTCCTAATCTCAGCTCGTTACCTGTGGAAAAGACAGCTGGGAGCCTGAGAGGGGTCACATTTTTATTTCCCTCATTAAAATGCAAATCAATTCCTAACGTGTTTGATTTTTTTTTTTTGTTAGTCTTTCTCTCACTGTTAGATAATAGACTGATAGACTGATCATTTATTTATCATAGGGGGAATGTACCAAATCAATAGGGGATCAAATACCTTTTCCCTCACTGTAGTATCAAAAAGCAGCATGAACAGGCATCCATACAGTACATACATGCATACATACATACATACATACATACATACATACATACAGTACATACCTAAATACATGCATACTCACTTACATACAGTATGTGGCCTATGCATGCATGTATGTATGTATGTATGTACTGTATGTATGTATGTACAGTGAGTATGTATGTATGTATGTATGTATGTATGTACTGTATGTATGTATGTACAGCGAGTATGTATATGTATGTATGTATGTATGTATGTATGTATGTATGTATGTATGTATGTATGTATGTATGTATCAAATACTTTTTCCTTCACTGTAGTATCAAAAAGCAGCATGAACAGGCATACATACAGTACATACATACATACATACTCACTGTACATACATACATACATACATACATCTTGCATGCACAGTCACACTTATTGCACAATCCCTCAATGGACAGTTCAGTTAAATTTAGCAGCATTGATTTTAGTTATTGAAGTTGGGTAAAAACTGTTTTTGAATCTATTTCTTTTGCCCAAGTGGTCCTCAGTTGTCCTCCTGCAATCTGATCTGGCCTCTCTTTAGCTCGAGCCGTGTTGTAGAGAACCCGGTCTCTGGTAGACCCGGGTGTGTTTGTCCACTTTGACAGTGTCTAAGAGTGATATAGGAGCAGTTATGAGACCCGGCTCGCAGGGCTTCATATTGAGATGTTTTGCATTTAACGCACAGGTGTGTGTGTGTGTGCATGCATGTGTGTGGTTTACAGGAATGTGCTGGGTGCAGTAATTGAGAGATAAGATCATAGCAGAAGGCTCAAGTGCTGACAGACACACAGAGAGTTGATGAGAGTGAGAGAAGCAATCCTCAGTCATATCCTTTATTCCCAGTAGCTGCATCTGTCAGGTGTGCTCGCACTTATCCATTTCCAGTTCGTGGCAGCTTCCTGATTTGTTGAATTTCCGTAATGCCACTTTCATTTCCTTTATTTTTATATTTATTTATCTCAAACAATCAACAACGTTGCAAGACAAAACAAAATTTTAAAACCATGAATGAAACACAACCAATCAGAAATGAATATAAAAAGGATTAGTTCGAGAAGGAGCAGGTAAATAGCTAATTTGGTCCTGCCCCTTATTTCACAAAATCATACCATCTCAAAGTAAATAGATATGCAAATACAGCATCCAGTCCTTCAGTTCTTATGCTAACTAACAACAGTACAACAATAACAACAATACCGTAACTTTGTCCTATACTGTGGCTTCACTCGTCATGAAATCAGATGTATAACTTCATCTAACTTGAAGGATAAGTCATGTGAAATTCTATCTCTTTCTTTATATTGGACATTTCAAATATCTTCATTTTTAGTTTTCTGTTTTTGCCTTACATTTGCATTATTTAGAATGTATTACTGTATTGAGTATATTAATTATCTTTCTTCATCTTACTGTACATATTATTTATCTTTATTTGTATATATTTCTTATCTTTTATATTATACCTGTACGTGTCCTTTTGCACCGTGGGTCAGAGGAAAACAGATTTTCAATTGCTCTGCATGTCTGGCACATATTGCAGAATTGACAATAAAGTTGACTTGACTTGATTAGATATTTTTCTTAATCTCTAAAAAAAAAAAAAAAATCAAAACCAACAGTAAATTACTCAGACTAAACACTATTGTTTGTGTACCTAGAGCATACATAGTATGTTGACATGTTGCAGTGGGTGGCATAGCCCTTCTCTACCGTTACATGGATCCTGTTTATTTAGAGTCTATTCACCATTCTGAAGGATCAATTATGTTTTAATCCACAGCTGAAAATACTCCAAATGAAATGTATATTCCAGTTTGAGTAAAATTGGCTGTTTTACATGTAAACTTAAAGCACATTATTGTAAATATTTCACACCTTGGTTTCACATAGTGATTTTGCTAGCGCACTAAAGAACTTTCCACGTTGACGTGTTGTCATTTTGGTGGGTAGTCTTTTCCGTATGAATCAAATGAATGAACCCTGATTGCGTTATGATGGTATGTTATTATGGTATTACTACCAGGTATTACTACCAATACCTGGTATTACTACCAGGTATTACTACCACAACCAAACTGAAAAGTCCAAAAGTAAAAAAAACAACAAACATATGAGGTAGGTGTGAAAATGTCCTAAGTGTCAACAGCCATGTGGCTTCTCTGTGAGGCTACAGTTAGGTACAGAGCTAAATGCTAATGGCAGGATGATAGCATGCTCACAATGACGTTGTAAAACAGATGTTGTGTTATTGTTTTTGTGAACATAGTCACCATCCATTTTTGCAGGTTATCATTTGTGTGTACAGCTGAATACGGCTGATTGTCATTAGCTTTTTCATATACGTCGTCATGTTATTATTATTTATTATTAATATTGTTTTTTTCATACTGTCTTCTTTCTCTCTATACTGTATTTTGCTGAAAACTGCTGCTTGGAATTTCAATTTCAAGTCTAAGTCTTGTCTAAGTCTAGTCTAAGTCTCGTAAAGCAAATTATTAGATGGCTAAAAGTTCTGACCTGAGAAAGACTGTTACAAGAATTACATTTCATCTTGAGTGAAACATGGATGTGTTTATTTAAACCTTTGGGCAATCCATCCAATAGTTCTTTAGACATTTCACTCAAAACCACACAAGTCAACACAGTGGCTCCCGCTGAAAGGTCTGAGGATCACCACGGTCCGTGTGATTCCTCCTCTGGACATCATGAACATCTGCACTAATTTTCCTGACCATCCATCCAAAAGTGGCAAAAATAGCCGGACCAAAGTATTAGTAATTCATAAATGTAATGTTAAATGTGTGCATTCTGTGCTCATTACAACATTCTTCAACCTTTTATGAAGTGTACAAAAAATGAAAGTTGAGTGAAGGGAAGAATTCTGTGTGTGTTATTATATTTTTGTTCACACACTCATTTTACTCAGCAATTCGAGCCAAGACATATGTGTGCAGATGAGAAAAGCGGATGTTTGAATTGGTGTAATG
The DNA here is from genome assembly GCA_013375575.1 of Percina caprodes. NCBI lineage: Eukaryota > Metazoa > Chordata > Actinopteri > Perciformes > Percidae > Percina > Percina caprodes. The sequence goes on from JABXJD010000025.1 coordinate 814,741, forward strand.
ATTTTCCAAACGGCTAGAGATATAACTTGTTATAGGACACTCAGGGGAAGGCTTAAGGTGGGTTTGCTGTTGAGCTGCATCCAAGCACACTTCCCTCTATTATTGGACCCTATAGTGTATGTGCGTGTGTGTGTGTGTGTGTGTGTGTGTGTGTGTGTGTGTGTGTGTGTGTGTACAAAATGTCCAGCGGGGCTGTTGTAGTTAATATGACCAGGGTCAGGGATATGGTGGGTTATGAAACTTAACTCTCCTCGTAAACTGAATCATTTCCATCATAACATGAAGGGCGCACAAGGAGAATGGTGGGAGCGAGTGAGTAGCAATGGAGGGAATAAGGATGGAAAAAAGTAGTAGAATAAGGAAGGAAAGCAAGAAAGGAGGTATAGGAAATAAAATAAAATAAGAAAATATTTAGCAAAGAAGGAGTACGTAACGAGAGAATTTAAAAAGGAAGTGATTGGAGAAAAGGAGGGATGGAAGGAGCAAGGGAGGTAAAATGATAAAAATTATGAGGGAGCAGGAGAACAAATCACCAAGAAATATCATGTATTACAATTTAAGGTGTAGGTAGCAATACACCAATGCAAACATTAGAGTAGAAAGTAAAGAGCATGGAGGATGTGAGAAGAGAGAAAGGAAAAGGAAAGGAAACAAGGATGGATCCCCAAAGTGTTATAAATAAATAAAAATGGACTTTATGAAATATATCATCTTATAAATGCATTGTTATAATATGAATGAAACAACAGTTTCATAATAATGGGGTTTTATAGGATATCATTTTTATTTAATTATGGACATTTTTATTTCAAAATGCACTTTTAAAAACCATGTTCTTTCATAATGGCAATTTTAATATTGTCACTGCCCTATTACATTTCAGCCAATCACAGATCCCCTCTCTGACCAGCTGTTCATGTTAAAGGTGCCCTACCACATGTATTTCATGAGGACTTTGTGGTAATGTCTGACATTTTCCCATGGCCTCTGTAACATTTTTTGTGGAGAAAATGCCTTGGTTACCTTGGTTACCTTGTTTCAAGCCATTCTTGCGTGGTATAGAAAGCCTGCAGGAAGACTCAGCTCCATTTGGGCCAGTTCTTATTAATATGCAGTGAGCTAAGCTGCTTGATTGGCTAACAGCTAGCCAATGAGAGCCTGGCTATCAGCATCCTTTACCCAGCACAACTGGGCAAGCTCATGAATATTAATGAGCTCAGGCAACATGACGTCAGACTGACCAGCTGTTGTAATTGGCCTGATTTCTCCACTTATTTCTATCAGTGGCTAGAGCTGACAGAGGAGGTAGACGTTCATTTTCACATTCACCACATAACACAAACACATATGGACCTAACATATTTTTAAAAATGCAAGTAACATTTTTTTTTTATATCAGGGCACCTTTTAGTTTACTATTATATAAAAATAGGGAAACTAGCAAATATTAACATGTATTAAGCTGTGATAAGTAAACTTTGGGATTTTGTTCTCAAAAAATTAACAATGATCAATAAAGATCTTATTTTTTGCCACGGGGCCCCCTAGGTGGTTAGTCCAGCCATGAGAAAGGAGAAATGGAAAATGAATAAGAAAACAAGGTAATAGATGGTGCCCGCCTTGATAATCCAGCATAAAGGCATCATTCATCCTGGGCTGGGACACACATAGTACGGTTTGATGAAGGACTTGTTGGACTTTAACTTATCATTGCACCTACAATAATGTAGCTGTTCTCAATCTCATCTGATCTCAATCTTTTTCCTGCATTCACTGTGTGTGATTGTGTGTGTTCATGTCTGTGTGCGTACGTCAGTCGTGGGGGGGGGATGGAGCAGCAGCCCCGCCCGCTGCAGCGAGGCTACAGGATTGAAACAGCAGCAACTTTCATCGACTTTATAGTGAAAAAACATTACGGCGTACATTGATGATAAAATGCATACATGTTGGCAGGACGTTCTGAAATGTTCTTTCGCTGGATGTTTTGTTGGTAAATGTGAGATGTTTGAGTCACACACGTCTCGTCTTCTGATTAGAAACAAGGAAATGGATTTGAACCGTTCTCACTCCTGATTGGTCCGTGGCTGTCCACGTGGGACTGCTGGATTGTTGCAAATAATGAAAATGCGAGAAGGGGCCCCGGCTGTCAATCAGTGTCTTCCAGTGATGCGGGCCCCTGATTGGTCCGGGCCCGTAAGCAACTGCATACCCTACTTACAGATAGTTACGCTTCTGAATTCCTCAATTCTCATTGGCTACCAGCCAACATCGCAGGTAGATTGACAATGTTACCTGCCAATTGCAAAATTCACCCGCATTTGGCAGGTGGTCGGGTGTTAATTTCAGGAAATAATAACAAAGGAGCCAGTAAGGAAAGGACACAACAAGAGATTAAGGAAGAAGAAGAAGAAGAAGAAGAAGAAGAAGAAGAAGAAGAAGAAGAAGAAGAAGAAGAAGAAGAAGAAGAAATAGCGAAATAGCCAAAGAAAGGACAAAAGATGAAAACTTGGAAAGGAAAAAAAAGGTAGAAAAGGGGGTGAAAGAAGAGGGAGGAATCATATGTGAAGGATGGAGGGATGGATGGAGGAATGCCAGTGTTAATCCGTGTGTGAGAGCAGCGGCTCAGTGTCGGATGTCTGCCTGTGAATGGGCCTGTGTCACCGCGGTATCACCGCGACCGGGCCGGGACGGAGGCAGGTGGGAAAGAAAGCGCTGCCTCAAACCTGAAAACAGGAATGTGTTTATGAGTATGCCGAAGCAGCAGCAAGCAAACAAAAGTGAAACTCTGAAAACCCAGAAGAAGAAGAAGAAGGTGTGGGAAAGAGGCATTAAATGTCGGCCTCTCTACCTGTTGGCCCGGCAGGCTACATGTCTGTCATCAGCGGGCTTCTGTGTCCTGAACAGGAGCCAATTTGTAGAGAATTTGTAACCCTCCATCCTCCTCTTTCTCCCGCTCTGACTCAGTCTATCTGACATTTTTATGCCTGGGGATTGTTGATTGCAACACACTCACACACACACACACACACACACACACACACACACACACACACACACAAAACCTCATACTGTCAGGAATAAACAGTGGTGGAAGAATACTTAAAATAATAGTTATATACAAGGTTACATTGGTCTCAATGTAACCTTGTATATAACTATTATTTTAATCTTTCTTAATGCTCAATTCTGATTTTTTTCCAGATCAGATTTTTTTGACTGACTGTACACATTATTTTTTTAAATGTGGCCCGCATCAGACTCAAGTACTGGGCACGGCCTGAAAGTGGCCCGCATGTGCAAACAAGTGATACAACGTCACGCATCACACCCAACACCCTGTTTAAATGCTCATAAAAATAAACAGTGAATGCTAGATTGGATCCGCTAGATGTCTTCTTATTCTGCTTTATTCTGCCTTTTATTGGCTTACCCTGGTATTCTTACCCCTAACCAATCCCCACTCCCCATGTTATGTCTACACCTAACTACGTCGACCATTCTAGCAGATGTGATTTGGGATCTACCAAAAATAAACCAATGAATGAACCAAGGAGCCGTAATTGTTATGTAGTGCTACTAGCTACTAGCTGATAGCCGGCATTTGGGAACAGCACGTTAAAAACCTTAAATCCACGTTACAAGCTCAACAGCATACCTGGGGATGTATTATAAGATAACAGAAATGATGAATTACAACCATAGGTCCATTATTACAGCTACAGGAACACAGACGAGCGTCATATGAGCCTGCAGTGCAGTGCATGCCTAGTTATATAACTCTAGATTCGGCTATTATTGCATGTTATAATTAAAAAAAAATGATTTAAATGAGGACCAAGTAAGTGTTCGGACTTGTAAGTTGATGTACCTGAAATTTTTTTTTATTTTTTTTGCAGCTGTGCCCATGTTTGCCTGACGCCGTTCCTGGGGGCTTGCTGTTCTCAATAAACTCCCTACCCATTAAATCCATGACTGAACTATATATATATATATATATATATATATATATATATATATATATATATATATATATAAAGAGCAGTGGTTGTTGTTGCTTCATACCTCCTACATGTACAGTGAGGAGAATAAGTATTTGAACACCCTGCTATTTTGCAAGTTCTCCCACTTAGAAGTCATTGAGGGTCTGAAATTCTCATCGTAGGTGCATGTCCACTGTGAGAGACATAATCTAAAAAAAATCAAGAAAATCACAATGTATGATTTTTTAACAATTTATTTGTATGATACAGCTGCAAATAAGTATTTGAACACCTGTCTATCAGTTAGAATTCTGACCCTCTAAGACCTGTTAGTCTGCCTTCAAAATGTCCACCTCCACTCCATTTATTATCCTAAATTAGATGCACCTGTTTGAGGTCGTTAGCTGCATAAAGACACCTGTCCACCCCATACCATCAGTAAGAATCCAACTACTAACATGGCCAAGACCAAAGAGCTGTCCAAAGACACTAAAGACTAAATTGTCCACCTCCACAAGGCTGGAAAGGGCTATGGGGAAATGTCTAAGCAGTTTGGGGAAAAAAGGTCCACTGTTGGAGCAATCATTAGAAAATGGAAGAAGCTAAACGTGACTGTCAATCTCCCTCGGACTGGGGCTCCATGCAAGATCTCACCTCGGACTGGGGCTCCATGCAGGATCTCACCTCGGACTGGGGCTCCATGCAGGATCTCACCTCGGGGGGGTCTCAATGATCCTAAGAAAGGTGAGAAATCAGCCCAGAACTACACGGGAGGAGCTGGTCAATGACCTGAAAAGAGCTGGGACCACCGTTTCCAAGGTTACTGTTGGTAATACACTAAGACGTCATGGTTTGAAATCATGCATGGCCCGGAAGGTTCCCCTGCTTAAACCAGCACACGTCAGGGCCCGTCTTAAGTTGGCCAACAACCATCTGGATGATCCAGAGGAGTCATGGGAGAAAGTCATGTGGTCAGATGAGACCAAAACAGAACTTTTTGGTCATAATTCCACTAACCGTGTTTGGAGGAAGAAGGCTACTGTACCTAATATTAACATTGATTTTCTCAGGTGTTCAAATACTTATTTGCAGCTGTATAATACAAATAAATAGTTAAAAAATCATACATTGTGATTTCTGGATTTTTTTTTTTAGATTATGTCTCTCACAGTGGACATGCACCTACGACGAGAATTTCAGACCCTCCATGATTTCTAAGTGGGAGAACTTGCAAAATAGCAGGGTGTTAAAATACTTATTTTCCTCACTGTATGTTTGCTAACACGTTCATTATATCTCATTAGTAGGGTGATAATATGTCAATCTGTGTTCACAGCCTGTTCTGCTTCCCAAGAGAGGCCAAATAAACTAACTAATAGAGGGTTAAGTGTTAAGGGATGGCAATGTAATGTTGGTCAGTCCTCCACTTTGGTCTAGACTGAAATATCTTGAATACTACTGGATGGATTTCCATTCAATTAGGCAGTAACCTTGTCTAACTTTTCATCTAGTACCACCATCAAGTCACAAACAAGCCTGTCCACTACTTTGGTTCATGACTAAATACATGCTAAACTAATGACATTCCTATCAGCCTCAGCTGTACTTTGTGTTTTTGGCTAGTTAGTTATCATTATTTTCAGCAGCAGAAATTACGTGATAATACTCCATTTGCCATTTGCAAATACCTCAAACTTGTACTCAAATACATTACTTACATAACGATGCTAAGATGCTTTCCCCAACGACAAACTAAAAAGCTGGCAGCTTCATTGATTAGCAATCCTGAACACACCAAACTGCCAAACATATACACAGCCCTCTCAGACGGTGTGTGTGTGTGTGTGTGTGTGTGTGTGTGTGTGTGTGTGTGTGTGTGGTACTAATTACACTCGTTCTGTCTACAAAACAGTTTCCTCATTTTTCACCTGGCTAAAAGATACATTCCGACTTGACACTCACATCCAACCCTCGCTCTCCCTCTCTCTCCTCTCTCGCTCGCTGTCTCTTCTCACATTATTGCTTCCTGTTCATCTCCCTGATAGATGTCTGTGTGTGCATGTGTGTGTGTGTGTGTGTGTGTGTGTCTGTGTGTGAGACTTACTGACACTTGATGGAGTGATATCCATCTGATCCGCCTGCTGTCTTAGGTGTCCGTCAGCACTGCTCACAACACATCAGTCATCCTAAAGCTGCCCCGCAGCCCCAAAACACACACACACACACACACACACACACACACACACACACACACACACACACTCCGCCAGTCATACACAACTGCACAGATAAAATCGCTCACCTTAACACAGACACCGTAGAAACATCACAACACTGACCCACCCACACACACACACACACCTTTACCACTGCAATTCCACATCTGGATAGTGGGGGATGAGGGGATGAGGGGGGTTAACAAAGAGAAATAGGGTGCTGTGACCAGGACCCTTACCACACACACACACACACACACAAATGCATACACAGCCTGAGGCAGATTCTTTGGACTTCAGTCTCCCTCCTGGGTGGCAAGATTCACACACACATACACACACACACACACACACACACACACACACACACACACACACACACACATTGTTGGGCTGGTGTTGGAAGTGCAGTGCCAGTGATAGATTTAACTCATACCAGAAGCATTGGAGTGGAATCACATTGAACTGGAACCAGTAAAGATCCAGTCTTTCTGTGTATTAATGTATAGTGTGTGTGTGTGTGTGTGTGTGTGTGTGTGTGTGTGTGTGTGTGTGTGTGTGTGTGTAGACGGGTGGTAATTCCATCCGAGACCCTGAGAGTGACCCCAAAACACATACCCCCGCCTGAGGCCGCACACAAGCCAAAACACACTCAGCCAAGCCACACACAGTCACAGACACTAGCTCACCTCCCCGACACACACACACACACACACACACACACACACACTCAGACAACACTCGAAAAAGGTGCATTTTATGAAATTAGTTGTTGATTAGAGAGTACAGTAACATTAGGTTACGTGAAAAAGTCAAATGAAAAAATAAAAACTTGGAACATAGGGGAATCTGGGGAGACAAATGAAGGGTCCATTATTTTAAAGTACTCAAATTATGCTCATTTTCAGGTTTATAATTATATTTCAAGGTTGTACCAGCAGGGACGTGCACAGATACGGGCTATTGTTGCCTATTATTACGATAATACACCAATCATTACTAAAGTTGAATCAAATTAAATCGCTATATATCATCCAATCTTGCCGTCAGCGATGCCCTCTACGCCGAGTCACTCGACTTTGTTTATATTCTCACACACGGAGCACGGCAAATGAAAGCGGGAAAGCCAAGCCCTTCTGCCTTCACATACGTTTTTCAAGTTATGGAGATTATGAGAAATGCCCTGGGACTAGTAACCCAAAAAACTCCACTTGAGCTTTAATCAAAGTGCAGCTTAAGGTTGGCATCACGTCACACAGCATTGCCATAGTAACGTAAAAAGCTACGTTATCAACCAAAGCTAAAGACCGCCTATGTAGCAGCAGCAGGCTAACGTAGCTCCGTTACATCAGTTACATTAGTGTGATCTCTGTAGAGAAGAGAGTGGCTCCAGGATGTGATGGTCCGGGCTCTTGAATCACGCTAGTTTATACATTGCTTGCATTCAATAGCCTAATGTTAGTTTTTTGTGCTCCTTCACAACAAAGACGACTGAAGAGGAGCGAGAAAGAGCTGAAAGAAGCAGCTAAAAGCTCTGCAACTTTACATGGTTCAAGTTTCAGAATACACCATGTTTCTGTTGTACTTTACATTGCTGCAGCTCCTCTTTTCACTCTGTGTGTTGAGCTCCCTGTTTTATCTACCGAGTGAAGCATCTCACTTCTGTTCCATCTTTGTTGGGAGTCGCACATGTGCAGTAGCTAGGTAAGGGCAGCCCTGACCGCCACACACCTCCAAAAATATGAACTAAGCTCAGCACACTTACCTGAGACTCTACACCTGACTGTCCTGGTCTCCCTGTTCCTTACCTGAGACTGTACAGCTGGCTGTCCCTGGTCTCCCTGTTCCTTACCTGAGACTGTACAGCTGGCTGTCCCTGGTCTCCCTGTTCCTTACCTGAGACTCTACACCTGACTGTCCCTGGTCTCCCTGTTCCTTACCTGAGACTGTACAGCTGGCTGTCCCTGGTCTCCCTGTTCCTTACCTGAGACTCTACACCTGACTGTCCCTGGTCTCCCTGTTCCTTACCTGAGAGTGTACAGCTGGCTGTCCCTGGTCTCCCTGTTCCTTACCTGAGACTGTACAGCTGGCTGTCCCTGGTCTCCCTGTTCCTTACCTGAGACTGTACAGCTGGCTGTCCCTGGTCTCCCTGTTCCTTACCTGAGACTGTACAGCTGGCTGTCCCTGGTCTCCCTGGTCTTTCCCGATGGAAAGGCTTGTTTCATGTTGTTGTCATTACTTAAGGCTCTGACACACCAACCCAATTATCGGCCATCAGGCACTCTGGCAAGGTCATTGACTCGAGTCTGTTCAGTGTGTTCCTCATCCATCGGAGGAGCCGTCTGCCTTCATTGGGGCCCGACCTGACACGTTGAATCTGATTGGTGGAGTGCTAACCAGGACATGGTTTGAGCGTGACGAACGCCTCTCAAAATCTGACCAAAATCTTTTAAACTGACCTTTGTCAATCTGAAATGAAGACAGATTCAGCAACTGCACGGTCTATTTCTCGCTTAAACTGTTTTCAGAAAATATGAGATTGTATTCTGAACCAGCCGCCATTACGGTCCGGCTTTGAAATTCTGCAGAAGCCAGACCCACATGATGCTTTTCGTCCAGCTCAACTGCAGATTTTCATTTTTTGGGCAACAATATAGATTAGCACGTCTCCCACACGCGCAGAACGTACAGTCAATTCAGCGTTGACCAACTCGGGGAGACCTGACAGCCGGGTTGGTGTGTCAGAGCCTTTAGAATTACTCATGGGGGCAACAGCAACACTAGCTTTCTAGCTTTTATTATTATTATTACTTATTGGGACTAAGGTCATCAGGTCTGTAGAGTAAAATATGCTTCATCTGTTTCATTGGTATATTTGTGACCATCCCGATTTTGTTTTATTACGATAAATCCAACTTTATAGTGTTGACTATTTACTCCACCATCTGCTGCTGCTGATGCCGAAAGATAATTGTCATACTCCATTGACTAACCCTCAGATGGGGTTAGGAGTTATACATTTTTAAACCTGCTTTCTGGAAAAGGCCCAAAGATACATTTGCCACTGTATTCTTACAAAACTCGTGAAAATGCTGATCAACAGAGATACAGAGACCTTTGTTGGGGGTGAGCTCACCTTGGGGAGTGTCTGTGGTTACAGTGTTAAACCTCTGCACTGGGCTGTCTCTCTCACAGTGCAATTTGAATGACTCCTTGTTGATTCAAGCTATTTAGTTTTAATCCCTAACACTTAGTCTGATACCTTTGCTAAGCTGTGGTGCAGTGTCTGAATGCATGCGTGTGTGAAGTGTTTTTCTTGGCAGCGTGGCTAACGTAAGCCTCGGTTCCACTTGTCCTTTCAATGTGACCTTTGTGATCAGATGCGCCAGATTGGAACTCAGCTGTGTCCGCAGACCATATGTGTGTCCACATGTGACAGGAGACTTGCCTGAGTCTCTCATTGTCGCCTCTCGGATTTGGTGGTTCAGGTGGCACCTTGATCATTTTTGCAGCTGCTGCTGCTGTGGTCCTGCTCGACGCCCTGCACTGCTACAAATATTATTTCTTTTCATATTTGAATTATCTGTATTGTTCCTATAAGTGCCAAAACATTGATTGATTTTTTAGGGAGACCTGTAAAGACCCCGTTACAGTAGTCAAGTCTACTGAAGATGAAAGCATGGACGAGTTTTTCCAAATCCTGTTGACACATAAGTCCTTTAACCCTTGATATATCCTCATTTAATTTCAGAAAGTTCTGGCACATCCAGCCATTAATTTGTTCTATGCACTTAGTCAGTTTTTGTATTGGACTATAGTCCCCTGGCGATAAGGTTATATAAATTTGTGTGTCATCCGCATAACTATGGTAACTTATTTTGTTGTTTTCCATAATCTGAGCCAGTGGAAGCATATAGATGTTAAACAGAAGAGGCCCCAGAATGGAGCCTTGGGGAACTCCGCACGTCATATTTATACGCACAGATGTATAATTACCTATTGACACAAAGTAATCTCTATTCTGTAAGTAGGATTCAAACCAGTTTAGTACTGAGCCAGAAAGGCCAACCCAGTTTTCCAGTCGGTCTAGTAATATGTCGTGGTCAACCGTGTCAAATGCAGCACTGAGATCAAGTAATACTAAGACTGAAATTTTGCCATTATCTGTGTTAAGGTGGATGTCATTAAAGACCTTAACAAGAGCCGTCTCAGTGCTGTGGTGTGGTCGGAAGCCCGACTGAAAGGTATCAAAACGGTTGTGTAGTGACAAGAAATAATTGAGTTGTTGAAAAACTGCTTTTTCAGTTATTTTACTTAAGAACGGAAGGTTTGATATCGGCCTAAAGTTGTTCATAAGGGATGTGTCTAGATTGTTCTTTTTTAAGAGTGGCTTGATTACTGCAGTTTTCAGGGCCTGTGGAAAGATTCCTGAAAGAAGGACTTTTAAACTTTTAAAATGACGCAAAAAAATGGAAAATGCAAATTAGAAGCATTTCCATCAACTGGTTTAGAGCGAATAAACAACACTACACTAAAGCGCAGTTTGGTCACAATTTGACGTTATGTATAGTTGTAGATTGCAAAACTGGTTGCTAATATAACTTCTTTTGAAGTTTTTCCAAATTTGCCCGTTTTCATGAACATTTTCTAATGCGAGACTTCAAAAGAGCATAAAAATACGTTGACGGAAACATGACTAATGATAAATGCTTACTAAGGATCTATTCAGGGGGCTAGATCACTGTCCCCTTAGTCTGGATCAACAGAAGTCCCTCATCTTCTGCACTCTGTGTGTTTGTGTTGCCATTCTCAAAAGCAACAAACTTTGACTGTGCAACAAGGCAGGCCTGCTTGGTTCTTTCGGGGCATGATTGTAAAGATTTACAAGGAATATCCTTCCTGCAACTGGGAAATTAAAGGACCAATTGCCGGGGATCGCTGTGGATAAAAACACACAGTGATAATGCTGATTGGTTTGAGAAAAAATCATCTCCTATCCCAGAATGTATGTGTGTAGGTAGACCTAGTCTATAACCCAGACCTTCCACTTCTGGGATTGCTCCGTTGTTGACCTAAATTTCACCATATGTCCTTCTTTTTATCCGGATGTCTGTTACCTTCCGCTTTCTTTATGTTGGAATTTCAAACAAAAAATCTCTGCAGGGTAAATCCAGACAGCTAGCTAGACCATCTGTCCAATCTGTGTTTTATGTTGCACAACTAAAACAACTTTTGAACGTACACATGTTCCACCAAAACAAGTTCCTCTGCAAAGTAGCATTGGGACCAGGGCTCTGTGCAGCGCTTAGTCCGCCCAAGACAATTAGGATTGGTTTTAATAAATGCCAATAACCCAGAGCACGTTTTTGGCTGGACTAGCAGACCCTCCTCCAGAGAGCTTTGGAGATTGGTCTGGCCACTGATTCCTCTGCAACTGCTAATTAAAAGGAAAGGCATATCATAAAGTGTGTTACAGCACTTTCAAGGTGGGAAAAATAACAGCATTAGAGCAGTGAAGAAATCACAGACAATATGAAAATCTACTGAAAAAATTAAAGTAAAAACATCCTTTGAAGAGAGATGCACCCTTGTACTTTGCTGCAGAGAGCAGAAATAAACATTTACATGAAAGTGCTGTAAAGTTTTGGAACGGCTATCAGTCTTGATGTATATCTCTAATCTCCCTGATTTCAACATGGTGTTTGTTACAAACACATGGTTTGTGTTTGTGTGTAGAGTGTATATGAAAAACACCACTTACAAAATGAATTCGACAGATTCATTGCAAATGGAAACAAAGGTCCGGAGTCAGCTGCGATCCGATCTGATCCTCTGCGTATCATCAAATAACATGCAGAGCCACCCAGAGATTCCACACAAACCACATCTGCTTAGCACATGACCCTGCAGCCATGCCATACAGTACTGTACAGCAGCCAGGCCAGCTTTTCAGAGACAGCGGGGCTCGGCTCTAATGCCTTTCCACGGAGAAAAATGAGTCAGGATGAGGGAGAAACACAAGACATGAGGGATGAGGAAAATGGAAAAGAAGTCGGGAACCGACAGCACTGACGCACCTATCAGTTATTGATTTCTGGTGTATTGTTTAAGCATGAACGTGTACTTCGATGATCTCTTCCAGATGAGGACATACATGATGATATCTCATGTATATGTGACTTACGAGATGCTTTGTGGTGTTCCAACCAGAAGTAAATACACACCCTGCATCCTTTGATGTCCTGGCTGTGTTTGTCCTCCTATATATTGCCCTGACATGCAATCTCTGCCTAACCCAAAAACTGGTTTTTACCCTGCGCCTGCATATGTGCACTAATGAATTCATGCTTTAACAACTCAGAGTGTGCATGTGCTGGATGCAACGTATTTTCTGTATCTGTGTCAGAGCGGAAACAGGTCTCTCTCACTGCCAGTAAAGTCCCATTAATCACCCTTGAAGCCACAAGGCAGGCCAGGCCAGTGGATGGGACCGCACGTCTGTAACTTTAAACCACAAAGCACTGCCGCTCATGAACATGGTCCGTCCTCCATCGATCATGCATCTGGATCCCATTGTCTTATGCCCTGACATCAGACAGTCATCTGGAGCCCATGGAAGAAGAGGGAGGGAACGGAGGGGAAGAAGGGCACTCCGATTACTGGTAGAGTGATTAATCATAAACATATTGGAAGTAGGATGAAGCAATGACAGAGTTGGACCACAGGGCAAAATGATAATGGCTGCTCCTCTGGGTTTAGGGTGTCGATAATGCCATAAGATCGAGGGGCCGAGGCCAAAATGTGAACGTGAAGTCTGGATAAAAGGTTAAAGGGTAAAACCTGAAATGTAACCTGAGAAGTTAAGGTAAATTAGCACTTTGCGTTAGCAGTCATAGCTCTGTTTTACATTAGCATGAGAAAGTTTTTGCTCTGTAAGAGCGAGGCAGATCACCTGAGCCCGAGGTCTCATGTCTGATAAGGAGTCTGTTTCAGAACGTTGCATTTTGAAAATTGTCTGACTTTTTGATTTCTCTATACCCAGCATTTCTGTCAATGTATCTGTAAGATGGAAGACGCAAAGGGCGGTTCATTGCCATCAAAAGAAGTCTATTCAATTCCTGCACCGTTGGGATTTGAGGGAACTGTCATGTGTGGATGGGCTTATCAAAATTAGAAAATTGAAATTGGAGCGGGAGATAAGTCGACAGTCCAACATTTTCAAAAAATCCGCTCCATCCAAAATCTTTGCACTCCACACTCACTTGTGCTCCGCTCACATGCTCTGCCAAGCTACAGATGATCCAGAATGGAAAAGGACATGCCTTTGCATAACCGCAAGGGTCCGCACGACATACGTTTTCATCATATTTACACCAACTGCATCTTTGAACATGTCGGCCTGCACAGATACTTTATGAAGAATAACTGAATAGTGTGCTCATTTGTGGAGAATGGACAATGGGTGTCTGCAGATGTAAATGTATACATGTGACGTGAAGATAGCACACAAGAAAAATATAACTTGAGCTTAACATTTCACAATGTAATTCTGTTAGTTAGTGCACATTAAAACTGACTACAGCAATTTAAAGCTGGAACATCTTTTAGGTAAAAGACAACATACATCTTAAAATCATTTAGACTTTCACGTTCTCCGACAGATGACGATAGTATGTGTGAATATGAAGTTATACGCAAGCTTCGAGGTAAAATATTACTGTAACGTCCACAGTGTGGATGTAACAAAGCTGTCTGCTGTACACACAGTTAACACAGCAGGAATTTGGGGGTGGCAGTAGCTCAGTTCGTAGGGAGTTGGGCTGGGAACCGGAGGGTGGTCGGTTCAAGTCCCCGTACGGACCAAAGTATGGTGGTGGACTGGTAGCTGGAGAGGTGCCAGTTCACCTCCTGGGCACTGCCAAGGTGCTCTTGAGCAAGGCACCGAACCCCCAACTGCTTGGGGTGCCTTTCCATGGGCAGCCCCCCCTGATATCTTTCCATTAGTGCATGTATAGGACCTGAGCATGTGTGTGTAATTCAGGCCTGTGTGTAATGTGTGTAACAACAACAGTGTGTAAAGTGTAGTTTCCCCTTGTGGGATTAATAAAGTATAATAAAAAAATTTAATCATCAACTCCATGATTTCTTGCACTGTGATCAGAAGAATTTATTATTTAAAAAATAAACAATTACCTATCTTCTTTGGTAGATTTTTAAATATCTTTTTAGATAGTTAGTTAACTATCTTGCTAACTGCACCCAACATGCTTTCACTGGTTCCAGAAAATTAGCAAAAAGACATATTTTTATGCTCTCTGTCCCCTCAGTGATTCCTTCATAATGAACTATAAGCGCAGCTCCATATCTCACCTCTCTATCGCGCCTCCCAGAGACTACTCCAACCAAATCATATCACCCTCACCAAAGTGTCCTTTGGGCTTTAATCTCCTTTCAAGTTCACTCTGTGACAATCTTCTCGTAACGTGGCAGTGAAAGCGGGAGGAGCTGTTGTAATGCAAAAATGTTTAAAAAGGAAAATCAATAAAAGTCTCTTGTGATTTGAGTGAAACTCTCCAGATGGTGGACACAAGACAAAAGTCTGTCTTCTTTGCCTTCAGCCTCTACTTTCAACATCGGCCCATTTTCAAAGGAGTTCACTTCTTCTTTTTTCTTTTTTTTTTCTTTAGTTTATTTTGATCAATCATCATTCACATAAATACACAGCATTACTTACATAACATAACATAAATGGTAAAAAAAAAAAAAATGCAGTGTCATCTTAACTTAACGGGTGGTGATGGCAGAGTGGACATGACACATGCCTTCGGTGTGGGAGATCTGGGTTCAAGTCCTGGTCCCTGAGCAAGACACTTACTCCAGTGCGACCTCTGACATACAGTATATAGCAAATATAAGTTGCTTTGGCTAAAAGCGTCAGCTAAATGACATGTAATCTAACTCATTTATGCTCAATACTGATCGAAAAGGTGTAGATTGAAGCATTTGCTTATTACACCTACCCTTTTGTACATTCTATTGGATTATTTTTATCTATCCTCTCAGGATACTATCAATTTATACATTATCATTAGTTTCTGTATTTTATATACTGTAATATAACTTAATGGATGGAGTGTGAGTTGCAACTGCTCTTCCAAAACCTCTCACCCTCTATCCCTGTGGGCCCTTAGAAAACAAACCGCTGCAAACATATTCTTTCACTCCTTCGCTCAGATCAAAGAGAATTAACTTTATGTGGACACAAAAGTCTATCTCAATTAAAAATACAGACGTATTAGCATCAAAATTAACATGAAGTATCAAAAGTTAAAACTACTCCTTACATGCAAAATGATCCCACACAGAGGATATACTCTCTATATCTTATTTAAACATTATTGATGCATTTATGTATGCAGCATCGTTAACTAGTTCCGTTTTAAAACAAACAGCGACATTAAATAGGAGGGTCACATGACTATGGTCACATGATTAAACCGCCAAATATAACGGTCATTTTAGATGTATTTAAGCTGTTAAGATGTATTTTTAAAAATTAAAATATATGACATTATATGATGTAGTTTAAATAAGCTCTACCTTGAAAACATTAAGTTTTACGTACTACTAAAATGAGGACGTAACAGGACGTCACAGATGACTTGTCTATATCATCTACGGGATTTGTTACGGTGTCGCCGGAAATGTCCGTTACAAACCCCGGTCCGAAATGAAAATCTTGTGTTTGTTTGTCCCATTGACCACCATATAATGGTCGCCCCATACATGGGATCAAGTGTACCAGTTAACTTATCCAGCGGAGATTGCCGTTAAGTTTAGGCAAGAAAAAGTGAGCGTTATGCGGTGACGAAAGTTAAGTTCAGTCATCAGAACAACTAGATAAGTTTAGGAAAAAGTTAGTAGTTTGTAATGAAACACTCCCGAGGAACACCCATTTCCTGGGGAAAAGTCGGGGAAAGCGAACTCCACGCTCTGGCTTGAAGGTCCTATATCCCACCCATCATCCATCACCCATCACCCCAACCACAGGTCGGAGAAGAACTTTTAGGGTCGGATCAATGTCTTGTTTGTCGATAAAATCCACTATCATTCTGATTAGATTCAATGAAGGCAGAGCTGAGATGTCAGCAGGAGAACGAGACTAGCGTTCCACAGGATATCAACAGATGAACATCAGACATTTTGGGCTATGTTTGATCTGTGGATTAAAGTAATTGATGCTGAATTTTATGGGATGGAGTGTGCTCTGTGTATGGAATATGTTCTCCGGCTGTGTGAGGCTTTGCCTGCAAGAATCTGGATGACTCATTACATTCCCCCTCATTAAACTCCAGCTCTGGTCAGACACCCTCAATCCTGCTCTGGCACCTCTCCTTCTGCCCCATTCATGGCGATAAGCCCCAATTATGACTGCCCTCGTCCGGAGTTCAGACACACACACACACACAAACACACACACACACACACAGACACACACACACACACACACACACACACACACAGTGAGAGGTCTGATGGTCAGGTGCCCCAGACAGCATTCCCCTGTGTGATTAAGCTTAGTGAGCCATCTCCTCTCTCGAACCTGTCGCCAGTAGCTCTGCTTGGCCTTAACACCCAGCCAGCCGGCTATACAACCCCACTGTCTGTGTGTGTGTGAGAGAGCCAGTGTGTGTAAGTATGTATCCACAAATCCAGGCAGTGTGTCAAATTTCTCTTTCACATTGATCTAAACTGTCTGTGTGTGTGTGTGTGTGTGTGTGTGTGTGTGTGTGTGTGTGTGTGTGCTGCCTCCAACTCCTAAAGCTGTGTAGATTAGTGACAGGACCCCACCAGAGCATGACAAGGCTTTTGTCTCTGGAGCCCAGTGGTTTTATGGCTGAGCACACTCTTGTGTGTGTTATGCTTGTATGTGTGTGTGTGTGTGTGTGTGTGTGTGTGTGTGTGTGTGTGTGTGTGTGTGTGTGTGTGTGTGTGTGTGTGTGTGTGCTGCTTTGGATTTGAAGGCCTGTACCAGAAAAGTTATTTGTTGTCTTTGTTTTTCGGCCTTTATTTCTTAATCATAGTGTGGAGATGGGTTACTGGAAGGGGATAAGGGGCTTGAGGTTTTTTGAAATCAGGTTTGTCACTGTGTGTGTGTGTGTGTGTGTGTGTGTGTGTGTGTGTGTGTGTGTGTGTGTGTGTGTGTGAGAGATTTGTAGCTCCACAGGCTGTTGAAGCTGCTGTGTCACCAGCTGTCACTCAGTCGCCTGCAGGCCACTATGTGTGCTCATACCTGAATGAAAGTGATGGATTCTGATTGGGGTCATGCTAAGTTATCAATTACAGTTCATCAAATTTATCAGAAAATTAGCTGCACACTTAGGTAAAGCAGGGCTTTACATGTATTAACCTGTCAATTTCTATATTCCGGTAGTAGTCAGACATATCCCTATAGCATTATAGTCTAATAGAGAACCATTGAAGGAAATTTAAAACAATGGATTTTAAAGGAACTTCTCACCCAGCTATAACTGCCATATACCAAATGTACCTGAGCATTCACCCTGCTGTAACTTAGAGAAAGTGCTTGGTGTGAATGTGTGTGTATCTTTGTGTTTTAATGTCTATTTGTGTGTGCATGTAATTGGGGATTGTGGAGTTGACGCTGCGGTTTTCCGTGGAACTGTGATTCCGACTGGAAATACCAGAGCTCTGACCTCACAAAGCAAAGATCCCCAACCCTAAATCCCTGTGTGCCATCTGATAGTCCAACACAGACACACACACACACAGGTGTACAGAGGAAAACCACAAAGACCCGGGGTAAGTCGGTGATGTAGGGGCACAGCTGATGAGTAGTGCCAGAATTGCCACAATTCACAATATATTGTTTGAAATGCAAAATAAAATACATTTTATATATTTTTCTGAGTATGTTCTGCTAAAATGTTAAACACTTTGCATATATGCTTTACATTTTTACATTTTAATTTTATTTTTGTTCAATTTTGTCCCCTGTGTTGTGCCTCTCACACAGACATTCAGTTAATCCTGTAATTGCTGAAGCTTGTTTGGGCTAAATCTGAATCTTGTGTGCTGTATTATAATTTTTTTCTATTATCAAATTATCAGCGTCATCTGAGTCTCACTTCTCTGTCAATTAAACTAAATACATTTTCTGGGTCGTGCATCACAGCCTCCTTTGCTTTTTTTGTTTTTTTAAGTCAGCAGTTCAGTCTAATTCATAAAATGCATTACAAAGCAAAAGCTTCTGTATCTGAAATAGCGTCAGATTGATGCAATTATTCATATATTATTCATTTATATCATCATTGTACAAACTAAATTAAAAATAAAACACACCATCTGCCTCTGGCTGCAGATTTGTGGTGCTGTGTGTTCACGTCGTGACCAGTGATGTGATTGGCTGAGAGTTTATTTATTAATCAACACACCCTCTGATCTATATTTCACTTCATCTAGCCATATTTGCACTTTGCGCTGCTGCACCTACATGAACCAAAATACCATGTTGCGCAGGTTGTTGTCCGATTATTATGGGGCCCATAATATTTGCAGGTCTTGATTAATTAATGGATGGATTGCCTAATTGGCTAGATTAGTAGTCATGCAAGAGATAAAAGAAAGATTGGAGCCTACAATATAATGCAATCCTGTGCCCTCCCCTGGCTTAATGTACCCATAGCTTAAATAAAAAAATAAAATTACCACATTCTAGTTTGTAAATTCTGATAGCATACTGTTTAATACCCTGTATACTCTGTTCTTATTTGTCATTGTAACAAGGGTCCTTCTAAATTATATAGCTCATGACTATGTCTTAACATCACTGCAAGGTTAAGGGCCGCAGTTAACAGCATGTTAGAGGTACAGTAGATGCTGCTTTTATACCCATGTTGCTTTATACGTGTATGATTTGTTTGAGTGTGTATGTGCAATATGTTCTTACTCCCATCATGTAAAATACGGACCCGCCTTTGGAGATAATACAAACACACTTTGTTGACGCTCTGGGTTGGGACGTACGTTCAACTGACATGCAGGACAAGAATGGGACAGTCAGGTTTAGGAAAAGATCGTGGGTGGGGTTAAAAAAATGTACTTTCAGTGACACACGGGACAAAAACAGTACACGAACCCAGGTCTCCTGGGTGAAAGTCCTGTGTTGTTTGACCCATCAAATTCTGCTGTGAATGTGAGTGTGAGTGTGTGTGTGTGTGTGTGTGTGTGTGTGTGTGTGTGTGTGTGTGTGTGTTTATGTGTGATCCAAAATGACACTTCACTCTAATTCTGTGGTAATGCCTGGAATACTTCAACAAACCTTCGCAGCTGATGGCAAGTATTTGATTTCCTGCAGAGCAGAAATGGTTCTGATAAGGCTGAACACACATTGACACACACACACACACACACACACACACACACACTTACTATGCAATTTGCTCCTTGTCGCCTCAACGATGGCATAGGGCAGTCCTGTCAACAGGCACGTGGGAAACTGGAGCTTTCAGTGCTGACGCATGTCGCCAGCACATACAAACAGTGTTTGTCACTTTTTTCCCCTGAGTGAGCAAACTGTGCTCTGCTGAGTGACACAGAGGAATAAACACATAAATAGTTGTGGCTTCTGTCACTGGATACAGAGGAAGTCACAGCCAGTAAATGTGGGGAACAAGTGGGCCAACCGACGCTATAGCTAGCACCTATGTAGACAACGTGTCATAGGCCCGCACCTGCCTCCACCTCGGCCTTTTCTCTCCCTCTTTTTACCTCATTGATAACCAGTGTGTGTGACCCAGGCATGATAGATGTGAGAGGTACTCTAGGAGACCAGGCAATAAGCCTGTAACAGGGACCAAACAAAATGAATCATACAAATTGAGATTGATGGTGCACATATTTGGACAGTCTCATTGAAGGCATGCATTGTGTGTCACACCCAGCCTCGTCTGCACACCTCAGCACGCCTGACCCATCGCTGCATGAAGTGTGCATGATTGTTTGAATGTCGTTTTTTTTTTTTTATTGTCAGAAAGTACTCCAAAGGTGAGGGGCAGGTCTAGAGGAGCGCCTGGGGTGGCACCCTCCCCCTGAAATATAATTGCCCCCCTGCTGTCAATCTGACAACTTTGATTTCCACTGGATCAGAGTGCTGTCACTTTGCAGCCTGTTCAGCCAATCACTGCCTTTCAATTTGGTTAATGGATATACACAAATTGTATGAAAAATGTGTACTTCGGGGTAGAAGTAAACATATTAAACTCACTGTAGAGCACAAATAAATTGTGTATTGCACTTTATTTCTAGGAAAGTTTATTGTAAGTGTATTTTTAATACAGTTCTGTGAAAAAAATCTTCCCAGCCTTCGTCACATGACCAGTTAATGTTTCCATGATGACTATCCAAGTTTTTGCCTTAAGAGTCCAAAGAAAATGTGTATTGTAATTGGATACACAATTTGTTAAAAAAAGAAAAGTGAAATTAATAGTGAATGTGTTTTGTTTGGCAAAAGATTGTGTTGTTTTATCCTATCCAATTTTTCCTGTATTTCTAAGCAGACTTTCTACGCTGTATTCTCATAAATTCCCCTAGCTGATTATTATTTTTGCCTTTTAGTGAAATGGCTTGACAACTTGTGGATGGATTGCCTGAGTGACTGTAGATTCTCAGTCTTGTCGAAGTGATGATAGGCTTTTCAATTCTTTTTTGATCGAATATTATCAAAGTTAAATGTTTTGTAATAGTGTAAATACATATAAGTTAGTTGTAGTGTAGCTAATGCTCGGTGGGTACGCGTACCCATCAGATTTCGTCACAAGTCATTTTGTAGCCGCCACAGTTTTTGAAAAACCTCAAGCTCAATTTAGTTCATAACACATATAATTCTTGAGCGACAGATGCCAACAGATGTCTATCCCCACAGAGCAGACACAGCTGTTCTGCTGCTGCGCTGCCTACATGCGTCTCTGTTCATAACATGGCCTGTCGGGACATTGTACAGCACTTAACGTAAAAATGCTTAACATGTATCAGTGTATCTAAGACCATTGATCACCAAAATTCTCATGAAAGTCAAAATACCTAAACCAAAATCCAACGATTATAGAAATTCTCACATTGTTTTCTTCTTTATTGGAACCTATGGCGAGGAAAAAGCTTAAAGTGGTTTAACGTACCTTAACAACGATCAATGATTACCAAATTTCTCTCTCATACTGCTCTTCATAACCACTGAAAACTGTCAAAAAAATCGAACCAGAAGTTTGGTGATGGTTCATTGTTATTAGGTAAATTAAATCACATTACGGTTTTTTTTCACATTATGACTTATAAAGCCCATGAGAACTGTGGGGAGTCAACCCACAGCCGCTCCGCTGCCCTGCTGAAAATATGAAGGACAAACGCTTAATGTTAGATAACGTCGATCATAATACTTTGGGTTAGATTTTTTTAATGTTTTCAGTGGTTTTGAAGAGCAATATGAGAGATAAATCTGGTGATCGTTGATCATTGTTTAGGTACGTTAAACCACGTTTTATTCATTTACATTAGTAAGCTACAGAACAGCGTCTTTCAAGACATGACCTGCTCAAAAGAGAAAAAAAAATGAATGCGTCATTGTACCCAGCACTTCTGGAAATTCACTTCCGAATGCGTCTCTGTCACATATCAAACCAAACTGACGCCCATGGTGGGAGAGTGCTGTCTCAGTACTCAGAGCCAGTAAAAAGGTTAAAGTTGGCGTTATATCACACGACGAGATTGTTTCCAGAACTCCTTCATGCTTGTTAATCTCATGGAGACAAAGTCATTATATTCTGATCAGATTCTACCCAACTGTGCAGGACTGTGTTTTTTGCTTATTTTTATCAGATGTCTGAGCAGAGACATCATTCCACTGTGGTGTGGGAGAATTTTTCTCCAAAGTCTATAAAACCTGCAGTCAAATGTGCCTCGCCCTGTCTGCAATCATGACGTCACAATTTCACCAGCATCCCTGAAGTATCCCTTCATGGTCAAAACCTTGTTCCGGTGGCATTTCCACCCGGACACTAGTAGCACTCTGTAGCGGCTGACTTTTTCCAGTCTTTATGCCAGCTTGAGTGTGTGCTCGTTGGTTGAAGTGTGTGGTCAGTGTTGGCTTTTTGCTAAAAGCCAAAGCTCTTCCAAAGCCACAGACAAAGCCACAGCAGGTGGATGGGTAGCAGGGTGGAGGAGAGGGGGGAGGGGAGTTGGGGGTTACAGAGGGCTCAATGCCTCTCCTCATCACGCTTCTTGACTCTGAAGAAGAGCCTGATTAATCTGAGCCTAATAGGATGGAGAGGCCACACTCATCCTTTTACTGCTGCGGACAGGCCTGCAGGACAACGACTGACAGACAGAACAACAGACGAGAAAGTGAGAAGAAAAACCTTTAGGGGACTTTGTGGAAATAATGATTCACATCAACAGGAAGCATGACACATTCTTAAGTCTTTATTTTTTCATCCTGTCCTCTGAACATGAGACATTTATTGCAATAGAACTATGATTATCCTCAACTCTGTCTTATTCCTAATGATTATTTACACAAGACAGTTTGTGTAAATTACTACATTACTACAATTACTACAATTACAGTACTTTTTTACTAATATAAGATCAAATCTGTTGATGGCTTGAGGTATTTCTGCTACTTTTTGATAGAGTGATAGAAAATCTGACACTGTTTGTTCGTCTGAAAGGAAGAAAGAGGAAACTGGCCTATCCAGCAAGTCCTCATACTTAAATGGCAAAATTGTTACTGCCTTCCAAAATGACCCATAGAAGCATTTTCTGATTGGACCTCGGTGGTTAAAGTTTGGCTAAAACTAATTGGTTAAAGCAGTATTTTATGGGCCACTGTGGTCCCGTGGAACTCTGACATATTGCCACCAAATGTGTTATTTTGAATGTGGTAGCAAACTGTTGCATAATCACACATCTATCAAAAGCAACCGAAGCAGTCATTTAAAATGTGTTTTTGTCCACCTGATAAACATAGGTCCTCTATTCACAGCGCTTGTCTGTCTTTACCAACTACTTGGGGGAAATATATGTCTCTTTTGCTGCTAAATGGTCTTCTAAGGTCACCAGCTAACTGCTTCTTGTGTCTGTTAGTTGTTTGGTGTTGGGCAGTTAGCGCTCTGTGGGGTAACTGGAGCATTTTCACTTCAACAGCTGATTGCTGCTGCTGGAAACAAGACGACGAGAGAGGTGAGACCGAATAAAAACGGCAGAGTTGACGTTGAAGTGATTTAACTTGAGTCAGCATCAGTTGGCTCCGAAGACTAGTTTGGAAATGAAGTTGGGAGGAAGTGAACTTACCAGACTTCTATCACCCGCTCTTCATCTCCGCTTGAGGCTAACGGCTCAAAGCTACATTAGCAGTTAGTGTTGCCAACTTTTTTTCAATGAAAGCAGCTAACACAAGCTCCAAATGTTGATAAAAGTCCCCAGATGATGTCATGCGCCCATTTGCATATTGGTATACAACTCTGATCAGAATGCATGGGAATTAAATACATTATAACATTTTTGGGCTTTTTTTAAGTCGCTCATTTGTCGCTAGTCCCTTTTTAGAAAAAAAGTCGTTAAAAGGGTGCAAAAGGTCATTAAATTTAGTGAGAAAGTCCCCAAGTTGGCAACGCTGGCACAATATCTCTGGTTCTGCTGATTTTGCTTAGGTTCTTTCTGTTGTAAACTTTCCATTGTGTGTCCGGCAGTGTTATTGGAACTTGGTGGCTAACTAATTAACAATTACAACCTCGATACACACCACAGTACTTAATGCGTTAGACGGGAATGTTTTTCGTTGGTTAAGATGTTTGCTGATGAAGCATCACCTGCTCAGGATGAGTGAGGGTGCCACAGACGTACCCCATGGGTGACTGCTGTGGTCCTATGACGCCTGCCTGGCTTTGTAATGGACGCCTCTTGGGTCCTTTCAACCAAGCTCAGTCTGGCCCCTGGACCCTCACAGGGTCTCTGGGAGCCCGCTGTTGACTCCCCATTGTCTGTGTAAGTAAGTGTGTGTGTGTGTGTGTGTGTGTGTGTGTGTGTGTGTGTGTGTGTGTGTGTGTGTGTGTGTGTGTGTGTGTCCAAAGGGGTCTTTGGAGGCCTCCTGGGGGCCGGTGACTTCTCTTTGTCTCCGGTTGGCCTGCTGTCAGAGTGTCTTTGTTATGACAGTTGGGCTGCTTTTATACAGACTAAATCACAGCTCTCAGCTGTTCATTTACTGGCCTAACCCCAGACAGCCCTTGTGACACACACACACACACACACACACACACACACACACACACACACACACACAAACACATAACAAACATTCTCTCTTACTTCATTGCAAATCTATACGGTTTCTTCTCAGCAGAATGAGTAAAGAGGATGAACGAAAAGGAGGATGAAGAGGAAGGCTAACAAAGCAAGACAGGATAGGGGGGAGGCCAAAGGGCGTTTGACCTCCGACCTTTGTGTTATGGCTGGGGCACAGGGGGGTCAGAGGACGCAACAACCAATGGTAATCAGTAACTACATGCTAGATACGACACGCAAATAGAAAGAAGAGAACCACAACCAAATGTATTTAAATTCAAATCTG
Organism: Percina caprodes; assembly: GCA_013375575.1. NCBI lineage: Eukaryota > Metazoa > Chordata > Actinopteri > Perciformes > Percidae > Percina > Percina caprodes. Next base: position 839,580 of record JABXJD010000025.1, read on the forward strand.
ATTCATCTCTGTGATGTGAAATGAACCTGTGTTGTCAAAGCGGTAAAGTAGCAATTATAGTTACACTGTGTGCATGCATGTAGCATAGCGCGCATAGCAAATAAACACAAACATAACAGATTCCCTCTGAGACTCAGCAGTCAAAGCACAGCAATAATTGGGCTCATCAGGAGAGGGTTTTTTTGTTTTAATATACAATAATAATAATATACAATGTCCAATAAATCATTTTATCCCTCTGCTTAGCTGTAAAACATATTTTGAAGTGAAACAAAATTGCAAATTATTGCAAATTACCTAAAAATGATCATTCAATTGTTAAAGTAGATTACATTCATCATAAATGAATTATAGATTTAGAATACAGAGAGAAAGATGATGACATCATTGACAGCCACGACCAATATTGAACAGCATTGATCTAGTTTGTTTGAAGAGGGAAAACAGGAAATATGTGTGTGTGTGTGTGTGTGTGTGTGTGTGTGTGTGTGTGTGTGTGTGTGTGTGTGTGTGTGTGTGTGTGTGGATGTTTCTGCCTTCGGGGACACATTTCAGACTAAAGACCAGTTAACCTGTTCATTCATCTCCCTTGCACACGCCGTTGCTCACGTTCACACCTGTAGTTTCGCAGTTTGGTTGACTTTATGAGGACCAGAGTAAAATAATAACAAAGACATGTTGTTGTCTTTTCGTTCCTGCCCAGCATGTGTTTGCACTCGTGCTCGTTGATGGGACAGTTTTGGTAATGTCATAATGCATCATCAGTGCTACATGGAGCCATGTGGGGAAATGTAGTTTTGACTCAGAGGAGGTCGTGCAGCTTTCCTGTGACTGATGTGTTTAATTATGTTCTTTGGTGTCACAAATACATTATTTTATTTTAATTCAGCTTTTGGATTTATATTAAAAACACATATCTGCTATCACCAAAAACAAACTTTTAGGTGGCCTCTATCCAAAGTTTGACTGACAGCTTTCACACCAAATGAATCGGGAACCCAACTGGGAAAAACACAAGCGCTCACTGGAACTCCAGGAGCTTAATGACCCATATCTAAAGGTGTAGTCATTGTGACAGGTTTCACTTTTGTTTCCATTGTGTACATTGGATCACAATGTATTACTTTAGAAATCAAGAAGAATCAATCTTAGTGGCACCGTTTTCATTGATGTCGTCCCCTCAAACCGATCTGCACTCATTTACAAAACAGAACTTAAAATGTACATTGGTTTCTTATAATAACATAATACTATTTATCCCAGTATCCTTTGCACTTCACACTCCACATTTAAATAATTTTATTGGACTCTTCATTGCACTCATGCCTCTATATTGTTTCTGTTTATAGTATGTATATATTGTGTATATATTAGTGTGTATATATTGTTTTGGTTGTTTTGTATGTGTAAGCACAGTGTGAGTTACGATGCGCCAAAGAAAAATTCCTCGTATGTGTCCTCATACCTGGCAAATAAAGCTGATTCTGATTCTGATTGTCGTTGTTTCAATGGTGTTTGGACCTGTCAATGTTTTAAGCCATCCCTAACATCACTCCAGGCAGCAGGGTGTATGGGGGTCATCCTAAGAAGGAGAGAGAGACAGAGCAACATTAAGAACCAGAGGGAGAGAGGAAGAGACTTTTCCAGGGGTCATGGACTCTGTGTGTGTGTGTGTGTGTGTGTGTGTGTGTGTGTGTGTGTGTGTGTGTGTGTGTGTGTGTGTGTGTGTGTGTGTGTGTGTGTGTGTGCGCGCGCACAACTGGGTGTTTCACCCGAGAGTAAATGTTAGAGGGCCGAGAAGCATTCATGTTACCAGGGTGATGGCACAGGAGTGTAAAGCCAGGAGCAATATAAAACCTGTGCTTTCCCAGAATGCTTTTGTGCCGGGGCGTGTGTGCCAGCTCCCGTTGCCATGGGGATCCGGGGGTCGTTAGGGTAACACGTCCTGACTCAGATCTTGTCTCTCATGACCCCCTTTCACTGTGTTTCATGTGTCCAGAGAGAACACACACTTTCTCTCGCACTCACCGTCTACATCTGTCACACACAGTTCTGCACACACACACACACACACACACAGACACACACACACACACACACAGCATTGGAGAGGCAGCAGTGGGTTGAGTGTTGGCACGGGAGCTCGTATGCTTGTGTTTTTTGTGCAAATTAGATTTTATCCTGATTTTGAGCAACGGAGAACACTTAAGGACACGGCAGATTTAGTTCACCCCCGCAAACTGAGCCTAAACAGGGCCTGAACCAAAATATATATATTTACAATGTATATACTATAAAATATCAAAAAGGACCCCAAAATGAAAGTTAGCGACATTAAAGAACGGCTTGTTTATTGCTAAGGCCACATGGTCAATATGAAATGATTGGTTAATAATGTAATAACAATAACTTAATGACTTATTTCACCAGTAAATTGCTGGTAAACGACAAAAACGAGCACCAGATGGGAAAAGGGTATTTTACAATCACTTAAAATGCACCACTAGGCTGCCGAGTTTCAAGTGAACGCACCATCTGTGTTGCTTTTCTGACAACGGCAGCTGCCTGCCGACTGCTACGTCCCGGTGTTGGAATCCTCTACAGGGAAATACAGTCACACTTTACACTGCTTAACGTTAGCAGTCAGCACTTTAAGCATTGAGTTTAATCCAGCTACTAGCTAACGGTAACGTAGCGTCCCGTGTAGCAATGCCTCTGAAAAAAAAAGGGTTTAGGCAATGAAATTTTCTTTCTTATTCGGTCACGTTATTAATATAATATAAACAAGCGACACTGGTTTTGAGAAAACAGGGACTCCCCTGTTTTTCTTTTTTTCTAATAAAGATTAGTATTGTTCTAATACTGTTATTCTACATATAACTGTATTTTGACAGTTAGTAGTTATTTCACAGATTAAGATTTTGTACACAGCACATTCAAGAAATGATTTTTTTTTTTATTGCATATTGAGCATTGCTATCTGAGTTTATCTTCAGTATTTCAGGTTTATAAAACTTTACAGGTGTGTAGCTGAGATCAAAATGAAGGCTGAGTTTGAAAATGGGTGTTCGGACTATGAATAATAAGTACAAACCAGGTTTTTAACTTGTACTTAAAGTGCTTATATTCTCCTCATTTTCAGGTTCATAATTGTATTTTGAGGTTGTACCAGAATAGGTTTCCATGGTTTCATTTTCACCAAATTTTTGTTGACATTGCTGCAGATCCTGTTTTCACCCTTTAGGTCTCTGTTTTAGCTCCAGAGTGAGACATCTCACTTGTTTACTATCTTTGTTGGGAGTCGCACATGCGCAGTAGCTCGGTAATGATAACATCAGCTAGCTACTGTTTTTCAAACTTTGGTCAGTCCAAGGCAGGATTAGCTGGGAGACTTCTTCTAGACCAGGGCCAATTGTGGAATACCTGCAGAACAGGACAGGAAGTAGTTCTTTTGTAGATTATGGTGAACTAGTGGGTGTTGTAGCAGTGTTTTGCCATTGAGAACGAGCTAGCATGCTACCATTAGCCACCTTGTTTCGGCTAGTGACGTAGAAAGCCGTGCAGATTTTGAACAGCTCACCCGGAGACTGAAGGCAGAGGACACAGAAACCTGGATCTCACTCAAAACAGCATGGATAGTTGTTTTTTAAGTTTGTATGCGTGTGGAAGCACCAGAGACACAAAATAACACCCCAAATCCCAGAAAAAGTGTTTTTTTTTCACAAAATGGGCAGACAACTTGATTGAGCAATCTCTTGCTTCTTTCAAGTACTTTAGGGCAGGGGTCTTCAACATTTTTTAAAACAAGGACCCCAGAATGAATCCTTAAGAGAAACTGTACCTGTGGAGGAGCTTGGTCTGGTGATAGCCAGACTAAATGCCTAAATGCTACCTTATGGCGTTTTTCCACTGCATGGTACCTACTCTGGTTTCCCATTACGAAAAAAAAGTCCCTGGAACCTGCTAACAGGTACGTTTTTTGCACCACCTCAGTCGAGATTCCAGGTGACGTGAAAACCTGCAGACTGCTGATTGGACGGAGAGAATCATCACTATTCACTGCGTCATCATTGCTGGGGGGGGGGGGGTCCTGAACAAACCCTCTGTGTTTAAATAGTTTAGCCAGCTTTCTTCAGCTTCTTTTGAAACTAATTTGTCTTCACATATCGAGAATCAAAAACAACACAACTTCAGTGTTCTGTGTGTGTGTCGGTCACGGCAGTTTCCTGCTATGACGACCAGCCACGGCTCACCTCACGCATGAGGTGGTACTAATCTGCAATGGAAAAAGGAGGACGGGGCACCGCGGCAGAGTGGAGTCAAGCCGAGGCGAGCCGAGTAGGTTCCATTAATGGAAAAACGCCATAAGTGACGACCTTACCTATAGGCCAGTATGCAGTGGGCTGTTATATTTGCTAATAATATGTTGGATTCATGTTAAGACATTTCAATTTGCATTGACTCCTCTTAAGGGTCCCAGATCCCCTGTTGGAGATCCCTGCTTTAGGGCCAAATATTTCCCAGGGTGCCTTGCAGTTTTCAGACTCAGACCTTTTCAGTTGGCTTCTTTCCAGGATGTTAACAGCAGAAAGTGAAACAAAGTGATTATGAACTGTTGCCAATGATCTAATCTTAAGTCAGTGTATATTTGTTGAAACGATCAAATCATTATGATTTTTCCAATGAAAATCCATGAAAATCCAGGGTGATACTGATAATATGTATAGTTGAGGGTCGTGTAACTCCTGCCCAAAAGGATGTGCCCAGATTGACCGAAATCAACGTATTCTCATGGACGTAATAACTCTTCGTATGATATCAAACGAAATAATGGCAACCGGGAACCGGTCACAAGAAGTTTGGTGCATCACATTACAATTAAGTTCTACGGGGCATGCCCTTTAAAAAAAAAGTAGTTAAAAAATGTTTTCATTTCAAAACCTTAGGAAATGGACAGCAGCCGACACAAACACACGCATATTAACTCGATAATACTCTTCTCACAAAGACAGATAGGATTGGAGATGAGCAGTTTAACTGACACGTAACCGCGATCAACTTTGTGGGAAATTAAGACTCAACAGAGCAGGAACATAACCAATCCCACTATGACAGACGCTCCACTCAGCACCAAATGCAATGTTTCATTTTAAAATGAATGACAGTTGTGACAGGGGCCCGGGACACTAACACCTGTCTCCTGGATGAAAGTCTTGTGTTTTTCCCTTGACTTCTTCTGGGACATGAACTCTGCTTCCCTGCTTAAAAGCCCTGTGTGTTAGGATACACCCTGACCTCCTCCTGGATCTGTGTGGCCTTATACAGTAGCAATCAATGTGGGGCAAATTAGTTTCACAGCTACAGTATACAGTATGTTTGAATGGAAACATGAGAACAGCCTGCAAAAATACAATGAAACAACAACTAGAAAAACCACAAAAGAAGAATCCATCGCCTCAACAATTGTTGTGCTGCTGGTGTTCGAGCACGTAGATGAACAGGTGTGATCTGCAGATTGTGGGATTTGATGAGACTCTTAACCCTCATGTGGTCCTCGGGTCGAAATGACCCATTTTCCTGTATCAGTGTTCTTTTTAATTCCCCAAAATAACATGATTGATTCCACACAACGCTCTTTGGCAAGTACAAATCTCTACTTTCATTAATTTTGGGGCGTTTTATGCAATTTTTTATAGCATTTGAAAAGAAATTGAAGTGTTTTCAAAATAGTCTTGAGTAAAAGTTGACATATTCCAGTCTGTGATTATCCATCAACATACATTCCTGAAATTTTAGTCTAAATAATTCCTAATTTCTGCTTTTCTAACTCAACCATGAGGTATAATTTCCTATAAATGAGGTTTATTGACCATAAATTCCAAAAATAATTGTAAAACTAAAGTTAATAAGTTAGTGTTTACGTAGTGTTGAAAACGTAAAAAAAAGTGAAAGTGCGACTGAAACGTTGAAAAAAAGCATCAAAAGTGTTGAAAAAAGGGACTTTTACCATAATCATTTTTAAAATCCACTGTATTGTTTTTTTTGTTACTGCAACCTTTAAAAGGTTAACTATGGTATGCATTACCAAATCTTTATTTCATTCACATTGATACCATTCAACCATTTTTTACTTATAATTCTTTTTTTTTAGATAGTTTTTTGGGGCATTTTAAGCCTTTATTTCCAACAGGACAGCTTGGACTTGAAAGGAGCGAGAGAGAGAGAGAGAGGGGATGACATGCAGCAAAAGGCCAAAGGTCGGAGTAGATCCCGCGGCCGCTGCGTCGAGGACTACGCCTCTGTATATGGGCCCGCACTCTACCAGGGGAGCTACCCACGCGCCAACAAACAGAAACTTTATTTTGAAATGGACTTCCAACTATGCTTGATATTAAAAGTCCATTTTCACACACTTCTTACTGACAGACAAGCATTCGTCCACTGTATATGTTGTATAGGATTATGAAATGATATTGAGGTAGCCTACATTTCAGTCATGTGAGAGCATTCTGTGAATTGTTGATTTCCTGCTGATCATCAACCAGCTCCTTTACTCACTGCCCCCCTCTGTTGGCCAATCAGCAGCAGAGCCGATGCAGGTAACCTCTGGGGAACCTGGATGCACTCGGGGATGTTGTTCACTTCATTTTGTTTCACCTGTGGACGCCGAAGCCTTCACAGCGGGCAGACTGCACGGCGGCAGCTCTCAGGCTCACTCCCACGCCGTGAGTTTTACACGATGCAGGTGCCATCTGTCTCACTGTGGAGCAGAAACGGGTTCAGTGGGGGCAGAAATTGGGAAAAGGAACTGTCAGCCCAGAATGTAGGTCAGCAGGTTCCCACACCAGCTCCGCTCTGCTGTCCAGAAGCTTCAACTCTGTGGCTTTTCTTGAAGAACCTGCAGACTTTCCGCTCATTCATTTAGTTTAACTGCTGCAGAGAAATCTCCCCACAGGGAAAAATACACATTTATCTTATCTTTAAGTATCCAGAATCAGACAGACTTGATTGTGTGTGTGTGTGTGTGTGTGTGTGTGTGTGTGTGTGTGTGTGTGTGTGTGTGTGTGTGTGTGTGTGTGTGTGTGTGTGTGTTCGCCAGCCAGGAGCCACATTGCATACAGCTGGTGGCACACGGCTGGCTGCAGCGTCTCGTCCCAGCAGGGTGTATTCTTAGCGCTCTAAAACCCAATAAGTGAAATGAGATTAGACAACACACACACACACACACACACACACACACACACAACCCAAACCTCAACCACCACAACAACCACCCACACATGAACACACACACACACACACACACACACACACACACACACACAAGCTTAAGACTGAGCCCATGTGTGAAGAGCGGCTGCTGCTCCAGTATCGTGTCTGTACGTTGTTTCTTGGTCCTTCCACATCTGCAGCCTGTGACTCTGTAACTTCATATCCAATGTTCCTTTTTTTCCCACGGATAGCTGCAAGGTTGGAAAAATCATATTGCTTGTTTCATTACGATGTCTTGTGCATTGTCTCATAAGTTTGTATTCTAAAATTCAGCCCGTAGTGGGCATCTTTGGTAACTTCTCTCCACTAGAATGCACCAGAAATTTTCAATAACGTTATGTGAGTTTGAATAAAGCATGAGTTTGTACTGTTATTATATGTATATGTACTTATTCATTGTCACAGCACAATCACAACCCTGGAGAAAACTTGGTATTATGGCCACAGGCAGAGCCTGATTAAATGGAAAGATTACAATATATTGTATTTTCTGGACCCCCTCCAAATTATTCCAATTTATTTATTTAGGTATTTTAAAGTATCTTGCATGGACTTATTTAAATGGCCTGAGAGAAACTTGTTTAAAGCCCCTCTTTGTCATTTTCTTTCTTCTTTTCATTTTTTTTCACTTTTTTGAAAGTGGTAGCGCCATTGACCAACAGAAACCTGGTCTAAAGTCAATAGCGTCTAGACTCGTGAACAGCACAAGCCCGAGCACACACAGGGACGCGCAGCAGCACACCAACAAAGGACTGAAAATTGAAAGGTTAAACCTAAAAATATTACAATGTGGAAGAGTATTGTGATATGATCTGCTTGTGCGCTTTCACTTCACGCACAAGCAGATCAGACTTCTGGAAGTCTCTCCTTCCTGCTCAGCAAATCGTGCCATCATAATAGCAATGCTCCAAGGTCCAAATGGCTTTTAAATGCAATGGGAGATCCATCCATCCATCTTGCATGTTACGCCCAAAACACACTTATGATTAAATTGTTAAAATGAACTGCACCTGTCTCTCGCAATCTGCTTCACTTCCGCTGTCTGAGCTGTGCTGTGACACTTTTAATTTGTTTCCATTGATGCACGCATATTATTAGGTTGTATTATCTGTATATGTAGTGTGAGGTGTGATAATTGCATCATTATTACAGTAAGACAACTTGTTTTTAATACTCATATTACTGCATACTATGCTCTTGCTGTGCATCTGTATAATAAGCGGCTGTCATACTGTGATTAATAAAAAATATACATGCATCTAATATTTTATTATATCTGCTTTATTGCATTTTATCATCTATCATACATCATACTATGGTGTATTATATAATTACAATAAAAACTAGATTAATACAGACACATTCTTCTCTGTTGTACGTGTGTGTGTGTGTGTGTGTGTGTGTGTGTGTGTGTGTGTGTGACCTTTTCTGGCTTGACCCCCTTTCACTGTGTTTCATGTGTCCAGCGAGAACACACACCACCCGTGCCTGTCTTTCTCTCACACTCACCTGTCACACACGATTGTGCGCAGATGTGTGTGTGTGTGTGTGTGTGTGTGTGTGTGTGTGTGCGTGTGTGTGCGTGTGTGTGTGTGTGTGTGTGTGTGTGTGTGTGCATGACTGACAGGTGTGTCAAATGTTTGTTGATATTGTATCATGTCTTGTTAATGATTATTGGAGGATGACCTTACATGTGTTTTTTGTGTTTTTTCTTTTGTGTTTTTATGTTATACGGTGTTGGAGCAGGCGAATAAAGCTTTCCCTTTCTCTTCTCTCATTCTATTTTTTCATTCTCACTATTTTATTTTATCTGTTCATTTGTTACTTTTTTCTCTCTGTATCTATACTTCTCTGTCTTTGTTAATTGTGCTTCGACAACACACATTTCCCCTCTTAACACCAATAAAGGATGTTATCTTGTCTAGTAGCTGGATTCATACTAATGTAGCTCAGCATCAATTATTTCACTTTTAATCAATGTTCTCTCGTAAATCAAATCAGCTGTTATGCAAATAATTGTAGATATAATTTTTGCATATCTGCAAACTAGTCTCTCCTGTTTGAAATGTAGCTCAGCGTGAATTCTTTCAGGAAGACCTCACTCTTAATCAGTGCTCTCTTCCTAACTTGAATCAGCTGTTGGAGGCGTTCACCTTCCTGGAATTGTCCACAAATTTCAAAGGCCAATCACAGAGTCACACTTAGGCTTTAAATCTGTTTCTCCCTTTGCTATCAGCTGTCATTTCAGGCAAAGAGTGCAACCTTCCACCTCCAGTCCTCTACTCCAGCTGACCGGTCCGGAGCCTTTGGTCTGGTCTTCGGGCTCCTTCGTCGCCACCACCGGTGTCTAGGTTCCATCGGGGGGGTTATGATGGTTCTCTACCCCTATATACGAACTACTAGTATAACAATGGAGACTAATCTAGACTCAAAACGACTTTGTACATTTTGTGCAATATATCCTGCATCCCATCTGCCATTATCATTACATCAGTGCATCATTTTTCATTTGGGCAATTTTCAAAGTGCAATTTAATAATTAATGTGTAATTTATTGTATAATACTGTTTGCTATATTTTGTATCACTTATCTATCTTGCTCTTATCTTTGCTGTTTTTTTTGAAACCACATGTTTCCCACTGCGGGACAAATAAAGGTTTTTCTTATCTTATCTTATATTATCTTTATCATGCTGTACAATAAACCTTTTGCATGTCTGCAAATGTGTCTCTCCTGATTGAAATATATGGAGAGAGAAAACAAACTGTATCCTCTTCTTGTCTTCCGCTCTGGTCTTTTTCTGTGCTGGGATCTTAAAAGTTTGATCTCGTCTTTTCTCATCTTATATGTAGTATTTGCATGTGTCCCTGTATATATGTACTGTAGGTACAGTATTTATTTCACTCTAAATGTTGAGCATCTTGGGCAATATTATATAAATTTCAATCTGTCTAAATAAACCTCTTTTTGGTCCGTCAAATCTCCCTTGAATAACTTTAATGTGTAATATCTTACCTCTATTCTGTTTTTATCATGTTATTCAAACTGTTGCTTATTACTGAATGAACATTTTCTCATATGGCTGCAACATGTTAAATAGAAGTACATATTTGTCCATCTTTTTATACACCTTTACCCATAATTCAGTCTGACATATTTGGAAACTTTGTTATTCTGGTGTTAAAAATAACGTCCTGAGGGTTTTAAAAAGTAATTTGTAGTGAGGGACCTAAGCAGCCTTGATAATAAATAAGGTACATGTGTTGCTTTTTTTCTCATTGCAAATTTTTTTTTTTGTTTCAAAAATAAAATATTATATTCAACAAAATATAATCTTGCCGTCTTCAGTCCTCCACCTCGGTCTTCGTCTCCGCCAGGATCAGGTGAGTCATTTAGAGTCCTGGGCATATGAGGCCAGCATGGCTGCCTCACCTTATTATACTCCTGCAACGTGTTCATCAATCAATGGTGTGTAGCTGACATTTGTCATATTATTGGGATTTGCCGGTTTCAAATGCAGACATTTTGCAGCCAAGCTTTAAATAGCCCGTTGACCGCAGAATATTTGGTTGAGTGTGTGACAGGGAGAGTGAGTTGCTGCCAAGAAGTGTGTGCGGTTCGAGGAGTGTATGTATGTGTGTGAGTGAAAGAGAGCGTGTTTAGGTGTGTGTGCGTGGGAGAGGAGTGGGGGTGGCTGGGGAGGGCATTAGTGAATGGCTGTGCTATTGCATCCTCCCAGGAGACCTCTAAAACACACACATTGTCCCAGCATACACACACACACACACACACACACACACACACACAACACACACTACCTAAGCAGCGCACTAAACCCGCCTCCTTCATCCCCAAAAAAATCCCATCTCGCTGCCATACCTCTATATCCTCGCACCGCCCCTCAACTAAAGTCAGCACACATCTCTCTTTTGCCAGACGCACCGAGAGACGGTGGTGTGTGAGGAGGAACCGTGCGTATTTTACGCTCAGAGTGTGAGTGCATGTGTCCGGGGAGAGTTGGCGAGCCCGCGGCGCGCTGACAGGAGAGCGCCGCGTATCGGGTGATAAGCCTTTCAGAGTGGAGGAAGATCCGACTGAGAGCTCATTTCTTTTTGGCATTTATTGACTGCTTACCCACGCGCTGTCCCGGCTGGGGTCAACGCGCGACTGAGAAAGAAAGCAAACAAGTTGATTTGAGGAGAAGGGTCCGATTCAGCCCGAGCGGCTCCAGAGTTTTGATTGTATTTTTAGCATCCTGCTCTTCCCCCCTCTCCCCGTCCCTTCTGACAGTGCGGAGTGTCAGAGGGAGGGACGGGAGAACCACGCCGACGGACCGTGAAGCTGCGCGCACACCCGGTGGATGATCCACTGGATGCGGGACGATGGATTAACAGCCATCTACGGACCCCACCGCTGCTTCTTTTTCACCGCCGACCCCTTGTCCACCTCGGGATTATTTCAGCTCTCACCAACCTCCCCGACCTCCCTCTCGAGATGACTGAGGAGTATGTTTTGCGGTGCGTCCTGATGCTCTGCTGCGCGCTCCTCTCCGCCAACGCGAGTAACTGGCTGTAAGTTGGACTCCACATTTCTACTCCTGGTTTTAGAAAGTGGACCACACTCTCACTTATTTTATCACCTACACTCTTTCGCCTCATCTCCTTCTATTCCTCCTCATCTTCTTTCCTCTTTCCCTCCGGCTCATTGCCCGATCAGGTTAATTGTTAACCATCTCACAAACACGCACACACACACATACACGCGCGCGTTCACTCTCTCTCTCTTTCTCCCCCCTCACCAGAACTTAATAATTTACCAACACAGATACATCCCCCCGCAAAGACCCTTACAAAAAGTCCCCCACAAGTTAAAAAGCACATGCTCTTCATGCAAAGGTGCAGGTTCCCATAGGTCAAATGTCAAATTATTGATTGACAGTGACATCTCGTTTTTTTCATGTCACGTTTTATGTATGAAACTAATATATGTTAATAATGGAAAGTGGACATGTGGCAATAATATGCATGTGTAGCCAATAGAAAAAAAAAAAGGTTAATACGTTTAATTTCTAAATGAACAAGTCTCCTCTGCCTATCTTTTTGCCAACATAGCCCTCAACCTCATTTATTTCAATGAAGTAGAGATTTTCCTAATTACGTGATTAATTAGTAAGAATTAAGATGTTTTTTTGTACAGCCTGTACAACTGAATGTGCTAATTTCTTTATAAATGGCAAGAACACATTGTGAAAATACTGAATAACTGTTCCCTTTGGAAACGCTTCAACGAACAGTTAGGAGTTCACAGACCATTGAAACCTCTGACCTGCATTCTCAAAAACTCTTGTTCACGGTCCTAAAATTCATATTTTGTGATCACCAACAGCCTATTATAAAGTCAGACAAAGATGCTGATAATATTAGGCAAGTGTGTCCCCTTGTGTGTTCAGCTGCATTTGCGCGTAAGAAACTATTCCAAAAACTGAATTCTATCAAATAAAAGACATATCCCAGTAAATGATCAGTGCCTGAGTACCACATGCATATTACAGTGACTCTTAAATCCTTAAAATAGCCTACTTGAATAAACAGAGTAAGACCACTATAGTTTATCATGAAGTTCTGCAGGCGGACACCAAGTTTGTCGGCTATATGAACATATTAGTAAAAATAAAGAGATAACTCTGGAAATAAGGGGAAATGAGCTCACAGACAAATGTCAGCCCCAATAGAAATATTTGGTTATACATTCATGTATTTGACGTATGGAGATCTTGAAGCAGTCAGACTACAGGGGCTCCAAAAACACAGTGTGACTCTGTAGTTGAACTGCACAGTGCCACCTCTTCCTGGGGCCGGTCGGTTGGGTCGCATGTGTGTGCCTGCTCTCCCGGCAGCCTGTGGGAGGTGGTTAGGTGGGTTTCTGCATTCCTCCGCAGGCTCCGCTCCATTTTCTGCTGCCATTCATTCCTCTTAGCTTCAGCAAATTTACAAGCCGTGCTCATCATTTAGGCCGGACCTTCCAGTTCTCTTTCAGAGAGTTGAGGCTCGTGTGGTATAGTTGTTATTATATGCTCACATAGTGTATGTTGACTTCCATTGACATTATTTTACTTCATTTCTCTGTAATAACTTGGTAAGGTTTAGAAAAGGTTGACTACAGGCTTGTGTGTTTTTACATCAGGATAGCAGAAGACGGCTTAACTGGTATCATTGACAGATTCGTCGGAATAAATGAAATTACAGCCTTGCCGAAACAACCCTGTCTACCTTAAACTCTGTCACTGAGTGCAGGGTAATTGTGTTGTTTGGGGCTGAAGGCGTGGTGACAGAGCAGGCATGTACAGGCAGGCTGCCGAGCTGCCAGTCTGCTCAACGGGATTACACTGCCGAGGAAAATCTGTGTAGGGCTGTAGGGACTGCATCTCAGTCCTCAACACTTATCAAAGGATAAGAAACAATTAGGAGAAAGATTATCGCTGGACCATAAAGCATGCAACAACACACCTAATAATAATAATAATCATAATAATAATAATAATAATGTATACTTTAATAATCCTGCAAGGGGAAATTACAATGTTTTCACTCTGTTATTATTACACACAGGCCTGAAATACACACACATGCTCAGTTCATGCACTTATGGAGAGATGTCAGAGAGAGGGGGCTGCTGTTGAAAAAGGAGCCCTAAGCTGTTGGGGGTTCGGTGCCTTGCTCAAGAGTACCTTGGCAGTGCCCAGGAGGACCAGTCCACCACCATACTTTGGTCCGTATGGGGACTTAAGGCAGTCCCATGCAGTTTACCACAGCAGCACTTGATTGGACGGGACTGTTCATTACAATCAGTCAAGTTAAATCTCTCTCTCTCTCTAAATAGTTTGTTTTCCTTCATCTCTCTGCTGTCAATCATTTAAACTGTGAGAGACAACCATAATCAGAATGTGTATTATATAATGTTTTATTGTGTGTTTTTATTATGTAACAGTGTGACCATTCAAAACTTGTGTTATAATACAATACTTTCTTCATCCAAAACACAGAGTCAGAGTGGAGACTCATACACGTAGGAGCAGGAGCGCAGCGGCAAGTGCCCCCCCCCCCCACATTTGCATAAAGTTGAATCCAACCAATTTTATGCAAATGAGGAGCGGCCGGCTCGCGACCTCTCAAAAGCTGACGAAAATCTATTAAACTGCTCTTTGTCGGTCTGAAATTAAGACAGATTCAGCAACTGCATGGCCTATTTCTCTATTAAAATGTTTTCACATACACGTTTCAGTGTACTATTTTTGTAAAATACGAGATCTAATTCCGAACGAGCCGCCAATATGGTCTGTTTTGAAAAACGGTAGCCAGCCCCACATGACGCGTTCGTCCAATCAGCTGCAGCCATCGCGGTTGAAGGAGTGTGGAGATTGTTTTCTTCGCTTGTCAGTGGTCATTGAAGAGAAACTGGTGGCAAGCCCACTAGCGTGCAATACTAGCGGGGCGATCCATCTGTAAAAACAACGCGTTTCTGGATACTCACCATAACACTTTTAACTTGTATTTACTATAGCAAGCAATAGCAACTGGAAGCTAACAGACAAAAGCAGAAATGAAACAACAACAACCAAGAAGCGAGGGCCTCATAAGTTCAATCAAGTTTTAAGGGGCACTCCAGTCATTTAGTACCCAAATATGAACATTATCTGGTTTTCCTTTTTCTATAAGCTGAATACCTGACTGTTGGTCAGATAAAATATGCAATTTGAATACGTCACCTTGCAGACTGAGACCGTTTTGTTATCTATTTTCTTATATTTTGCATCTAAAATCATTAATGTATTTATCATGAAAATATGTAGACGATGAATTGATAGTTGACATAATGGTTAGTTGCAACACTTAGGAGAAATGTAGCAGCGTTATTATTCCGGCAATCATGAATCTGCATTCACTGACTATGATTCAGAAGAGCTAAAATGCTTCAAACACCTCTCAGCTGTTCTGACGTCACATTAAACCTCAACCTGTTTGTTTACCTCACCTGTAGCTCCGCTTGTCACCTTTAGCCCGGGAGCCAGGATGCAATCACTTTGCCAAATCTCTGTGGCTGCTGAGTCATGTTTAGTGTCCCACTGCCGAACAAGGATTTGAATGCTCCTTTTCATTGGTTTGTCCGTCATCACCCTCCTTCTCCTCCTCTTCTTCATCCTCTTGCCCTGCTCCGACTGGTCCTGCTGCACCTGCACACTGCTCCAGGGCTGCTTTGTGTGTGTGTGTGTGTGTGTGTGTGTGTGTGTGTGTGTGTGTGTGTGTGTATGCGTGTGATTTTTTTATGACTGAGTATGTACGCTGGCATCTTCCCCAACAGTGGCACACACTCAGTAATTACCACACTGACTGCAGAAGAATGGCAACTCCTTACAGTGAACTAGCATGCTCCAACTCACCACACAGACACATGCACAGCTGAACACAATGATAGAGAAAAAGCAGGGAAGTGCGTGCGTGCGTGCGTGCGTGCGTGCGTGCGTGCGTGCGTGCGTGCGTGCGTGCGTGCGTGCATGTGTCTAGGAATGTACTGGCTAGTAAGAAACCAAATAAATTGGCAAGAGGACCCACTCAGGGCTTAGCTTTAGTCTATCCTAAGATCTGCATTTATATTTTATGGACAAGTTCCCCCCCAAATCAAAAATACATAGTTATTACCTGCGACAACGATGCCACTATTAACGCTGATATTAACTGTTGTATTATTTACGAGTCTGTGTGTGTGTGTATGTGTCATCATAGCAAAATGTGTTAAAGCAATCACAATCGACTTGGGCGGTCTCTGACTCAACGACAGCTTCAAAATAGCCTCGGGAATGAACTGGAAGGAAGGCTGCTGTGGTGGTGGAACGTGTACGTTCAAAAGTTGATAGCTGTCTGGATTTACCCTGCAGAGTTCTGAGGAGCAGTTAACCATAGTCCTCATGAATCCACCGAAGGTTAGAACGGCAACACAAAGAAAGCGAAAGGCGACGGATATCCGGCCCGAAAATGAGGGACATCAAGCGGAATTTCCGGTGGCACCTGAACAATCCCGGAAATGAAACGTCGTCGATATAGAATATGGTCCTGGAGACACCTCCACCTCTTGTAGCGGGGCCTACCACAGAGGCACGATATGTCTGCGGCAAGATTTGATCAGTGTGATAGCTTCACAATGGTGCAAGATTTAGTCAGGGAACTTTTCAGGTGTGTAGTTGACATTGAAGGCCGAGTTTGAAAATGGGTGTGGTCTGAGCAAGGGCACAGGAAGTAGGGGGTAGGAAGTATGGAAGGGGCAAAGGGGATACGCCTCTCCTCTCTAAGCAAAGCTCCCTATGGCACCATTTTGATGCTACCAAGCCATCACCCGCCGTTAGCATCCCATTGACTCCCATTCATTTTGGCGTCACTTTGCTGTGAATGACTTTATATCTGAAGCGTTTAAAGACTCTATTTGTCCGTTGTTTATTTGTAAAGAAACACAGCAATGTATAAAAGGCTCCATTACCTTGTAGCTCACGTTATGGCTCCGTAGCAAATGTTTTTGTAAAAATAGGCTAACGATTGTGTCATAACCACGTGACTGGCTGTCGCACAGTAGAGTAATAACCATATAGTACAGGGTAAGCTTGCAGACAGTTTGGACTTCCATTAGCTGTTTGGGTTTAATTACTAATGTTAACTAGCATGATAGTTAGCAATAATTAGCCTGCGCCTATGTCATCTCCTAACATATACCTACGCTGTCCGGCTCTGCTGATGGGGAATGATTGCGATCTCTCTTGGCACAGCTACCAGAAGACTTACAACTTTCAGACACGTTGCTCACGTCTCCGTCCAGAACAACGGGAGCCGTTGGTCCATTTCTTTAACTGTCTACAGGAAGGGGCCCCTCCACTTTGATGTTGCTTACCACACGTCTACCTGTATGTTGTAATACAAAAATGTGGAGCTCAAGCGACACTTTGGCCAGACTCATTAAAAAGAATAAAACACACATAGCCCTGTTCTTTTGAATGGCGACACTGGGAGAGGACTGGCAGTAATGGATGGTCCTCAGGGAGTTATTAGCAGAGAGAAAAGTTTTATTTCATCGATGATTTTTCATGGAGCGTGTATAAACTGTTGATGAACAGTCCAGTAGAAACTGTAGAATAAATAAATTACAATGACACGGTTGATGTGTACGTATGCAGAGGTTTCTATGGTTATTTCGCAACAGTCTGGTGCTGGTCGCATAAAATGTAAATATTATGAACACTCCTTTTTGGCACCAAGATTTCAGTGTGCCGCTGGATTGACATTGAGTTACCAAGATCACAAACTGCTGCAGTCCAGGAAATAACCTCAGTGTGCCCTAGCTGACACCAAAAAAAGAGTTTTTTGTGTCTTTGTTTCAAAATGTTTTCAAAGTCACTTAATGGGTAAAAAAAAACCTTAAACACTGACTCAAGAAAAAGCAACCACAGTGGTTGCGAATAATTCCTCTCACCAAAAGGATTACATCTGGCATCTTTTCGAGCACGCCTTGCTCGGTTTCATTTATTTGTTTAGTGAAACTGTCGTGACGCTGCTCTGGAGAAAGGATTAGAATCCTCATCTATTTGCTCGAGAAAGAAAATCCCCTTTAAAACCTAGAAAGAGTTGAGTGTTTGCTTTTTAAACACTTAACTTTCAGTACTGAACAGTGTGTTCATGTTTGGCTGCCATTTACTGACAGTAGCAAATTGCAGCCAAACATAAAGCAAAAAATATGGCAGCAAAGCAACCAATAAGATGGAAACAAATGGGGTTGGATGTTATTACTTAATGTTCTGGTTTTGGCAGAATAGTTATGATTTCCCCTCTAAACTACTGAATACTCAACATTCTCAGTTGCATCCTGGTGTTACACATATCACAAATAATTCACTAATCATTGATATCTCTTTATATATATTTTGTGTGTGTGTGTGTGTGTGTGTGTGTGTGTGTGTGTGTGTGTGTGTGCGCACGAACATACATGCATATGTCCTGGACAACCATGGTGAGGTGCTAAAGAGATGGCAGCTGATGGGTAACCAGAGAAAGGAGAGACCTTGGCATTGCGGTACTCACTGGCGCCTAACACGTCTTTCACACACACACACACACACACACACACACACACACACACACACACACACACACACGCACGCATGTGTTAAAGCTGTGGCATGTTATTTCGAGCCATCTTGTCATCAGAGTGTGTACAATTATCGTGACACACTTGGAGCCGCGGGGAATCGCTCATGATGACCAGATTAATGCCAGCTCTGTCTGACGAGAAAACACCTGGGTTCGCTGAAAGACAAGAGACAGTTCTGGCAGATCCACAGTGAGGTGCACGGGGCTTTTAAGAGACACAACACACCCGCTGTCAGCCACGTGGAAGTGCTTGTGCTCCTGGGCAACAATGGTTGTGAACAGCTGATTGCATTTCTAAATGTCATACTGTCAGACTATGAGGCGGGAGACTTGAAGGAAGTATAAACGTGAGTCAAAGATACTGCTGGGGTGAAAGGGACAGGTGCATGCTGGTGTCCTAAAAACAACTGGAAGGTAGTTATAGTAGTTTGGCATGTTCATCAACAACATCAACACGCTTAGCAGCTCCAACAGCAGCAGTGGCTGTGACACACAGGTCATGGAGGCAATGACAGTATGTTATCAAATCACACACATACAGTAATACAGTATATCTACTACAACTACATCTAGGTATAGCCCCCTTATTTTGGATGATTAAGCTTTAAAATACAAATGTTAAAGACCTTTGTCAATATGGATATGCTACACATCATTAGATTGGTTAGATTCTCCACAATTGAATCGTTTACCAGTTTAATTTCCCAAAATCATGTGCACCAAAGCGTGGTAGAACGAGCCGTCATTGGCTATCAAGACGTCTGTCGTGATGACTTCCAAGCAAATTCCCTTTCCAACGATGTATAGCATGGATAGGAACGTTGCATGCAAGCCAGTCCAATAGAACAACAGAATGTGACGTCAAAATGACGTAGATCTCGCTGGCCTTAGCAATGTTTGAATGAATGTTTGAATAGCATGTATTTTCCAATGTCACAGAGCCAAGTAAAATTAATTAGCACAATTTGGTCACTTGAGGAGATTTTGGAGAAGCTCATGGACCAACTAAAAACTCCCAAGCTCCCTTAAGGTTAGGCCTAGTGGTCTGAAACGTCGTTCAGGTGTTTTTGACAAGATGTGGAAGGTATGTAGGGGACTTGCATACTGTGGCATAAAGCATGTCTTAGTTATTGTTATTCAAATATGACTTATTATACACAAGGAACTATGGATAATCTGATGTAGTTTAGGTTGTGTTTGAGTCAAATGCTACACAAGCCCAGTTTCAGAATCTAGCATAATTGAGGTTTCAAATGGAGCCTCATACCTGCATTCTGGCCTTCCAGTTCTTCTGTTATATGCTGAACCATTTGGGTGTGGCAAATAGGCGAAAAGAAAAGGAATAAAGGTTTATTGAACAGGCCCCTTACAAGCCTGATTGCTGCAATTTGCATCAAACTCAAACTCCTTCACAGAGTTTTAACTCAAATCTGAGCACATAGACATGACACACATAATTTTAGATTCAGTGTGACTGGCAATTTCCGAGGATATTGCAATCTCTGATGTCCTTCGTGAATATAAATACATGTATCATCTTCATCTTAAAATGAAAAGTTGGAGTTTTAAAAGTGCAAAAGTCAAATATTCTGTTTTGTAGTGATGCCTAGTTAACAGAACCTCTAACCTCATACACAGAGAAGTCTTTATACATACAAACTTGTGTACAACACGCAGTTTATACATGTGTGTTAACTGTGTAAATAGTTAGCAGGAGTGTACATGGTGCATGTCCAAACCTGCCCGCTGCACATGAATGATTTCAGTTTTACAGTACAAGCAAGCTTATCTCCTTATCTATCCAAACTGAATGTGGAAATAAAAACAACCATAAATTCAACTTTGACACTGTAGAAAAACTCATCAATAATGCAATCCCATTCTTTTCAGCTTACGATTTTATGAACTACTTATATCCATCAAATTGAAAATATAAGAGCTCAAAGCTGTGCTTTAATGACAAACTTTAAATGATCATCCAAATTAGACCCTATCCCTCTGATCCCTTTAAAAGTACTCAATCCTTCCCCTTTTGTATTATCCTTTGACATTCAGGCCATAAATGAAACTGATTCTCCAAAATATATCCTACCATAGATTTACCATAACCACAGACACATTTCTAATCTCCCATTTCTCTCACAAACTGACAGTGGTGGGTAAGAAGGATCAAGGGACACTATGCATCAATAGGCTTGGCCACCCCCCTCACCAGAAGTGACTTATGGTAGCTGCTTGAATGCAAACTACTTTCTTTTTAGGCAATGCTGGTGTGTCAGAGGGTCCGTCCACTTTGATCCCGGCTGAACTATCTCAATGGATGGATTGCAGTTTTCTACAGACATTCATGGTTCACATACAAGTCGAATCCTAATCACTTTGGTGATCCTCTAACTTTTCAATTCCCACCATCATCAGGTCAACATTTCAATTTGACAAATACTTTATTTTCCGACCAAATATCTCTAAAACTACTGACATTCCCATCAGCGTCAGCTGTACTTTGTGTTTTGTAGAAATATTAGCATTGTCATCTTGTGCATGTTAGGATGCTAAAACTGGCTAGCATGGCTTTAGACTCTAGAAGAAGAAGAATCTTTAAAAAGATGTCTACATTTAACTATCTCTCACTGGTATATAGATACTCATAAAATACAAAAATAGTTCAAATACATTGAGAACTAAAAGCAGAGAACCAGAACTCATTGGCTATCGGTCTGGCGACGATTTAGCCTCTGGGGGCAACAACCAATATTTCTTGGATCATTTCTTGGAAGTCATTGTTAACAGTCCTAGTCGATACGTTTAGTAGGTGTTTTAGTCCAGATGACATTTCAGCTAATGTATATAGCCTAAAAATGGATCTGCATATGAATTTTTTTTAAAAGAAAAAAGAAATGTTTAAAAAAAGCTAAATCGACATCAGACATTTGAGATAGCATTTTGGCAAATGGTTTCCGTCTCTTTTGCACCCTACAAGGACTGTCTACCTGCATGCAACCAAAGGCTGCTCAAATGTGATTGGTCGATACTACTTGGCCTACAAACAGACAGCAAACGGAAAACAGAACACTTCTGACACACAGCACAGGAATCAGCTCCAGCCAAGTCCTGCATTTAGAAACAATCAGCTGTTTGCAGCTATTGTTTCATGCAGAGTGTTTGTTACTGTGCATCACCTGAAAGTCCTTTATAGACAGGAAACATGACAGAGAATGAGTCTACGGTGGATGAGGTTGTATGCACACACACACACACACACACACACACACACACACACACACACACACACACACTAATTGATTCCTAGCCTTTAGGGGCCACTGCACTAACACCACGCAAGAGGTTAATTTCATGGCTTTTATTGCCTCTTTTCCCAAATGTGTCTTAAAGTGTGTGTGTGTGTTTTGTGTGTGTGTGTGTGTGTGCGCGCACGTGAGGGTTGTGGTGTTGGCAGAGCATGTTATTTTTAGGGGGAAATGAGCTCTAGTGGAGCCAGCAGAATATAAATACACCCAGACTCACGCGTGGCCACATACACACGAGCCTCTAGCTGCTCGTTCAACTGTGTTAACTGAACTCATCAGATGCTTTTTCACTTTCACCTCTTTCCCTTTCTTATCACTCTTCCTGCTTTGCTTCTATTTTTTTATAATCCTTCACTTTAAATGATTCCTTTTAGTCTTTCATTCCTTTCTTTGAAGCTACTGCTTCTCTACTCTTATTTTATTTAAACTAAATGCGTCGGAGCTAGGCTTAATGAATATTATGACTTAAAATCAGATCCACCTAGTCCTTCCTACAATAACACACCCGCCCATTGTTACCACTACCACCACCGCCCAACTACTGCAGTACTTTCATTTTTCATTTTTGAAAGTTTGTTTCATAAGCATTTGATAATTTTTATTTCTAAGAAAAATATCCAGTGCCTGGGAATGTTTTTATTTTTTTATTTATTCATTTATTACGCAAGAAAAATAACTGTGGATTGCAAATGTACTTGGGCAAATGCAGACTCCCATTCCGAAAAGTGTTGCATTAAATATTTCAAAGCACAGTTTATTTTAAAAACCATAAAAATATTCCCTCTTTTGCTATCAAAAACAAGCTTTCAGTAGGCAGTTTGCCATTTACGTAAAACCCTGATCTGCAACCTTCAAACTGACCTTTAATTTGTACAATTCAGATTTGTTTTTATGATAATGGTGTTGAACCACTGTCAATTTCTGGACATTTCATTACTTCAGTCAGGTACAGTTAGACAAATAAAAACATTTGGTCAATGTTAAGGAAACTGGAATCCTGATATGAGATGCAGCTGCAGGTGTTTAAGGGATAAGAACCTAGACCTCATCATTCTCACGTATCTTTGTGCTATATACACAAAGAAAGTGTGTTAGCTATAGCTAATGCAGTGTATTACAACAACCTTGCAATTTATCTTATCTTCATGAAGGTTAAAATGTTCTGACAGGTGTTTCTGTTATTTTGTCTAGCCCATTTATATCAATGAAGGCAGGAACACAGGAACACATCTGTGTATGATGCAATGCAATACAACAGCACCACAAACCGGTGCCGTAGTACTCAGGTTCGGTCTTTTGAAGGTCTCTGTTTCTTCTTGGAATTGATCGCATTCTTACTAAGTCTCAGATAAAGAGGATTCAGGATTTTATTTCAAAGACCACAACTTCAGGGAAATCACTAAGTTGCCTCTGCATTGACTTATCGTATGTGTTAATATCATTGCTGTGATTGGATGTAAAACTTCCTGCTTCAAATGCAACCAATAACTCATTTCTAATTCAAAATGTGTCACCATAAATACCGCCCCCTTAACACACACTCCCAAGAAAGTCAATGGGAGAGACAGGAGAAGCTCTGGCACTGGTCTTGGTCTTGGTCTTGACTCGGTCTTGCCCTGCCTTAGTCTTGGTCTTGACTCAATCCTGCCCTGCCTTGGTCTTGGTCTTGACTCGGTTCGCCCTGCCTTGGTCTTGGTCTTGTCATGGTCTTGACTCAAACTTGCCCGGCCTTGGTCTTGGTCTTGACTCTGTCTCGCCCTGCCTTGGTCTTGGTCTGACTCAATCTCGCCCTGCCTTGGTCTTGGTCTGACTCAATCTCGCCCTGCTTTGGTTTTGGACTTGACTCAGTCTCGCCCTGCCTTGGTTTTGGTCTTGACTCAATCTCGCCCTGCTTTGGTCTTGGTCTGACTCAATCTCGCCCTGCCTTGGTTTTGGTCTGACTCAATCTCGCCCTGCTTTGGTCTTGGACTTGACTCAGTCTCGCCCTGCCCTGGTTTTGGTCTTGACTCAATTTTGCCCTGCCTTGGTCTTGGGCTTGACTCGGTCTCAACCCCTCAAAGTCTTGGTCTTGTCTCGATCTCGATACACTCTAATCTTAGTGATGACTTGGTCTCGGTTTAAGTGGTCTTGGCTACAACACTGCCTAAAACTACATCCTCCAAAATTACCACATAGTTGGAATTGGACCTTTTCGAAATGGTTTCTACAAAAACTAAACATTATAACCTTCACTAAGGGCCACTAAAGACATATAATTGCTTATACTTCCACTTATTTGCAAGCAATAACCAACCGGCAGGTTAGTTTCACCAATGAGTGAGGACCACAAGAAGCAGATGCACTGCTCTTAAGGTCATTAGTTTAATAGAAATTGCTTGCTGATTTAGAACAGTGGTTCAAATGTTTTTCTCAGTGTAAATTAAACATAGTGGACTGTGCAGGTGAAGTTTGGGGTCAAAAAAGATTTTTTTGTTTTCTGTAAAACTGTATAACTGAGGTTTGCTGTCGGGTTTTCTTGCATGTGTACAGTAGATCGATGTGACATGGACACCAATCCCTCATTGACGTGACATATTAAGGCATTATTATGGATTTCTCAGATGTTTCCCACGCAATCAACAGTGAAGAACAATTTGAACAGACACATGGCACCGCATTGGTCTTGTTCAAAGCAGTCTGATCATCTGGAGCCGTCAGGAAAGTCACAAAAGGTCCAGCGGGTAGGAGGGCGAGCTTAGTGCTGAAATGTAACTCAGTGTGGTAAAGTTGCAGAAGGTTAACTGAGAGGATTGTGCCCTCTACAGGTCACTATGTGTTTTACATATGGTAGGTGTCTACTGCAGAGGGGACAGGGTGGGTTAGCTCAGGTCACACCACAGTCACACTTGTCTTTACGAGCAGTTTAAATCTCTGCTGCCCGCTGGCTCTCTACTTGCAGTACTGAATGTGAGGGTTTCCTGAGCACTTAACTTTATTGGCATTCAAATAACAAAAGACATTGTCCGTGCATCAAGTCAAGAAGTCTAACTTGTTGCAGCATTGCTTGCAGGTCTGTTAGCTCTTTTAAGACTTGTGCACAGTACTTCAGTAGAAAAGAAGTTTCTTAGACTCTTTCTCGCAGCTCTCCTCCTTGCATTTCCCATCCATGCTATATTTACCTGTCACTGTGTACCTCTGCTGTGTGCTCAGTGCTGGAAAGGCAAACATGAGGATATTTTCATATAAATAAACATGAGAGGTGATGGATGCACAGAAAGCGTGCTACAGTTCGTGAGCCTTTGTGTGTCCCTTTGTGTATATGTGTGTGTACATTTGCTGAAGCACACTACTGGCATGTACAGTAGATATGTTAAGCCTCTGTATCCCCTCCCTCCCGTGCGTTTCTCTCTTCTCTGCGGTCCCTACTTTCTCATTTTTTTTGGCCATCATTTTAGCTGACTTAATAATTGTTGTTTATTAAAATTGTTTAGCCAGTGTATTCAATGTTGAATGAAAACAGTGATAGAAAAGCATAAAACTGATTGTGGGTTATGGGATCATAAGCCTGTCCACCACTCTGGTGGTGAACAGGGGGTGTCCGGGGGTGTGAGGCGTCTCTCATGACATTAGAGGCCTGTTTATAGAGACGGCTCGAACGGATGTCTCTCAGGTTTTGGAGAAGGAAGAAGAACATTTTTAACTATGTGACTTAGAGGTCTGCAGACCTGCAGCCATGCAACTGGAGTACCAGACAGTACAGAAGTATGTCAGGATACCCTCAATATAGACAAAGCATGAAGAGGACAACTCAAGATCTCAAGTCATTTGCGACTACTTTTTCAGTTTGGCATGATTAACCATGAAGTAGGGCTGCAACTAAAGATTAATCCGTGATGCATTGTTGTTTGCTTTATATAATATCATAACATAGTGAATGCTGTTGCTTGTTTAGTCTGACAACAACCCAAAGGCAGTCAATGGAAAATCATCCAATAAGAGTCCAAAGAAATAAGCAGCAATTACTCCCATTTGAGAAGCCCAAACCATGATATCTGGCATTTTTGCTTGAAATATGGGAATAGTTTGACATATTGGCTTCTTAAGTTGGAGCTCCCAGCCAAGAAATAGTCCAGCACACAGCCCGCAACTTAAAATAAAAACTTAAATTATCATTCTCACATTGTCGTTTGTGTACGGATTAAACAAACTAGATATATAGCGATGTAATCAGTGAGCTTCAAAAGGTATTCATAGGTTAATTTTGTTACTTTTGGAAAGGGCCAGGCGAGCTGTTTCTATTTCCAATCTTCATGCTAAGCTAAGCTAAGCTAAGCTATTTACAGACATCTAACGCTTATCAAGAAAGTCCTGCTACGTCCAGCTATGCCCTGCTGTGCCACCCTACACACTCTACTGTATGACATGCACTACTACTAATACCATTTTTCCGTCACTGTTCCATTATCTTTTTATTGTGATTGTTATTGCTACTGTGCATCACACCCCCAATCGGCACCATCGGACACCACCTACCAAGAGCCTGGGTCTGGCCGAGGTCTGTTCCAAAAAGGGAGTTTTGCCTCGCCACTGTTGCACCATGCTTGCTCTTGGGGGAATTAATAGAGTTGTTGGGGCTTTATAGATTATAGAGTGTGGTCTAGACCTACTCTATCTGTAAAGTATCTCGAGATAACTGTTGTTATGATTTGATCCTATAAACAAAATTGAATTGAATGAATGTATTTCCTGAATTATCACCTTAATCACTGGAAATACCTGGAGCTTTGGTAACAGTTTATGTAAAAAATTAATAAATAAATCAGCCCAAAGGTCCACTTACCAGCTCTCAGAGCTCATGGTCTTCATTCTTAACACTTAACTATTGATTGATTATCAACATTGTTGTTGATTTATATTACGTTGATGAACTAATACATGTTGACAGTTTTTTCCGCATGTTTTATTTAAGTTCTTTCTTTCCTTATGTCCTTTCTTTTCCCATTGACAATGCAGTAATTCATATTTATAAGGCATGAAAGTGGTTCAAAAGGGATTTTTGTGTGGTACTCACCATTTCTTTGCTATCCTTTATTTCCTGTCTCCAGATAACAACCTGCGTCATAAATGTCTCCTCTGTTTAGAATTATCTCTTATTTTCAGTTCTAGCCTCCCATGAGGCCGTGGGGGGCTCTGGGTGGGAGGTATGGAGCATTCCACCTGGACTGTGATGCGTTTGCGTGTTTGTGTTGCATTACACGTCGCAGCCTTCACAACACCACTGGCTCCACTGGGCTTAGGCCCCTGGGATTTAAGCACGCAACCACAAGAGACCAGAGAGGAAAGAGGGTGTGGAATGAGGATGAGGGGTCGGCGAGTGTGTGTGTGTGTGTGTGTGTGTGTGTGTGTGTGTGTGTGTGTGTGCGCGTGTGCGCGTGTGTGCATGTGTGTGTCCCCTTGTTGAGGCGTTTTGTTAACCTTGTCTCTGGGAAGCGAAGGGTATACAGCAGAATGAACAGATAAAGTGAGACAGGGCTGAAAACACTCAGACACACTTGCCCAAGGCCTGCGTTGAACTTTTCCCACGCGTGTGTACATGCACACACACACTCATACACATAACCCACACGTATCCAGAAAATCACCTGAATAACGGCTTACCCAATGTTTATTAAATGTTTCCAGGGTGAATGTCAGGCCAGCGGGATGCCATCCAGCTTTATGAGTGTGGTGCTGGGTTCGGTTGTCGTCTCGGTTGTTTTTACCGCTGTCTGATAGTCTCCCAGCTGGATGCTTCGACCGGAACGTAGAGCTCTGCCCAAGGCTATGCTAAACAACAACGGGGGATCAAACAGGCACATGGCTTTGATGAAACCCTCGCCGCTGCAATGAAGCAAATCAGAGCCGGGGGGAGCAGGACCTGTAGATTTGAGATTTGGGAAGATAAATACCCTCACAGCAGGCTGGAGGACAGACAGTGGGGTTAAGGATTCCCCACGATTAGAGTTACTGCAACTCAATTCAAAAAATTTGAAAATGTAATCTTTAGGTCTTCTTACCACTGTTATCTTTCCGCATTTTCATATCAGTGTCCTTCATGGTGAAAGACTTTTTCATATCTTAGTAGAAGCACCAGAGCGTTTTATTCCTTCCAGGTTTGTTAGAGGCGGTAGCGTGTAACTTGTAACACATTCCTCCTGTTATAAATCCTTTGTTGGTCTGGTACCAGTAATGTATGGTGGCTAATGTGAGCTAAAGTTAATCTTGTGATAAGATTAGACATCGCAGTGTAACCGACATTACTGAGTCAGTACATGCTGACTTTATGACTCTACATTTGAACATACCACAAGCTCCATAGAGTCCCATTCATTTTGCACTCACCTGCGATCACCCCAAGTTGAACTCTGGTGGAACTGCAACCACATTCTGTACAGTGCGGCTTAATAGGGCATGAAAAGGCTTTGCGTGGTCGGGCTTGGCTACACGCTGACGTTGCTAGCGGTTAGCCACCTCGTTCTCAATGGCAAAACACGCAGGTTCACCCTAATCTATAAAAGAAATTGTATAAAACGGCTTACACGTCCCTCGTCTGAAGGTATTCCATGCAAAGTTGGAGGGGCTCCCTCATTCAGAAGAAGTCTCCAGCTAGCTGATGTAGCATTAGCTAAAGTTGTTAGCACACACCAAATGTTTCTGCCGATGACGTAGACAGCCCTGCCGATTCTGACCAGCTCACCCGGAGCCTGAAGGCAGGATACATTCTGGACCCTGTATCTCACTCAAAACAGCATGAATAGTAGACTATGAGAGACACAAAATAACACCCCAAATCTCAGAAAAAGTGGTTTTCATAATATGGGAAAGGTTGACATGGCGACTTTGTTAGCAAACAGTACATAAAAAAGCATAAAAGATGTTTCTTAATGATAATTAAATTGGCTCAGAGTGTGCTCAGGCCCTTTTTTGTTGTTTTGGAAAATGAATTTATGCACAGTGGGTTCAGGTAGATTTTCCTAGGGGCCATTTTGGAGAGTCCAACATTTTGGACCTGTAAAAAAACTCTATCCTGTAGTTGTATATCCAGCCAAAGATGCAGTCTCACTTATATTTTTCTAAAATAGGGATGGGTCTGTTTTTTTTAACTTAAGGGTGCTCAAAGTGATGTCACTTGTGTTTAAAAAAAAAAGCGGTCTCTGTAGACCGCCCAGGGTCTACAAACAGCAACAAAATAAACTGTGCCCACCTGCACCACGAAGCATACACACACAGTGTTCCAGCGTTCCAGCCAATAACCGATAAGAAGGATTTGGGGGTGGGGGGGTTAGGCTTCGGAAGCACAGAAGGGAGGGGCAAGCTAGTCTCGTTTATTTTTTTTTAAATACTTTGAACGTCAACAAGAAGTAACGTCACCCAACATCTCTTAAAGCACCTTTAAAATGAACCCAGTCAAATTAATTTAGTGGGTGAAACATTTCGTCAAATCCTTCGGCTACATTCTGTTTTATAAAAATCCATATCAGCATATAGCTGTCAAACCTACAGCTAAAAGACGCTAAAAGCTCCGTAGAGATCAAGATCAGTCATTCATTCAACCTGTATTTATACTCGAGAGATGATTGAGGGGCGGCCCTGCCAAAAAACTACACAGAAAAGAACAACGGAAAGCTATTAAAACTTTCTGAAGTGGAAAACTTATTCGATAAATAAATATAGATAATTAGAATGTAAAAGAAAGCCATTACAAGTAGAAGTTTGGAGGTTTAAAACCAGATATCTAAAATGTCCAAAAGCGAGTTTGAGGATCTGTTGTGTTTTGTTCCAGGAGTCAGGTGCACTAAAATTAAAACGTTTTTTTCCAGGTTCAGACTGAGCTGGTGGAACATGAAGCCGAAGCCAGAGTCTGATAAGGTCCCCTTTCACAATGTCATTTAAACCATTGATAATATAGAAACAGTGATCAATACATAAAAACATTGGACACACTATGATGAAGGATGGTGGTGCTCTGGAGGAAAGTCCCAGACTGATATTATTAATTAAATAATAATTGACGGAATTGCAACAAAGAAATTTAAAAATGCCATAAACCAGACTACACAGGGCCCTACGTAGGTTCTGTTGCCCCCATGAGGAATTCTAAGCTATTAATTTTGTGACTGTTATTGCCACTCTTCATTGTAACCCCAACCGGTTGTCAGACACCGCCTACCAAGAGCCTGGGTCTGGGTCTGGGTCTGGGTCTGTCCGAGGTTTCTGCCTAAAAGGAAGTTTTTCCTCGCCACTGTCACACTGTTGCTTGCTCTGGAGGAAACTACTAGAACTGTTGGGTCTTTGTAAATTCTGGAGTGTGGTCTAGACCTGCTCTATCTGTAAAGTGTCTCGAGATAACGTTTGTTATGAATTGATACTATAAATAAAATTGAATTGAATTGAATTAAGCACTGACAACAACTATTGGAGCGCGTCCACATGATGCAAGCCTTCTGTGATTGCGCACTCTTAATTAGCTTTGTAGCAACTCATTTGGCAATGGCTTGAATGTAACAGGTGTGCATTGATATTAAAAAGTTACACACTAAAGCTTGAAGTCAAGGCTAAAAGCTTAGTGGAGATTTGTCATGAGCGAGGGAACCCCAGAGGGTGGATGTGAGCAGATGTGGCTGAGATGGGGCAGAGTGGCCGACAGCGGGGGTTATCACAGCGATGAGTGCTAAATATTGACACTGTCTGGAGGGGAAGAGGAAAAGAAAGCCATCAAAGAGACAGAGAGAGAGAGAGAGAGAGAGAGAAAGATAATCTGAACTGAAGGAGGAGATGAGAGGTTGAATGGAGAGGAAGAGCTGTTTGACCTCTGGAAGGATGATATACTTATTATACCACATTTGCAAATAGTACTAAAATATAATGCACTAACCCTAAACTGGAACTATTTCTACTTCTATCACTTTTACCACCCAATATCAGGAGGGTGTGAAAGAAGGGAGATGTAGCTAACAGTTGATCTACGTACATGTAATTAAACCAATAATTAGGATGTCATTAATCCTTTTTATACACAAGATTGAGCATGACTTTGTGTCGTGCATTATGGCTTTGTGACAGCAGAATTCTCTGCAATCTGGATCTGTGCAACAGCTTGATTGAGACAGGCTAATAAGGCTTTACAGAGGTATGCGTGGTCTTGGGAACTCATAACGCGAGCCTCATAAAACAAGCGTAAGGAAAAACATGTCTACTTGGTCAGAATGACAGCCTGTAAGTTCATTTTGTTGGAATTTGCCTAATCAAGAGCCATTCTGATATTCAAACTCTGTCCACTGTATGGAGGAGCCTGCAAATACCAAATAATACAATAGTAAAATAGTTAAGTTACAGTTGTCATAGGCGAGCATGCGCCACTGTGTAACTGATGCCGTGCAAATGGCCATGGGCAATCTCATGTCAATGTGCTGCTTGCATTTAATGAGGTTTATTGTTTTTTATGTGCGATTTCAATCCTTGAATATACTTGGATTTGCATGTTAAACATCATTGTGTTTTTCTTTGACTTCCCTGAAAGGAGTAGTTCATCATTCTGGGAATATGCATGATTTGCTTTCTTTCTGAGAGTGAGATAAGAAGATCAATGTCTGTTTGTGTATTGAGCTGGAGTCAAAGCATGGTTAGCCTAGCTCAGCATGGAGATTGGAAGCAGAGGTAAACAGCTAGCCTGTGTTCTGTTCATTTCAGAGGACAAATAAGTAATTTATGAGCATGCATTACCACGCTGTGTGCAGAATTCTTTTTTTGATTCTTGCCCCATGACACCTGGCTGGATCCACATCAAAAAGTGTGTGGAAAAGCATCTATCTCAACTGTCAACCTATTTAAATCTAAGAAAATTAACTTTTTAAAGTGTAAATACACTTGCTCACAAGGGTGATCCGTGTTGTTACGCCTTGTTTGGAAAAAACCTCCATCCACAAAACTTTCCATTGTTTGAAAAAACTATGTTTCTTAGACTCAACATATGTTTAAAGAGTACACTTTGAGTAGTGTTGACTTTACATAATCAGGGTTGCTCCCTCTGTGGGAGACTCACTGCCAGCTTATGAGAAAGCCTATTTCTGTAAGGTGCAGCTGGGACTGGAGATATGAGACTGAAGTGAGGTGGATGTGTGAGGATCAGGGCATCCAGACTGATGCCATTTTCTCACACATGTTAGGTTGTGTGTGTCTGTGTGTGTCTGTGTGTGTGTTCAGTATATCTCCTTGACCTGTCTGGCTTGGAGGTGGTTTGTATGATAAGCCACTTTTCCTCCTCTCAGTGTCCTCACTACCAGACATTTACCCAAAACATTCCCACAACGTCATGGGAACCGACCCTCTTCTTCATCTGAATGCTGTCGTCAAATTCAATCATCCCTGCTCCAAAGGGAAACATTGTCTGTGACCATAACTGTATTAAAGTGACACTATGATGGAGATAATACATGTCTATCTTGTTTGCGTCTCACCTTGCAGCACTTTAACCGCAGACATCAGATTCAACTTCTTCTCCTGAGTGTTCCTCCGTGTTCTTTTCAGGCCTCCCCACCTACTGCCCACTAAAGAGGTCTTGATGGTTGTTTTTCTCGTTTCTTTCAGGTACCTGGCCAAGCTGTCATCAGTGGGAAGCATCAGGGATGAGGAGACGTGCGAGAGGTTACGAGGTCTCATCCAGAGACAGGTACACACCCCGTACATACATCATTTACTAAAAAGTGTGTTGGAAGGGAATATCACAACAGTTGGGGTGATTGGGACACAAAAATACTGTGAACACAAGGTTAATTGTTTTAAAGAAATGAGATATTCTGCTGAAAAATAAGCTAAGAAACAAAAAGGACAGGCCCATGTCATTTTCTCTAGCATGCTGTCATTTATCTATAGGAAGCAATGGCATATCAATACCAAAATGAATACTGGTAAATGTTTTGCTTGAGACATTTACATCAAATAAAAAACTATTTTATTAGTATGTGTGCTGTGTTTGTGGCTGATGTAGCTCCTGTGTGTCTCCCTGCAGGTCCAGATCTGTAAGCGCAGTGTGGAGGTGATGGATGCGGTGCGTCGTGGAGCCCAGCTGGCCATAGACGAGTGTCAGTTCCAGTTTCGAAACCGTCGATGGAACTGCTCCACTCTGGAGAACATGCCTGTGTTTGGCAAAGTGGTCACCCAGGGTAAGATGCTACACTGCGGTGATTCTCCATCTCCAACTACCTGCAAGCATCTGGACACAAAGCAAACACAGATATGACAGACAGCACCACAGCCATAGGCGTACGCTGGGGGGGGGGGTTACCTACATTTATTTACCACGGGTTTGTCGCCTTTTTCAAGTTTTTTTCTGGACAATTTTTTCAACGATTTTGTTGCCTTTTTGAAATTTTTCAATGATTTTAACAACATTTTTGTTGCCTTTTTCAGAGTTTTTTTGTCTCCTTTTTTTTTTTAACCAATTTTCAATGTTTTTGTCGTCTTTCCCCCAAAATTTTTGTTGCTTTGCTTTTTTGTCGCCTTTCGATGTTTTTGTTGCTTTTTTTAAATACATGCAGACATGTTCAAAGACCTCCGTAGATTCAACCTTCCCTAATGTTGAACCCAGAGTTACGCCTTTATACACAGCTGATTGACACTAAAACAAATGTATCAGCTAACCTTTCTACATGCATGCATTAACAAAATTGGGACCTGATTATCGATTGATTTGATATCACAAAGCAGATTTGATGTGGATTATTCCTTGCCATTTTCAAATATTCTGACATTTTTTTAGCTTGTTTCCATTCGTACTGGCTGAACCAGTTAATGCATGTTGACGTCTGGGCTCCTTCTCTTAGACTTTAATACACCCTTTATATGTAGACAGGTTTTTTTGCCATTCAGAATGAGAAGCTCTTTTCAGTTACATAATGCAAAGCAATATGACTGTGTGTGTATGTGTGTGGTTGTTTGTGTGTGTGTTAGGCACTCGTGAGGCAGCCTTTGTATATGCCATCTCAGCAGCCAGTGTGGCGTTTGCGGTCACAAGGGCCTGCAGCAGCGGAGAGCTGGAAAAATGTGGCTGCGACCACAATGTACATGGAGTCAGTCCAGAGGGTAGGTCTCTCTCTCTCTCTCTCTCTCTTTCTCTTTCACACAAACACACAAACACACAAACACACGCGAAGGAAACAGAAGGACTAACTGATCCACTACATTTTAATGCAATCATTTGAAAGACTAAATAATGTGACAGTATTTTTATTGAATAGGCCAGACAGATATTACTGGCAGCATATTGTTTTAGTTTTTCCAATCTTATCTCCATGTATGTATATCCATATCCTTTAAATATCACTATCACACATTACTACAATCATCACCACTTCCTGTCTCTGTCTTTATATATTTTCATAGGGTTCCAGTGGTCGGGCTGCAGTGATAACATTGCATATGGCGTGGCCTTTTCCCAATCCTTTGTGGATGTGAGGGAGAGGAGTAAAGGCCAGTCCTCCAGCCGGGCGCTCATGAACCTGCACAACAACGAGGCTGGCAGGAAGGTAACTCACTGCCAATGACAAAATGGGAATCAGCCCTATTGTAGAACTCTGCACTTCTTTTAGTATGGAGCCCCCACAAGGTTGTGGTGGCAATTCTTTTTCTGAACTACCTTTGCAGTTGTTGCTTGACGATGCTTTTGTGTTACCTCACAATAATTTATTTGGGACAATTGGGAAGTCTTAAGTCATCTAAGATATGTCCAGCTCAGGTCTTAAACCTTTCTAGATATGGCCAAGTCAAGTTTCAAGTCAGTCTATTCTCAAGTTCAAGTCGAATCTGAGGTCATTCAAATAAGTCTAGGTCATGTTTCAAGTCATTTAAGATAAGTCCAAGTCAAATCTCAAACTGTTTGAGACAAGGTAGAAATTCTTTTATTAGGAATAACCCCTTGAAATGTAGCATCTCGTTTTCGAAGGGGGCCTTAAAGGCAAGAAAATACATTTACAATTAGACAAGACAATTAACAAAACAACTAGTTCAACTCAAGTTTCAAATCATTCAAGACAAGTCCAAGTCATGTCAAAAATCATTTAAGATAAGTCCAGCTCAAGTCTTAAATATTTCTAGATATGTCTTGTTCAGGTTTCAAGTCAATCAAATGCAAGTGTATTCTCCCCTAATTTCAGTCAAAGTCATGTTATTTCAGTCCGAGTCAAAAAAATTACAAAATACAGTATTTGAGTAAACTGCAGTCAAGACAATATTCAAATCCCAATGAAGTTTGACTTGAGTCCAAGTCTTAAGTCCAGCATTTCAGAGATGGACTCACATGCAGCTATTCTGTGTGAATATGGTGCTATAGTCAAGTTCTTTCTGCTAACCAAAGGTTATTTGGCATCTCTGCAGGCCATCCTGTCCCACATGCGTGTGGAGTGCAAATGTCACGGCGTGTCCGGCTCCTGTGAGGTAAAGACCTGCTGGAAAGCCATGCCGCCCTTCCGCAAAGTGGGCAATGTCATCAAGGAGAAGTTTGACGGTGCCACTGAGGTGGAGCAGCGCAAGGTGGGCACCACCAAAGTCCTGGCACCTCGAAACTCCCAGTTCAAACCTCACACAGACGAAGATCTGGTCTACCTGGAGCCCAGTCCAGATTTCTGCGACCATGACCCACGCACGCCGGGTATGCTGGGCACGGTGGGCCGCCAGTGTAACCGAACGTCAAAGGCCATCGACGGCTGCGAGCTGATGTGCTGTGGACGCGGCTTCCAGACGCAGGAAGTGGAGGTGGTGGACAGGTGCAGCTGTAAGTTCCACTGGTGCTGTTATGTCAAATGCAAACAGTGCCGCAAAATGGTGGAGATGCATACTTGCCGGTGATGGAAGTTGGGGCGCACAGAGGGCACTGCTGATGAACAAAACAAATGCCCCACACTCCTGCTCAATTACCAAGGCCAAAGGGAGCAAGGAGAACTTGTGAACCTCCCTTTTCTTCTGCTTGAAACACCCCACCCTCCTACTACTGGAAACAGACTGAGTGGCTTAAACGTCAAATGTCATCCAATTCATTTCATGAAAAACAGTAGATCATGCATGGGATTCCCTACAAAGTTACAGGGGCAGTTTGTTTCTTCTCAAGTAGAGAGCATCTTTTACTTCCTGTCTCCATCCCTCACTCTCATATTTGCTTTGTCATTGATGCTTCTTATTTTTGTAATGTTTAACTTATTTGTTGAGACTGAGGAGATTGACGGTTGGTGGACCTAGAAGGAGGGGACAGACGAATGGAGATAATTAGGGACAAACTGGACCCATGGGTTGGCAGATGGGTGGGTGGGGTTAAGGGTTTGGGTTGGGATTGTGGGTCAAGAGGGAGGTTGTTTGCCCTCTATCCTTGCTGCTGCTGCTGCTTCGGGGACTCACTTGGACTGCTGGATGTCATAAAGGGAAACACAGAGTCTGTCAGAGGACAGTTTTGAACAACAAGGAGGAACTTGACGCAGGCGGACTTTCTGTGATTTGCTTCCTGAGTGGACATGGCTGTGCCGCGCTGAAGTCCACTCATTTTTTTTTTTGCCCCCCTGCAATGCCCTGATGCTGCTCCGTTTACACACACTCACCGTCTTTCTGTCAGAGGGAGGATGATGATGGACAGGTGAAAGCCACTGTCAACTCCTTCCTGTCTTTTCTGTAGATCCCGTAGCATTGGCAGGTGATAGGCATGAGACACACAAAACACACACATACCCGGCAAACATTGCTTCAAATCGCCACTTGTATTCATGCACAGCTGACACATGCGACCAGAAACCAGAAACCTTATATCCAAATAGTTTTCAGATCAGATTGTCAATGATTTGTTACCATTACAAAACATCATATTGTTAAAATCCTGAATTGATGTTGACCCTGGCCTTCTCCTGCACGTCGCCATCTGCCAAATGCTAGTTTGCTTAATGCAAACACGAGAAAACACACAGAGACATGCATGCACCAGCAAACACACAATGTACACACACACACACATACACAAAGGGGTCTGCCAGAGGGTTGCCGAGCATGTTCACCATGCATGATGACTGAAGCACTTTCTCTCCAAGCGCACATAGAGCCCTCGCCCCACAGCAGCGAACCTCTGACCACATTTTCAATTGTCCTTGTTCCTTTTATACTGTACACACACACACACACACACACACACACACACACACACACACACACACACACACATACACAGTTTCCCATGCCACTGTCAGGACTCTATTGTTGTCTTGTACCACCAACATACAGCAAAGCTTTCCTATAATAACGTGCTATCATTATAGAGACATACTGTAGATCTGTAAAGACTTATACACTGAAGAAGACTATACTGCCTATGAATGTATGTTAATATGAAATATATGCCGTGTCAAAAATGACTATTGTCGCTTCTTTCAACAATAATGTGTGTGTGTGTGTGTGTGTGTGTAAGAAAGAATTCCTCAAAACAATGTTGCCCAAAAGGAAAGGAAGAACATGAGAAGATAGAAAGATGGAAAGTGAGAGAGAGCAGCTTTTCCACCACCAAGCCCTGACACACACACACACACACACACACACACACACACACACACACACACTCATAGCCCTGCTGACAGACATACACATATTTCAATAAAATCGTCCATTTCCCGTGTCTTTCAGCTGCGTTATTATGTGGCCACAGTTTGCACCATGCAGCATTTTGTGTGTGTGTGTGTGTGTGTGTGTGTGTGTGTGTGTGTGTGTGTGTGTGTGTGTGTGTGCGGTACATTCCACCTCAAGGTACTTCCCTGCATCCCTGACAACAATTTATGGGGCATATATGCATTCAGTATCATGCATATCAACCAGAGATGAATGGATGTGTTTCCCAGGCCGGGAACCTGGGACTCTGGTTTTGGGAAGAACAAGAACAACCGCTCAGGTTTCAGCATCTGCCTGATTGAGTTTGAACTGAAAAGGGAACAGAGGCAGGAACACCGGGCTAGAACAGGGATTACAGCGAAATGCAGACCACATGGCTCAAGCTTTTTCCCTCCTTCTGTCTCTATCAATATCATACTGCCCCCACTACTCCAGCTTTCTCGCTCTTTCTCTTGCAATATCTTTGTCTTTCGCTGGTTCCAGTCTGCTCCCCCTCTGCGGAAAGTGTAACCCTAACCACTCTCGGCCTGCGACGGTGGGATCTGTCCTTCATTAAGCCCCCATGATGGCCTAGATGAGGTGGGTGGTGGTAGCCACACTGATTGGGAATGTCTGTGGGCTTATGTGTGTGTGTGTGTGTGTGTGTGTGTGTGTGTGTGTGTGTGTGTGTGTGTGTGTGTGCTCAGTCAGCCAGATGTACAGTTAGGCAGTCAGTCAGAGAACTCTTATGCCTTTTGTGGTTTGCTGCGGTTGTGGTGGAGACAAGAGGCTGACAGTAGGGTTTTAGCACTTAGCGTATGTGTGTGAGTGTGTGTGTTGAAATTAAGATTCAACAAATATGGGTTTATGAAAGCTGGTACAAATATTTGTGGAATGAAACTAGTCATAGTTGATATTTTGTGCTAATATCTAGCATCCATATGGACCATTTCCAGGCCAAAACAATACCCCAAAAATGATACTTCATCTAGCTAGACACACGTTTGATAGACATACATTGGAGACAGTTGTATGTAGTTTACTGACAGCAACTGCTTCATCATTATGTCTTTCTTATTTTAATACCCATTGTGAGTTAAGCCAAGTAATTCAGTTAGGGCTAGACTATAGGAAGCAGTTATGCTCGAATGTGAGAAAACAGAATGAGAATCACACTGAGGTCTATTTGTAATCAACAAATCTTACGTAAAGGTAAAGCAACGAGCATTTTGTCTCCTTCAGATCATCTTCTTCAGAGTGAATTTTTACTCTGTTGCCAAAAAGACGTTATATTTGACCGGCTTTTAACCCTCCTGTTGTCCACGGGTCAAATTTGACCCCTTTAAAAAATGTCTATGTCTGAAATATGGGTTTCTTTTTTACCAAATTACCACATAAAAATGGATTGGATTCCATACAACGCTCTTTGCAAATACATCACTTTCATTCCTGACTAAACTCATCTTTACATTGCTCTGTTAACTTAACTATTAGTCAAAATAATTCAAAATCTTTGCTTTTTTAATTCAAATATTAAATATAATTTGTATATAAATGAGGGTTATTGACCATAAATTCCAAAAAGTAGTGTAAAACTGGTGGTGGTAAGGTGATGTTAGTAAAAACTAAAAAAAAAAACTCTCTCCTGGATTCGCCTCTTCTGTCGAGCCGAGACAGTTAACCTGTGACCTCGCTTTGCCAGGCCTTCCTCCACAGCGCTGCGGAGGAGGGTCTAGTTAGTCCACACGTGCTCTGGTTTATTGGCATTTCTTCAAACCAATCACAATCGTCTTGGGCGGCGCTAAGTGCCGTACGAAACAACGCCGCCTCGACAAAATAGCCTTGGGAAAGAACGTGTGTACGTTCAAAAGTTGTTTTAGTCGTGCAACAGAAAACTCACAAACAACAAATTTAACGTAAATTTTACAGTAACTTACTGGCAACGATTGTCCAGCAAGTTACTGTGAATTTTTTTTTACAGTAAAGGTACAGTACTTCCATTTACAGTATTTTGCAAGAAATATTGTGGTAAATGAGGCGTTGAGGTGCCCTTGGGGAGCGTTTATTTTAACGCAAGTTTACACCAAAGATATACAACAATACGAGCTTACACTTTATACTACTTACAAAAAACACTGGTCTGCATCATCAAAATCTGCTAGTTTACACCCCGGCGACTGAACAAGACAGTGTATCGTAACTTATTATTTTATCTATCTATATCTATATACTCGACACGAGTTCTCTTCCAAAATTTTCCCGAAACTGAAACTCAAGCTGTCTTCTTCGGCGAGCAGCTGAGCGCAGTGCCGCTCCTGATTGGCTAATTTTCCAGCAGCCAGTTTTACCTGCCTGCAGAGGTCGTCCTTCGTCACAGTAACTCTTCTTCTCTTTAGTGTTTCTTTCAGCTTCGTGTGGTGCAGTTCCGTGCTGCCTTCATGGGAACGGGACGTCGGAGTATCATCTTATATGAACTCTGTACTGCAGCGTTATGACTCAGTCTTGTTGTGGACTTTGAAGTCTTTATTAAACATTAACATAATTTACCTTGAATAGGTCTATGAACATAGCCATTGAATATTTTTCATTGAATTACATGATTATTTTTGATGATTTTTGATAACAATAGTAACAACAATAATAGGCCCATTACCACCAATAATAATTATCATACCAATAATAGGGCCAAATCATTAATATTCACGGAAATTACCCTACATCTTAATTGATGGGGGTGGGTTGTGATAAGAGACCTGGATAATTGATAATTTATTGATAATTGATGCTGGCCCAAAAAGGGTTGAGAACCGCCAGTCTAAAGGTTATGGGAAATGGATTTCATCAAAGAAGATGTCAAATGTTGAATAAATATATATATATATATATATATATATATATATATATATATATATATATAAAAATACTTATTATTTTATTTTTTTCATCACATCTAGACATATGAAGGTCACAGACAATCTGTTGAGTTGGTAACATTTAAAGGTTGGACTTTTAGCTATTTACAAATGTCAGGGAGATTTTGAATGAATTTTCTTACATCCGGAACAAAACCTGGTCTCAGTGCAGCAGTGTTAGCATGACTGTAAAAGTGTGTGAAAGCCTCGGAATAATGCAATACCCTGTGTGCCTAAAGAAGGATGCAAAGTGGTCTGCCTTCTTCCATCCATCATCCATCCATCCATCCATCTATCCATCCATCCGTCCATACATCCATCCATACATCCATCCGTCCATCCATCCATACATCCATCCGTCCATCCATCCATACATCCATCCATCCATTCATCATCCATCCATCCATCCATCCATCCATCCATCCATCCATCATCCATCCATACATCCATCTATCCATCCATCCGTCCATCCATCCATACATCCATCCATCCATCATCCATCCATCTATCCATCCATCCATCCATCCGTCCATCCATCCATCCATCCATACATCCATCCATCCATCCATCCATCCATCCATACATCCATCCATCCATACATCCATCCATCCATCCATCCATCCATCCATCCGTCCGTCCATCCATCCATACATCCATACATCCATCCATCCATCCATCCATCCATACATCCATCCATCCATCCATCCATCCATCCATACATCCATCCATCCATCCATCCATCCATCCATCCATCCATCCATCCATACATCCATCCATACATACATCCATACATCATACAAACTTTATAATGGAGACAACATAATGAAACAACATCAAGATAGTAGACATTTTGACTGATGTTCTGCCTAATTAGCATGTGTTAGTCACAACCCACACAAGCACGGGTACTTCTCAAATAAATACTTCCTGAAGGTATAATATAGGTAATGAGATAACGATGGTGTTTCCAGCCAATCATTCTCCCAGACAGGCAGCTAATAGTTTACGTTGCACCTCAGGTACCTCTGCATAGCTTTGGTTAAAGGTTTTCTGCTGTCTCTCTTTCTCTGTCAGTGTGAAGGGTTAACAGTGCAGGTTGGCTTGATATTAATGCCACTCGTTCGGAGAACCCAGGAGAAGGCTGGCTTTAGCCCAGGGCCCGGCCCTCCCAGGCCTCTCTCAAACTCCTAGATCTCTTCAGCATACTTCTCATATTAAAAGAAAACAAGTTACACAAATGAGACAGATGGTTCTTGTTTGTGATGACAGTTGCAATTTTTTTTCTCCTCCGCCCCTCCTCCCCTCGTCTTCTCTCTCGGCTTTCCTCCGGTGTCTCCGCCGCTCTTTGCCCTGAAACGGTCACGTTGTGCAACGCGAGCGGAGCAGTTGGGAGA
This sequence comes from Percina caprodes, assembly GCA_013375575.1. Classification (NCBI taxonomy): domain Eukaryota; kingdom Metazoa; phylum Chordata; class Actinopteri; order Perciformes; family Percidae; genus Percina; species Percina caprodes. The sequence goes on from JABXJD010000025.1 coordinate 881,280, forward strand.
ATCGGGCTGTGGGCATCGAGACACCAGGCTCCACATTGGACATGGCTACGTAGTACTGGTGCAGTGGACTTGCTATTCACTGACTGTACTTTACCTTTACACCGCCTGCAAGTCTGATGTGCTTAAGGGGGCACATTAAAGGTCCCATGACATGGTGCTCTTTGAATGCTTTTATATAGACCTTAGTGGTCCCCTAATACCATATCTGAAGTCTCTTTTATATAGACCTTAGTGGTCCCCTAATACTGTATCTGAAGTCTCTTTTATATAGACCTTAGTGGTCCCCTAATACTGTATCTGAAGTCTCTTTTATATAGACCTTAGTGGTCCCCTAATACTGTATCTGAAGTCTCTTTTATATAGACCTTAGTGGTCCCCTAATACTGTATCTGAAGTCTCTTTATATAGACCTTAGTGGTCCCCTAATACTGTATCTGAAGTCTCTTTTATATAGACCTTAGTGGTCCCCTAATAACCATATCTGAAGTCTCTTTTATATAGACCTTAGTGGTCCCCTAATACCGTATCTGAAGTCTCTTTTATATAGACCTTAGTGGTCCCCTAATACCATATCTGACGTCTCTTTTATATAGACCTTAGCGGTCCCCTAATACTGTTTCTGAAGTCTCTTTTATATAGACCTTAGTGGTCCCAGTGGTGCAGAATTATAGCCACTAGGGCCAGTCCCACAATGAGCTTTCCTTAGTAGTATAAGTCTGTAGCTTTTGAGGAGGAGAAAGGGGGGTGGGGCGGGGACAAGGTGGAGGTTGGGGGTGTGGTCTTGACCAACTGCCACTTTGCTCATTTGAAAGCCATGATGTCTCTCTCTCATGGGTGGGTCAAATTCTCTGGGCGGGCAAAGCAGAGAAAGGGGAGGTAAGCTTGCCCCTTATGACCTCATAAGGAGACAGATTCCAGATTGGCCCCACCTAAACTTTCATTTTCTCAAAGGCAGAGCAGGACACCCAGGGCTCGGTTTACACCTATCACCATTTCTAGCCACTGGGGGACCATAGGCAGGCAGGGGGAACTCATATTATGTTAAAAAAACCTCATAAAGTGTCGCAGAAATTGGTATCTGCAGTACTAGTTGTATTTTTCATGTGGAGGAATAAATCATTTCAATACATGAAGGGTGTTCAGGTGTCTCTCAGTAGTTATGCTTCCATCCACACATTTTTATCTTAATTAAGTGATACTTTACGGAAAACAGTCAAATTTGATGGAATTTCATGAATATCGACTCAAAGGAAATACGTTCGGTCTCATCGGATTTTCTCTTGCTCGATATATGGCTTATGCGATAAATGCTGATGGAAACTATATTTGCCGAATAAATAATGAATTGCATTTACGTTGTAGGTCCTTTACGGTTGCAACCCGCCACAAAACAAGTTTTAGTTAATTTCAGCCCAGTACTTCCGCTCTGTTTGCACACATGGCCGATGTCAACAAAGACAGATGGAAGTGGACGGACGAGGAGACGAGAGACTTTTTGAATTTTTTTATGACAGTTTGCTTGAATATTGTGCGATTCAGTGTGAAAATGAATGGATAAACACCTTAAATGTCGCAATTTGATCGCAAATCTGCATGTGACGTCATTACGCAACAGGTTTTTATTGGCTTTAAAGCCGTTGGATGGAAACACACTTTCACCGGCTTTGTTCGCATGAGTTTTTTAATCGAACTTCAGATAATTCGATAGACAAGTGGATGAAAACGTAGCTAGCGTTTTGTCCCTCGAATACGTGGAATTTGGTGCCCTGATACTTCATCACCTTACTTCCTCCTTTGCTCCCGTAATGATCACTAGAGGGTGTCCCCCACGCTAAATATAAGTCCCAATTTCTGCTGGAACAAACAATTTATGGGAACATTTCTCGGGGGAGGACCTTGATTTACAAAGGTGACCACATGCATTTGTCTCGTAATTAAAACACATACTTAACCAGCATGGTTAGTTTCTGAAATACTTGCTCAAAAAGACTTGGACTTGGACTTTAAAAGACCTAAAACAGCTCTGGATTGTTGCCTGGAAAATTGTTGGGTTTCTGTAAATAACATCCCAGAGTCCGGTCTAGACCTGCTCTTTTATGAAAAGAGCAATGAGATAACTGTTGTTGTAATTTGGTGCTATATGAATAAAATTGAATTGACTTGACGTGAGGTGGACGGACGGGCGTTTCGTTTTCTGAGACGTTGGCAGTGAAACTGAACCAGGTCTGTTTTCACATTTATCTACGAAACTCCCTGAACTTTTGATTGTAGTGAATTCCAAGCACTCGACCTCGAGGCCACTCAGACACCATTTCTCCCAGCATGGACGGATCAGATAAGGACGGATCGGTCAGGAGGAGGGAAAGTGACAACACACACACACACACACACACACACACACACACACACACACACACACACACACACACACACACACACACACGGTGGATCAGGCTGTTGATGAGGGCTTCAGCTGTAACAGCTTCATCTCTGGATGCTGGTATGGAGGATCACTGTGAGCTTTCCTCTGCGCACACACACACACACACACACACACACACTTGCCAGGTTATAGCCGTGTATCTGTCATCGGGGAGATTTCAGCTGAACTGCAAAGAACTTTTTCCTTAACACCTGGACACTGAACACACACACACACACACACACTGATTATGTGTGTGTATGTGGGTGAAAGGGGTGCGAGCGTGTCTGTTACATGTATCTATTAGCCAACAGCAACCTGCCGTGTCAAAATAATCCTTGCAGTGACCAGTGGTAGCGTCACTTGGTGGCCGCCTGGTTGTCAGACATGTACTCGATAAATGATGAGAACAAAGTTTGGATCTGCTGCAAAACACAACGCAACACAACTACCGCACTAGAACGTGTACATAAAATGAAGAATTGGCTACAAATAGCACAAATGTTGGAAAATAAATGAATTAAGTTTTCATGTGGCAAGAAGGAAGAACTTCTGTCAAACTGGAAGCTACATTGGATCGACTGTCTAGTTTTTTTTTTGTGCCATGCCAATATTTGCCCCCCCCCCATCTGTGATTATAAGGCATAGCAGAAGAAAGAAAAGAGATCTGTTTCACCCTGATAAAAGGCTTTTTTTCTCATCAGCCAAGGTTTCTGTAAGTAACTGGCTAACTTACACTAAAACCGCCTCCCCTGTCCCAACTAATTCACGTTTTTCTCTCACTAAAACCGATTTTCCATATCATTGAACATTAAACAAATCCAGTTAAATCCCAGATCTTAACGGAGAAGATAGATCTTCGCTTCTTAGATGGATTATGTCAATCAAGAGAGACAAGTGAATGAAGTGAAGTGATAAACGACTATTTGTCATAATAGATGATATGAAATTAAGTCAGTGAATTAACTTACAGTAGGTTCGGGAGGAGGGCCACGCCTCAACCGCTCAATGATGGTTTAAGCCCCAAACGTCGACTTCCAGGCAGCGCTGCGACTTCAAGGATCCTAACCTTAATCCTAACCTTAATCCTAACCCTAACCATTGCCGAATCTTAGTGCCTACCAGGCAGCATTGTCTTGAAGGCGACGTTGGGGGTTTAAAACACCAAAGACCGCCTCAACCACACCTCTAATCACTGATCAGCCTTTAAATTCCCTCATCCCTCGAACCCTCTTCCATTCCTACTCAGTCCAGTGCATTCCTCTCTCAGTCCCCATTCTAGCTCAATCAGCCTAATCAGCTTGGGTGAAAACACCTGGGTATTTTTATGAAAGGTATAGATTTTCAGCGGAGTGAATTTCATATAGGCTATTTTTTGGCTTCTTGAGCCGTGTGTTGCCAATGCACACATCACACACATGCTTTCACAGCAGCTTACCACTGCCAGGGTTGCAACTGAAAGAAAAACCTAAAGCAAAGACAGTTTATGGAAAGGACAAGTGGTAATTATGGTCAGATCTGGTGCCTGACTGATGAGGAAGCTGGTCTCCAGTACATTCTCCCAGACCAACCAACCAGATGACGTCTTTTTGCAATCTCAAAATCTATTCCTATGCTCTTAACATTAAATATAATCAAGCATTCATTCAATCTTTAAAGGTCCCATGACATGGTGCTTTTTGGATGCTGTTTTATAGACCTTAGTGGTCCCCTAATGGACTTCCCCCAGAAGTTTCTTTCCCAAAAGTCATCCTTGATGCAGAATTACAGCCACTAGAGCCAGTCCCACAATGAGCTTTCCTTAGAATGTGCCATTTCTGTCTGTAGCTATTGAGAAGGAGGGGGCAAGGTGTAGGGTGGGGGTGTGGCTCTCACCAACTGCAACTTTGCTCGTTTGAAAGCCATGATGTCTTTCTTTATCTCATGGACGGGCCAAATTCTCTGGGCGGGCAAAGCAGAGAAAGAGGAGGTAACCTTACCCCTTATGACCTCATAAGGGGCAGGATTCCAGATCAGCCCATCTGAGCTTTCATTTTCTCAAAGGCAGAGCAGGATACCCAGGGCTCGGTTTACACCTATCGCCATTTCTAGCCACTGGGGGACCATAGGCAGGCTGGGGGAACGCATATTAATGTTAAAAAAAACAAATGTTGTTCATGCAATGAGAGCTTTAAATGACACTCTGTTGTGGTGTGCTCCTTGCTAGTGAAAGTCTTTGGCGCTTAGACTCATCAGGGAGGTTTGTAACTGACGGGCGTCTGCCCTGAGCAGCAGCAAGATAAATCACTCTATGGAGTCCGGACACTGTTGATGGTGTCTGATGATTTATGAAAAAATAAAGATGGCCCCTGTCCATTTTCTCTTACTTGTACACCACCTCCTACCTGCTGGAGAGCATTTAGACCAGGTAGACCGGACCAAACCTGCACCTCTACACAACAGCCAACCACATGAAATCCACATTGTGTACCATGTGTTGGCAGGAGCTGGACACTGGAACAGCAGAGGCTGTCAAAGGTTCAGTGCAGGCACGGCTAAGCAGGCAGCGTGTATAACGCCAGCATTGGAGATTTATTTCCATGCACACGCATAGCAGCCATGCCCTGGCACTGTAGACCGCTGAGGTGTATGAAAACTGATTTACCGCTGAGATCTGATAAACTGCTTCAATCCTCAGCATGCTTTTCATCACAAGTCAGTATCTTTGCAGATCATTGTAAAATCGGCTCATAAAAGCGGGTGCAGCACCCCAGCCTCCCCACATCGGCCAGGCTGGATGGTGATTGGACGACCCCAGAGGACAAAACATTTAAACTCATTTGTCAAACATGATGAAGACCAATGAAGGCCAGGTGGCGTCTCTCTGCATTTGTGTGTGTGTGTGCGTGCGTGTGTGTGTATATTGTAATATTTCAGCAGAGAGGAATGCCCTTCGTTCAGCCCTTCGTGTGATAATTAATGGCTGTCAGCGTCTCTTTAGTGGAAGAAGGCGCTGACAGACAGCACTCCAGAAACGCAGGGAATGTGTGAACGCCTCACGGGGGTGGATGAGGGTGGAGGAGGGAGTGCAACATCCGCCCAACTGTCCCTGTTTCAGATGATTTCAGATCATCGAACCTGGGCTATCACCCTCATTTGCTGCCATGTGAGGAATTTCTGGACATCTGCGTAAGCTGTGCAAAAAGTGATACTGATCTCTCAGCAGCTGACAGCAACACACTGTTAGATACTGCGTATGTGTTTCTGTCTGTGTGCGTGTGTGCACGTGCACATTGTGTTTTTGGCTTTTTCCCTTTCCTTTATTGTGTTATATTATAGATTTTTGCACATAATAGGTTTACAAGTAAAAATATAAGTAAAAAAAAGCCCAAAAGAGACAAACGTGTGTCACTTTGCAACACACGTTATAATGCTCGCCTAGCGGCTAGCGTGGCACATCCTTATACTCTGCTTCTGACTGGCTAGTAGTCCTTACCTTGCTTTTGAACATGTGCGACTCCCAACAAAGATGGAACAGAAGTGAGATGCCTCACTCCGTAGCTAAAACAGAGAGCTCAACACATAGGGGGAAAAGAGGCGCTGCAGCAATGTGCGGTACAACAAATTTAAACTATGTAAACCTATACTGATATAACCTCTAAATACAATTATTAACCTGAAAATGAGCATAATATGAGCAATTTAATGTGCGGAGTTCATTCTGAAACATCTTGGTCATCATCCAGCTATCAGTGAGTTGCAGGTTTGAGTTTAAGGACGTGTTGCCCTGGTAACAGTACCAAATGAGAACCAAAAAGTGCATCTTAACATTGTCTGTACATATGGACCTCTTTAGACCTGTTAATATGAGTCTGCCTGTATTCCATAAAGTTTATACTATTATTTACCATACTTAATGTTGCATTTCATATATGTAACTTAATCTTTCTGTACCAGTGTTACTGCTTGTATCAATTTTGTCTTATAACCAACACTTTTAAAATTGATTTGCTCCACCTTATTTCACAACTATGGGCCATTTGTGCAAACAATTCAATCGGTACCAATGTCAATATCCAATTCTCTGTTTATACAACGGTAATAAATGGACTTGGGTGGATTGAGAATAGCATCGCTTTCATCCATTCCTTATGTATCTGCTGCCCTGTGACCCACAGAGGGGCACCAACATGAGGGGCGATAACGTTTGGGTGGACAGCACCACCTGCTGACTGAACGTGCCATGACAGGCTCATCAGGCTGCTGACAGTAGGAAAACTGGATGTAACGGTCCCGTATTGCTCAATAAATACAGCCTGCCACCAAGACATGGAAGAGGGTCCACTAGTACACGGTCTTGGTCTTTGGTGTTGTTGAAAGCTCTGGTAGAGAAGCTGTTTTGTTGCAGCATAAAAAAGGATTTACTTCTCTATTCAAATATTGTAAGCTAACATGATTTCACTTTTATCCCTAGCGTTTAGCTCTTATGTTTGAATCTATTTTACTGTCATATTTTACTACACTTACATTATTATACGTTTTGAATCTATTTTACTACTTTTCCCATTTTTATTATCTGGTGTGCATTCGTCTCCAATTGTAAATTGTCTTTTTCAATGGTTTTTAAGGTCCATTCTTTTGTCTAATTATCAGCTTGTCAGTTAACTCTGAGGCACTTTTAATTGCACTAACCTGTGTAAAAAGGTGCTATAGAAAAAGATTGATGATTGAGTCAGGGTAAAAAAAAAAAAAAAGAAGTGCAAAGGACAAGTGGTAAAGGCAATTAAGGTATAAGTTTAATATTTTTAAAAGAATGCATATACAAAGAACAAAGACTTTAGACAGAGCATTTGGTTTTGCACCAAAACAACAACAGGTTATAATAATAATAATTATAATAATAATAATAATAATTATACTGACTTGGGCTGGAAATCAACTCAACTCTAAGCCACCAGTAAAGAAAAACAAACAGTCTCTCTGCCATTGGAGATTTTTATTCAACTAAACCAATCAGACCTTTTCTTGGAATAAACTGGCAGATAAGAGTTCAGATGAGTTCCGACCACTAAATGTAAAAGGAGTGAAAGTAACCTTTTTTATATATATTTATATATAAAATAAAAATAAAAACAGAACAAACAGATAATGAAGAAAAAAAAACATTTTGGTAAAAACACCTGGAGCCTACATCGAAATTGTGTTCCAGCTTACATTATAATTACATCTGTTATACCTATCATTTAGAACAGAGACCGAGGCTCAGCTACATGCAGCACCATACAGTATGAACGGGTACAGACCGGCCCGCCCTTCAAACCTTAGACATACCGCATGGGTAAAACACAGCAGGAAGGCACCGAATTCTGACCTGGCACAGAATTCTGGTGGAAGTTCATGTTCATTGATCAGTTGTCCAAGTATGGATCAAGGGACATTCGTTTTAAGGCTCCGACACACCAATCCGATGGCCGGCCGTCAGCCAAAAAGGCAGCCGGACTGATCAGTCGGCTCCCGTCTCTCAAAACAGAGCCTCAGAACACACCGAAGCGACGCCGACCTGAGCGTACGTTCTGCGCGTGCGAGAGACGCATTACGTCGCCGTAACAGGAGACGGCGCTAATCTGTATTGCTGGAAATGACAGAACATCTCTCTGGACCTAGTAAACACCGAGCAGGCTGTCGTCAGTCATTGTTTATCAGAGAGTGTTGATAGTAGTCAAGAAGGACCGTTGTCATTACTAGCTAAACGGAAGAAAATACGATGGCTGGCAATAAGAAGATACCGACGCTGTCAGCTCCAGTTTTCTCATGCACAGATTCACTAGTCAAGCGCTAGCACTCCACCAATCAGATTGGTCATTGAGTACGACTGATTTAACAAGTCTAATCTGCCAAAATGGATGCCGACGGCTAATCTGACCGAACACACCGAGCAGACTCGAGTCACCGACCTCCCCAGACGGTCGATAATCGGGTTGGTGTGTCAGCGCCTTTCCACGGACGTCTCTGCTGTACCCGTTCTAAGTGTAAGGTGATGCCAATATTAAAACAGTATCTTGCTTTATCCTCCCTTGGTCACGCATAACGAACACAACGCTTGTTCTGCTAACACTGTTTAAGTTCCCTGCATCTGAAAGGCCAATTCCTCTTGGTCGACTACTGGACCCTTTACTTCTGGATGCCTTTAGCTCTTCAAGTGATTACCACTCCAAATGGACTGCGACTCTGCACTGTGAAAGTCCACACTAGAGGGGACCGGATGCTAGATGGCAATATCTACTAATTTAGTTTCCACTGTGTGGGGTTTTAGGCGTATTGCTCTGAAATAACGAGTTCTGTCGAACCCACACAGTTATCTTAGTGGTTAAGAGCGCGCCAATGCGGAACATGGAATAAATATCTCATACTTGTGTGTTTGAGGGGAAAAGGGGTGTTGGCAAACAGAAAAAAAACTACTTTGTTAGCATTTCCTTCTGGTAGTGCTGAGAAAAAACTTAGGGATCAGCTGGTGAGTGTGCTCGTCAAAGAGGGGATGGGACCAGCAGCATGAGCAACCACCAATCAGGCAGCTGGGAGGGGCTTATATCCATGAAACCTTTCTATTGGCTGGGCGTCTAAAAGTCGATTAGGCCACAATCAAAATCATCTATCAAAAGCTTGACAGAGTGAATTCTACTTGTGTGTAAGCTTGGTATGTGGATCCCCGTGGGAGGCTATGCCACCCTGCCCAAAACACACAGCCAGGTTGGGTCAATCCGCCCCAAACTCAGACTTACGGGTGAAGCTTCTTTTTATTGCAGAGAATTATCTGGAACTTTGCAGGCTGTTTTCTCTCTAGTCTTCTCTGTGGAGGGCAACGCTGTCAACCAACCTTAGCAGAGTGTGGGAAAGGGGTGTGGTGGCAGGGGAGGGTGTGTGTTTTGTGTGTGTTGCGCATGTGTGTGTATGTGTATATTTATGTTTTTAAGATTCATGTTATGTGTTGTGTGTATGCACGCTTTGAAAAGGTTGGAGCCTCTCATAGCAGCACACACTTGCGTTTCTTCTTGGGCTCTGGGGGCTCCAATGCAGCCAATATCGCCTCATCAAACACATTCTTTAGGCCTTTCTGTAAACACAAACACAGATGCTCAATGATGGGGCAACGCAAACACACGGAAAACACACAAACAGATCAATAAAAAAAGAAGAAAAAAAATTTGAGGGGAAACACAATAGCAGCTTAAACAGGTAAAAATTACTGGGTGAAAACAAAAGCAGCACTGGACATCATTAAGTGACATGTCATAAGACAGTGGGATGTGAGAGTGCTGTTGGGGACAAAGCAAATCAAATATTTAAATGATTTCCAGAAGATCAAATCTGAGCTATGACAGACAACTCAAGAGAAATGTTCTATTTTCTCAGAAATGTGGTTAGCTGTGAGAGCCGGATCGGAAGTGTCAACAACACAAATCCTGTGTATTTGTGTGCAAAGTGTAGTTGACCTGTGATAGCCGAAACCAAAAGGCAAGTCAAACAAGAAAGTGGAGGAAAAAGGGAGCCCCGACTACCACACAAAACAAAAATATGTGGCCATTTTTATTCCACACCTCCTGGTTCTTCTTCTCCTTTTTTAATACTTCACTGGCTCTGTTCTTCAGATAAGAATTGCTGACTACAACAGGCCATCTAGATTCGCTATAACTCCTCTCAGCCTCAGAGGTACAGGTTTCTTTCCTCTTTGTATTTGCAGCAGAGCGGCTTTCACCATGTGCTTGGTCATGTGAAGTAATCAGAGCTGCTCTAACAGTGACCCAGTAAGCCCCTCAGCGTTGACTAACCCTACTAAATTCCAACAAAGCACTGGAAAAAGAAGCAAGCCAGAGAGGAGAGCAAGTTCATTTGTCCTTTATTAATTCATTTCAGTTCTTTTCACACAATTATAGCTTCTTCTTTTTTAGTATCTGGACTTCCAAGAGAGCAGGATATGCACCACAGTTAATGGCACATGTGTCATATTTAGAGAAAGTTGGGCCAAAATAAGTCAACAAGAAAACATTCTACAGAAAATTACACATTCGACAAACATTAAGCGTAGCTCAGCTATACACCAGATCAGACAGCACCATTAAGGTACCAAACAGGAAAGTCTATATTTAGTGGTATTTATGTTGTCAAAATGGCCAAACACTCCCTACATATGACTTGAGTACTTAGTCCTACTCGTAACCGTTGCCAGACCCCAAGTTCTGTTTATTCAAACATCAACAGTAGTAGAAAAAATACATTAGCATTAGAAATGGAAGCTCTGTTTAGTGTGGAGCAATGTGAAGCCTCCGCCCTTGGTCCAAACCCTCCTCACATCAACTACTTCTAGGGAGAGACTGACTAAAACAATGGCGAGCTACAATGACGTCCTATGTGAGATACTGCTCCACTGTTGGCCAGGGGCCACATTACTAAGCACTGGGCCAAAGTAGGAAAACTAGGAATAACACAGTTTTGTTTGGGATTCATAATGAAGCCCAAGTACCACCCCAGGAATAAGATGTGAAGTATGTTAGCACACCAACCCAATGAAAAGGTCAGCAGTTACGGGTTAGAAAAAGCAAGTTATTGAAGTGCTTAGAGGCCTGACTCAGTGAATCAGGCCATGAAACAAAGTTACATTATTAGTTACAATGCACAAACAATACAGAGTAGTGGTCTGGGTCTAAAGAGGTCTAGGTCTACAGAGTAGTAGTCTGGTAGTCTGAGTCTATAAAGAAGTAATGAGTCACCAGAGTAGTAGTCTGGGTCTACAGAGTAGTAGTCTGGGTCTACAGAGTAGTAGTCTGGGTCACCAGAGTAGTAGTCTGGGTCACCAGAGTAGTAGTATGAGTCTACAGAGTAGTAGTCTGGGTCTACAGAGTAGTAGTCTGGGTCTACAGAGTAGTAGTCTGGTAGTCTGGGTCTACAGAGTAGTAGTCTGGTTCTACAGAGTAGTGGTCTGGTTCTAAAGCGGTCTAGGTCTACAGAGTAGTAGTCTGGTAGTCTGAGTCTACAGAGAAGTAATATGAGTCTACAGAGTAGTAGTCTGGGTCTACAGAGTAGTAGTCTGGGTCTACAGAGTAGTAGTCTGGGTCTACAGAGTAGTAGTCTGGGTCTACAGAGTAGTAGTAGAGTCTGGAGTTAGATCAGAAGCTGACTGATGGATTGGTTAGTGAGTTGTCTGGAGTTGAGATTGGTCCAGGTTTCAAAAGCAGCACATGTAAATACATGGAGAGGGGGACGAGAGAGAGCAGAAAAATGAATGAAAAATACAGGAAATAATGGAAGTCAGAGGAGGAAGAAATGAGAGCAGTGGCACAGAGAGTTTAAAATATACAGCATTTCCTCTTTCTCTGCGTCTCAGGTGGCTCTAGGGCGGCTAGGATAGCTTCGTCAAATACATTCTTCAGCCCTCGCTACGGCAGGAGAAGGAAAAGAGAACAGCACAATTAGCACAGCAAACACAGAAAGAGATAGATAGGAGAGGAGGATAAGAGGAACATGGCAGAACAAGGAGGAACGTATATGTGCAAAATGCAAAAGAGAAGGCGAGAGTTACAGCACAAGATGCAAGGCACAAAGATGATAGTGCTGAGATGGACTCTACAGCAAAGAAGAGAGGGTGCAGCGGGCCGTGGACAGAGTGCCGAGATCCCGAGAGGAAACAGGAAATTACATCAGCAGCTATGCAACAGTTGTGCCAGGGAGAGAGGGGGAGGAGGAGGAAGGAAGGGGCAGAGCAGAGAGGTGGGGGCTCCACCTCAACTTCATCAACACTATTGTTCTCTGCCTGAGTGTGGCCTAGCTCATTTGTTTTCTTATGCGTCATGTTCTCTCTGCTTGCTTTCCTTGAGTTTCTAACAGTGATACACCAATGCCAACAAAAGTACTCATGACTAGACTGAACCAATATTAAATCTAATATTGAATTGAGAAAAAAGGACATACAAGCTGCCTACTTTTGGTCTCACTAAAAGCCTTAACTAGTTTGATCTACACACTGGCCATTACAATTCCAGCGCTCAAAATACTTTTAAAAATTACATGGACTAAAAACATTTTACCTTTACCCAAAGATTTTTTTCCTGCACCATTTGGTGTATTTGTCCTTCATTCTCTACACTTCTGCCATGGCGCAGACTGATCTCATGAAATGGCGTACGTATGATACGCCAATTCGTATGCCATTATTGGCGTGTTATCAAGCCACTTACTCGCTTTTTTGCAAGTTACATACATGAAGCTTGCAAAGACAATTTAAGCCTTTTAACTGTGAAGGTACCAATATTTTTACATCTTTTTTTGCTAAACCAGGTCTGTGTCCTTCAGAGCTGCACTGTGCCCATTGGGAAATTGTAGAGACTCCTAGCCCGTTTTTATTCTGCAGGAAGGAAGTGGATCCCAGGACAAGGGCCATGTTGCGGCGGTAATCAAGAATAAAAAAACCTTTGCCCAAAAAAACTACTCTGTAGTCCAAATTGGTGTCACTCTTATAAGACTTTTGTGTGTTGGGAGGAGCATATGGACCGACCCTCCTTACAAAAAACCCTACGAGACTCCACTCTGAAGGGTTACAGGTTCTTCTACATACCAGCCCTACAGCAGCTCAAGGAAGACAGCTTACAGTAACCAGGATGCACTTGGTCTGAAGCAAGATTTTTAAGCCATATGAAACCCTTCTGAGGATCTATAATTAAAACAGTAAGAACAGTCACCAAAACCAAACTGGCATGCAAAACAAAACTCATCAACCATAGCGTGCACAGGCCAGAGGGAATATGGACATGTTCCTCTTTCCTCCGATCTCTTAGTTCTTGCCATTGAGTTGTGAATCATGTGTGTTCAAGAGTGTATACAGTATATGTGTGACTGTACATATATTCATATATGTTACCTGCGTGAGGGCTGAGCACTCGACATATTTCACAGCCTTGAGATCTCTTGCCAGCTTCTCGGCTGTCTCCGGAGTGATGGGCTTTTGCTTGTTCTTGGCCAGCTTCTCTATAGTGGAAGGGTCATCCCGCAAGTCGATCTGAGTGCCAACTAGCAGGAAGGGCGTCTTTGGACAATGGTGGGTGATCTCTGGAACCCACTGGATGCACAAACACAGGGTTATGCATTGGTCGACATACTGCATCACAAGCATTTAACATTGGTGTTTCTTCGGTTTCTTCTCAACACCAACTCAAGTTTGATCAGCTGTCAGTAGAGGTCAGAATGTTCAGATCCACCACAAACATATCAAGAGTCTTTCAGAAAGGTCTAGAGACTACAGTTCTCTTTCCTGTGCCTTTGTGAACAGCTGCAACATGTGAGTGGGTTTTATGTCCATATTTAACGCTAAACTGGTTTGTAGTACTGCATGGCACAGTCAGATTTGCAATGATTTGTTTGGTTAGCCTTCAACAACCATCATGATGTGTTGATCATGTCCATGGCTAAGGTATAAGAGAGCCTTAGGTGTTACAAAACAGTTGATTAGTTTTACAGAAAATGAAAAAGTGCTCAAATTTGACTTGACAGTACAGCAGTGGATACCCATTTATATTCAAATGGGGACAGAAAGCTAACTAGCTTGTTTCATCTTACATGGACTCAAATTGTTACCAATAGATTGGCCACTGACCAGCTCCTAAAACATACTCAAAAGCAACTGATACAATAAAAGGAGCAGCAACGCCCTAGTCAAAAGAAAAAAAAAGGACTCTTTTGAAAGCTGCTAATGAGAAATCAAATGCAAATCACAATGTCAAACTGTGGTTAATATGTTAAAACATCTTTTATTTTTGAGAGAAGATTTAGTTTGACTTGCCTTTTCTTTGACGTTTTCAAAGGAGGAGGGGGAAACGACGGAGAAACAGACGAGGAAGACATCTGTTTGGGGATAACTCAGAGGTCGTAACCTGTCGTAGTCTTCCTGACCTGGAGAAATCACATACAAACACGTTTACCATCATGTTACCAGCGCTGATACATTGAACAAAATGGGCTCTCTCTGCTGGCAGAATGAGGCGCAGCAACACTGTCGTCTTCACACCCTACGGTCACAAAAGTTGGCACGTGGATGGAAAGTAAGTGAAGCTCAACATGTTTTCCATGACTTCCATTAAACATCATAACAACACCACTTCACATTACAAAAGGGGATATATTCACAAAGGCTTAATGGGCAATAGTTACATTAAATTGGATGACGTGAACAAACAAGGTACAAAAGTATAAGTTGGAATAGGAAAGACATACCTGCTGTATCAAACAAGCCCAGAGTGTAGGGCTCGCCTCCAATCATTACAGTTACAGCATAATTATCAAACACCTACAAAACAGACCAAAACCAATGGTTAGCGGGTTTGCTAAATAGTCAATTATATATACATTTTATTAACATTAGAGTAGGGCTGTGCAATTAATCGAAATTTAATCGGGATTATGATTTCGGCTCCCAATCATCAAAAAAGCAGAATAATCGAGAAAAACAATTATTTAGTTCATTACGTTTTGCAAGTAAACTTTTATTTTCTCGTGTTCTGTAAGAAAAGATAAAGTTTGTTGTGGTTTTTTTACTGTTGATTTATTTAACTTTTTCCACTGTTAATTCAATTCAATACGTCAATGAGTAATCGCGTTACATTATCGTGATTTCAATGTTGACCAAAATTATTGCGATTATATTTTTTTCCATAACTGAGCAGTCCTACATTAGAGTATGACAGATTGGGGTGCACGATACAGAAAATGTTGCGATTCAATATTGATTTTTAGGTTCAAGATTTGATTCAAAATCAATTTGATTCAATAACGCAGTATGTAAAATGAGTTACTTTTCCCATGTTTCAGTAAACAAGCCATTACAAAATGCTTTTTTTATTTTTTAAAGAATTGATTTTGAATTTGTAGAGCTTGAATCGCAATACCAATGCGAATCAATTTTGTTGCACAACCCTAACGACAGATATGGTGTTATTCAAAAATAAATGTTGACATTAAATAACTTCTAAACTGTTGAACTTCATGCATCAGGTTCTAGTTAATAAAGCTCAAAACGGTTTTAGATAGCTGCATTCAAAAAAGGAGTTTTGATCACACAGCAAGAGGTCAACCATGGTTTGGTACTTTTCAAGCGGAGAAAATGGGATTAATTTCTTGTTTTCTGATTTGAAGAATAGTAATGATCTAGAAGACCATGTGAAGAAAAGGAAGAATACACCTCAACGTCCCAGAGGGGAAATTTGCCTTGGACATAGAGCTACAATCTCTTGCTTCACAACACAAACATGTAACAGAAAAAAACATTCTGTATTCAACATGAAACAAAGTCCACATAAAAACAAACTTGGGACAAGACAAATCCTAGGACACAAAAGCACACACGAGTACACAACATCCAAAGAAGTAACTAATAACTAAAGTGCGAACTGCAAAAAGTGCTGATGTATTTATTGCACCTCTGCTCTGTTGGGCTAAGATTTACTATTTGAGTTAATCAGCTTAATGCACTGATCTGGGAGGTTCTTCATGCTCTGAGTTTTTGTTTTTGTTCACAATTATCAGTGATGCTAGGGCTGACTTAACGACTGATGCTGATTAACCACTGCCCAGGCTTTCTGATTTCAGACTTCTATTCTACATGTACAGTGACAGCCTGTAATTAGGCTAATAAGCATAAATAGGCTGTAATTATGTGTATCAAAACCAAAATCTGTCACATTCAATACTTAACATCCTGCTGAAATGAATACTGATTCAGTATTTAGTTATCCAAACTCCAACACCAATCTTAAATATGAATGAAAAAAATAAATAAAATAGACAATGTTTAGATAAGAAGTTCTGTCAATTACTCAGTTAACAGTTATCCAGGCGCTTACCGTAGGTACATATTCAGAAGGAAACTTGTTTGTGGTGTAAGAGATGAGCAGGCAGGTTTTACCCACAGCACCGTCCCCCACTACAACACACTTGATGGTCTGCATGGCTGTGTTTTACAGGCTTCGCTACTCATTCAAGATCTGGAACAGAAAAATAAACAGAAAGTAAACTTCATTAGTGGGTGGGATTGCTTATTGGCTTTACAGACTGTAAAGTCATTACGAACAAAATAGAGCAAGGGTCACCAACTGGCTAGTCTCACTTTGCCAGACCCTCCTCAAAGCAAGTTGGAGGAGGGTCTGGCTACTCCACATAGATTAGATGGGAGGAAAACGTGCACTGGATTGTTGGCATTTTCTTAAACTAGTCACAATCGTCTTGGGCGGTACTGAGCACTGGAGAAAAGCAGCCGTGCCGCTGCAAAATAGAAAGAAGGAAGGAAGGAAGGACCTTGTTCTGGTGGCACATAAAAGTTGCTTTAGTCATGCAACAGAAAACTCAATTTGGACAGATAGTCTAGCTAGCTGTCTGGATTTACCCTGCAGAGATCTAAGAAAAGGTTAACCATAGTCCTCAAAAATCCACCGGAGTTGCCAAACCAAAAGGAAGTCCAAGGCAACAGAGCAATCCTGAAAGTGGAACGTCAAGGAGATAGACTACTAACTGGCGAAATTAAGTTATTAAGTTGATTACTCCTGGCCAAGAGTATTTTCCCCCTTTAGCAGTCACACTACAGCAGGGTGGGAATCGCCAGAGGCCCCACAAATATTGTGATACTACGATGTATCGAATTCCCCCTACATTACAATTAAATACTATAGAGGTGTCAAGCAATAACAGAGCATATTATCCTCAACTCATAAACAGTGTTTTATATATTACAAATAAAGCATTGACAATACGCTCACAACTTGTCAATATGTTCAATGACAGTCAACATCAAAGCTGCAGAGGAGGAAAAAAGTGTTTAAAGTGCTCATATTATGGTCATTTTCAGGTTCATAAAATGTATTTAGAGGTTATATCAGAATACAATGTCATGGAACAGTCCTTAACATGTTGACAGCTGTGAGCGTATCGCCAAAGCTTTATTATTTGTAATACACACAACTGTTATATCAGTTGAGGACAATAAACACGGTTTAATTTTCAAAAAACACCATATGTTTGTGGTACGGCAAATTGCTGCAGCTCCTCTTTTCACCCTGTGTGTTGAGCTCTCTGTTTTAGCTACAGAGTGAGACACCTCACTTCTGTTCCATCTTTGTTGGGAGTCGCACATGTGCAGTAGCTAGGTAAGGACTACTAGCCAGTCAGAAGCAGAGTATAACATGCATAAAAGGAAGAGGGAACAAAACATAAAAAGCATAATATGAGCACTATAAAGTTCATCAACCACAAAGAATTGGACCAAACACAAGTTGTTGTCTCTTATTCAAGTTGAGTAAATGGGGCAGTAAGAATATCCCTTTAATACAATGTGTGATGGTGGCTCAAATCTCACATCTCCCCTCCCACTGAACACCAGACCATTTGGACCAGTGACAATTCTATGATTTTTGAAACCAGAATATCGGGAAAGCAAGGTGCACACAAGAGAAAGTACTCAGTTTTGAATTTACTCAGTTCTGTTGCACACCAGCAACCAATGAAACGTCTCAAACGCTGTGACGTTATGGTTTTAAAACCGTTTCCCAGGTTAGTGGGATGAAAAACTTAGCTAGTAATGTTCACTCAGCGTTTTGTTTTGTTGTTAAACTGCACATAAAATGAGTGGTGACTCTAAATCACCAGTTTGAGGCAACCTCCCTACGGTGCTGTCTATTTGCTGGATAATTTCAAGGTAACAGTCGGTAGCTAGCTAACATTAGCAGATAAGCCCATTGACAGCGACATTATTGTTCATTTTGTCACGTTTCTGACCGTAATGGTCATAGTGACTGAAAGTGTGATGTAAGATGCTAAAAAGAAAAACTACACACTGTTTTCAGGTACCGTTAAATGATGACGTTCAACATCCCACCCCCAGAGCACGCAATTTTCCTTATCATAGTAGGAATAGCACAAGTGTTGCTAATAACATTAACAAGGGCTCCGGTATGTGTCACAGTTTAACAGTTAGCATGAACAATGAGGACCTTAAAACTGAAGCAGCTACATAGTATTCAGCTAAAGCCAACACACTCAAACCAGCTGATTTTCTCTGCCATAGGCTTATATAATAGAACATTGAACATCTTTTGGATTATGGACTGTTGAACATACAAAAAAATAACTATTTTGATAATTGATTAATCGGCATCAAAGTCTAAGTAAGTGTATATTTGCACACAAAAAAACAAAGTTTATCAGTTTAAACATTACATATCTTGTATAGAAAAAAACCTTGCCCTGGATTTTTTTTTCTAAAAACTTAATTGAATTCCCGACCCCAAAGAGCACCTTCAAACATCTGATCCTCCTGAGCACTCCAGACTTTATTTTAATCTAATTAAATATCTTATCTTTGTAGTGTATTCATGTGAATATAGGTTAAAAACATTGACTTTTTCAAAATTTCCTGGCACTTTATAGACCAAACAACTAGCCTAATCAATTAACCGAGAAATCAACAGATTAAAATCGACTATGAAACTAATCAGTAATCCTTAATCTGAAGATGCCACCTTGGACTGTGGGAAATTTCATGCCTCAATAATGAAAGCAATTGTTGCAGCACATTCATTTTACTGTTCACACTTGTACTTTTCCTAACTGTGACATATCAAAATGCCTTCAAATTAAAAAGGCCGATAAGATAAGTGACATAATAATCGTTGGCCTTGAATCTGTGTCCGTAACATGATGCATCTTGGTGCATTCATAGAAAACACGCTACACATAGTATGTGGACCACAGTATTTCCCTGTTTCTCCCCCACAAGTTACAGTATGTCAGTGCCAAGCCACTGCAGATCTCTGCACCACTGGGTGGGGGGTGGGGGTGTCATTGAGTGAAGGAGGAGGACTAAACTGCAGACCAATGTTACTGAGTGAACACTATTAACAAGGGAACAGAACACGGGTGGATGTCCTGCAGAAACACAGGGAATCCAATGGTACAGATTTCGTCAACATACCAATGCCTTTGCAAAACAGGCTGGTTGGTTACAGGCTTTCATTTTGTTTGAATGTCTGGTGGAGATCACAGACCAAACAAACTGAAATTAAAGGCTGATTACACATCTCACTGATTGAAATTTAAAATTAAGATCTTGTCAACATGAGTGTGTCATCCTGCTAGAGAGTAATCTTATTTGTCCTAATATTTTCCTGGCTTGGAGTTGGGAGAAGAAGACATAATACAACTCTTTACAATGTATATTTTCAATAAGAGCAATCTAGTTATAGAAACATTTCTTCAAAACTGCTTATACAAATGTTGATACCAATATTATTTTGTCCTTACCTTGCTGACTACTAACACCGAAGTTACAAAAACGTGTTATATTAAAACACAAGGCAAAAATATAATTCACCTGGTCAAAAATACAAAGTTGTCCTGTAGAATAAGTTCTTGTGGTAAAATACTAAACAAAACAAAAAATGTGATAAAAGAGTAGAGCTGCCTATGGTAATGGCCAACTAATAGATTACGCCGGTGGAGGGAGCCCAGACTGAGGCACAGACTCAACAGCTGGCAACCTTGACTAAAGGACTGTTTCTTTCAGACTTAAGAGAGGTTACCCCGACTGTAGACGAAACTGTGCAACTAAGAAACACAGACGTGAAGGGTTAGAGCGTGCCATTAAACACAATCAATAAAACAAGGCATCGCACAGCAGAGTAGGATACTAAGACCAAAGAATATCATCCTCCATGTGGCATTAATCAGACACATAATGTGTAATATTGCTGGGTTAATATGCATGTTGTTTTTTTAAATTTTTTATTCTAAACATTAAGCTGTTATATTGCATATTAACTTTTCAAAATATGGCATATTGGTGTGATTACCTATGATGAAAATGAGACCTTTGTAGGATAAGTGGAGGGTGCTGTGGATGTCACTTTGCAGTCTGAAGGGACCTTAACCTCACTAGTAGGTGTCTGAGAAACTGTATCCTCTAAATTATCATGTGGAGAGCAGGGAATATTGTGTTGTCCCAGTCCAGAGACACAGGGTTTGATTATCAGTTGTGGTGCTTTTAGTTTGGAACTGTGTGTTTAATAAAAGGCAACTGCCAACGCTTGTGGGTGGAAAAGCAGTGAGGGTTTACATGCCTACTGCCATAGATTAATCAAATTGATTGCGTTGTAATGGAACATAATTTTCAAATTGCAAAAGCTGCGTTACATTTCTTTTTTTTACTGCTACATAATCTGACCAACCAGGGGCTCGGAAACACCTGGTCCCGTGGGCTTAACGTGCTGAATAAGAGTAGATAAGGAAAACAATTTGTAAAAAGCCAGGCCAGGCACAAGCTTTGATGCTACCAGTAAAACTGTGGGGCCAGGGCTGGGTTTGCAATCCTTTTTACATATTACATTGTTGTAAGAGTAGCATAGCTCCTTTGGGGAATAGCTCAGTGCATACCGTGTACGTAGCAAGTATATAGAGAGAGCGCGTCAGTGGATACACTAAGAACAGACAGGTGTTGGCAGAGGAGAAATTCACAATGAATGTACAATGCAGCCTCTACTCAAGAATTAAGCACTTTACTTCATACCTTCCATTAGCAGGACCACAGGTAGTTCAGGTAAGGGCAGTGTAGAGGAAAGAGGCAGAGTAGAGGGCAGGAAAGAGGGGAACGATGGGCAAGTCTTATTTTATTACATCTACAACTGTGTACTGTACAAATGTGTGTGAAGCCCTTCTCGTGTCAGCATGTGGCACAAAACAAAACTCATGCACTTCAGCAACTCTACGGGGGAAAAAAAAATACAAGGAGAAACGTTCTTTCCTACACTTCACAGTGTGATCTAAACTGTGATCACTCTGCTAAAAAGACCGATAAATATCCAGTGTGTTATAAACGTTCTCGTTATTCATGCTCGTAACTAACTTAGGCTTTCCTAAAATGTCTACATCATGCAGCCATTTTAAGTGTTGTTTTAATCACCTAAGTTTAGATGGGCCCTCACTGGGTTGGGTATTTGGGTCATCTTATACTTTCCAACACACAAAGTCAAGAAAAAGCTGTGGCTCAGGCACCAACTAAATCAACTGCTCTGCTAGGGAAAACCCTGCTATTGCCTGGAGAACTCCTCTTACTCCGTTTACCACATGTCCAATGAAAGAAGAGTTAGTTTCACTGCATGGCGATCACTGTTACATCCATACTCGGGATCGCCCGATGCTGGTATTTTTACGGCCGATATCGACACCAATTAGTAGTTAATTAAACTGATAACGGTATTTGGAGCAGATATGCATTTACAGTCAAAATTAAGATTTTTGAATGTTACAAACTCCAACACAAAACTTTGATCAAAAGCTTTAAGCAATTATTTAATAAATTAAAAACTTTCAACATAATACCCAGTAACAGATCATCAGATAGCGTTGTGGCGACATTTAGTCAGATTCAGTGGTGAGTGAAACGCAGAGGGAAAAGCAGAGGGACAGACACAGAGCTGTAGTCGAGCCAAAGTACTTGTTAATGAATTGGTTATCAGGCAAATAAATTGCAGACACAACAAAAAAAAATCTGCAAACTGCCAAAACATGGCCCGATAACGGCAAGTTGTCAGGCAACAACCCCCGTCAGTCTGCTCAACGGGCTGCACTGCAGCCTATCAGTATTAAATAGAGACCGTTTCATAACCGGTAGAACTGTGTCGCAGTCGCATTAAAGGTGCACTATGCAATTTTGGCCATTTCTTTGCGGTTTTCCCGCAGGTTTCTCTATAGAGCGCCCTCTAGAGGTTTCTCTAAAGACCTCACCTATAGCTTCGGAATAGATATTTTGCAGCTCCTATGTTCACTTGTGTCTGACTCCTCGCACGGTCAACCTGCCGTTTCCTCTCTTTCTCGGTTCCTCCGACAATGCTTTCCTAAGTTTCTGTTTCGCCGGCTCGGCCATGACGATAGTGTGAAAAACTCGGAAAAAAACTCCATCACTTCCTCGTTAGCCAGTTCCTGAATGGGGGGCGTGAATGTGTGCAGTGCCGTGAAGCAATTCGTTACACCGCGAGACCTGATATCACGCGATACTTCCTGACGCTGAATTCAATTTGATGTGGCAGTTTCCACACATTAACTCCCAATTGAAATGTACTCTGTTTGTTAACCAGCTTATGAAAACTCTTAATTTAACCGGGTTAAAGTGATAACATAGCGATTGAGAAAGTGGGGTATTACCTTTACTTGAATATAATTGTTTTTAATCTACATGTGAAAGGCACTGAATGATTGGTCAAAGCTTCCCTCTATATTCATCAGAAACTAAGTTTTAGGGATGCAGTCAAGCACAGACTTGATGAGGAAAACCCTTGGACATCTGGCCGTTTGAAACTTAACGCATGCAGACTTCAGGTCAAAGAGACTAAATCACAAGCATGTTCCCTGATATCCAAAGATTAACTTTCAAACGTATTACATTAATGTCCTCACAACTTACATGTATAACAATGCGACCACGACTGGCGTAAGAAACTCAATTTGTACGTGTAATTTTAGTTAAATACGTAATAAAAACATTCCAAGATTACACCTGAGAGACAGCTACCACTACAAGATAACGCTACCTTAAGCTTGGATGCCCTAGCCTTAGCAGCTGTGTTTCGGCCACATCCCCGGCCTCAATGCGGCCTAGCTAATTTCCTGCCGGCTGTTTAATCGAACAAGAAAAACTACCTACGTTATACTTCTGTCCCTTTTTTACACAGTCAGTCTCATTATGTTAACCCTAGCATCCACCCATTGTACCATATAACTAACTGTATAATCCGAGACCCTGTTGGATTATATAAAGCAAGTAACCTAGCGTTTGTTACGCCTTTTTATTCAGCTCGTTAGCAAGATAACCGCTACATCGTAACATATTGTATCTACTGCTTTAATTACGACACGGGGAAGTCAAATTATTATACTTAACAAATCCATTCGATGTGAAATACGGCCTGTAAAGCCTCAAGAGGTTTATTTAGTAGCCGGTCCAAAAGGTACAGACCTGCCTGTCTGCTTGCTGTGCTAACGTTACTGTCCTCCTCAAATAGCTTGCTAGCTAACTGGCTAAGCTAGCTAGCTAACATTAGCGGATGTTATTGCTGAATGAGATATCTAATTTGATAATTACAGCTACTTTACTACAAATGTAGAACATATAATCTCTCGACAGCATTCAACATAACAACAAACCACAGTTGTAGCCAAAAAACAAACAAAAATACATTTTTCCGTACCGTATCCTCTATTTGTGTCTGTACGCCGGGCGTTGGCAGCTCCGCGCTAGGGGCTTCCCAGTCAAGAGAACAGGGACACGTTGCGTGCTTAGATACGAACTACGTAAGTACGTTAATCATTTTCACGACAACCAAGCTACTTGTCTTGAGCTGGGGCCAAAAACCAAGCAGCATATATGGTTCAATATGTTCCGCGGTTTCAACTTTGAAGACAGATGATTTATGGTATTTAACTTTTGGAAACGTATCTTAACTCCAGCTTAATAGGGCAGCTTGTAAATAGTTGTTGATGTGACAGTGTTCCACCCACATTGTTAGAGCAATTACATTGTGTCCTCATAAATTCATCCAATAAAATCTTCAGTTATATAAAGCTTGACAATAGGTACATCTAAAAGCATAGAGAATGCACAATTAGGAAGCATTAAAATGTGCTCAATACAAAATATTGTATTTGACTAAATCACTTTTATGATGCTTGAAAACCTTTTAACACTGTACCAAAGAGTACACAATACCTCTCTCAACACTAAATATAACATTAAGGTGAAATGGTCAGCACACAGGCTCAATACTCCTATAGTAAAAGTAATTTTGCTTGTTCTACTTCATGTGAGCTCTGAGTTGACCTACATAGGTACATTGCAATAGTGCTGTCTGCCACTAGAAGGCTCAGTAGCCATCCCAATGACCCAAATACCCATGTAAACAACTGAGGTTTTCAAAACATTTAGTGGAATATGTTAAAATGCAGACAAAGTTGTAAGAAAGAAAATTTTATTCTGAAATAATTGTGGTAGAAAGAAACAATAACAATAGTCATGTTGTATAAACAAACATACTTGCAAAATAAAAACAAGGGAAAAATTTCTTTCTAGGAAAGGTAAGATTTGGAGGTGTCTCCATTGTCCTAGCTGGTCACACTCTGCAGCAAGGTAATGTTGTCTCCTTTCAACATGATCCTCCCTGGGCGAGACAAGTGGCGGTGGGTCAGAAGAGCAAGATGAAGGATGGAAATAGAAACAAAACCAGTAATTGTCAGTGAAACAATGCCAAGTGTGCCGATATGCATGTGTTCAAATCAATGCTTAAGAGAGACAAAGGTACAAAAACAATAAAAGGTTACTCTTACCCAGTGGCTTTCGGTTCTTAGTCTTCATGTGGACCTCCTCTGCATCATCAAGAACTAGGTTCATGTACTCATCAAAACCCTAACAGAGGAAACAGTGAGCCACAAATTAGCTCCAACACAGTAACATTTTCATGTTCTTATCCAAAATTCCTCGTATTTTTCTATGAGGCGTGCTCTTATTGGATTCACCAACAGTGCACAGATACAGCAAACACTCTGCCATCATTCCTAGGTCGCACCCACCATCGTTCTCACTGATTAAAATGAGAAACGTTGCTCACAGCAGGTCATATAAGCTGTCAATTTTAAACCTGGGTAAATTAAGGAGAGGCTAAAATGACACTTGGATGCTCTCTGCAGTCACGGTCTGTACTCAGCCAAAGAGCATTTGTGACGAAAGAATCTCCACCCTGTAACACTACAATTGCAAGTGGACCAAGTGTTTTTGTAGTCCAAACAACTCCAATAGTGACATCTTCTCTTGTAAAACAAGTCCTCTTGCTTTTCACCGACTGTGGAGACCCAGGCGGACCAAGAGCATGCTGGGAAACGCCAGCCTCTCAGCTGATTTAACAGCTGATTGGTTCAGAATCGACATGAGTGGCTGATAGTTGTGTTAAGAAGTCAGAGACTAAATCTATTCATATTACTGATCATCTACAGTGTGTTGTTTACCAACATCAGCAACAGATCACATGTAGAGAATTTTGAGAACTACTGTCTTAATAAAAACTGGAGAATGTACAAGCTGATATATGGACCTGATTACATTTTAGGAAATCAGACCACAGTGTTTGCGTCACTTCCTGGAAACTGTCCGGCTGCTCTCATCCACTTTACAAGCGGGGCGCAGATATTCTTCAACGAGCTTATTGTCCAGGTGTATTGAGCCAGCCTGGGTTGACTCAATAACAAGGTTTTCCTAAACTGAAACTGGACTGTTTGTTAATCAGAATCAGATGTGATAATGCCATGGGTTCGAACTCTGAACCATCACAGGCAGGTTCTGATCTCAGGGAGCCATTATCTGGGTGATGTCACAAGTGGCATTGTAAACACCTAATAGAAGAGCAGTAGGCTTGCGTGAAAATGCAGAATTTAAAGCTGCTGTACAAAAAATAATTTCTTAAAATTAAATTATAAAATTATTAAAGTACTTAGAGATGCCTGAATTTTTTTTTTTTTAAAGATCAATAATGCCTAACTGATGTTTAAATATGCTCTATTTTGCATTGACTAATGTGTAGATGCACAATTCAAACTTTTTTTTACATTTTTAAAATAAAATTCTCAAATTTTCCACACCAAATCTACAATGATCTTTTAATTTTGTGATTTTTTTCCATGGACAACAAAGATTTAATGTGGAAGAAATTACAGGATTTGTTTACACTACTGTATGCAGTCGGCTCAATATTTGATTAATCAAAAATCTGAATGGTCAATTTGTGGAGGACAGTCTGAAGATGAAGTTGCCCAAATTTGTTGTCAATTGAAACAAACATGTGGGAGGAGATAGGTTTAAGAAGTTCTGCAGTTCTTGCAAAAAGTAGAGTAATGGCCTTTAAATGGTCGCTGGTTCAAGTCTCCGTACGGAACAAAGTATGGTGGTGGACTGGTAGCTGGAGAGGTGGCAGTTCACCTCCTGGGCACTGCCAAGGTGCTCTTGAGCAAGGCACCAAACCCCCAACTGCTCGGAGGCGCCTTTCCATGGGCAGCCCCCCCCCCCACTCTGACATTTCTCCATTAGTGCATGTATAGGACCTGAGCATGTGTGTAATTCAGGCCTGTGTATAATGTGTGTAATAACAGAGTGTAAAGTGTAGTTTCCCTTGTGGGATTAATTAAGTATAATAAAATAAAATAATTGCTACAAGGTAACAGCAGAGCATAATTTTGTCTCTATTGGGGCTTCAGTTTGGCATACGTTGCAACCTTGTAGCATGAAAGGATGATTTGTTAGAAGTTTTTAAAGTACAATTAAAGTGGCTGTTGTAGCTCCACCATCAGGACAATTAGCAAACAAACTGCACTGATCCAGTTTAGAATAGGACTGTACTTATGTGCAAACATGGATTTCTTAGGAAGAATAATAATACAGGCAAATATAATAGGGTCCACGCAGCTTCGCTACCTTAAAATAACTGGGTTGATGCCATCCATCACATGCAAACTGCATTCTCAATACTCCACTTCAGTGCAGACGTGGGCTACATCTCATGGCCCTTATTTGATAGTGCCTCAAATCAACCGGAAGTTGTTCTGTCCCTCCTCGGTGAATGCCGTCTTAAGAGTTATTTCTACCAAGAGGACAGAACGCATTGGGAATAAGACCGAAGGAGGCAAGTGGAGTCAATTTAAGGACCATGAGATTCAGCAATGGTCTCAGGATCTTCTCCAGACTATTCAACCTACTTACTAACTCTACAGTGCTCTCTAATCTTATTCAATGATTACCCTGCATTGATCAGTCGTAATTACTAACACTAATTGATCATTCCCATATGTTAATAATATTACTTTGTAAATCAAACTTCTTACTCATTTTGTATTCCAGTTCAACAAAAACAGGGCAAACACATTTAACTCACAATAATGCAGCCCTCTATCCGCATGTTCACCTGCTCGTACAACCAGACCTGGATCCGTGAGCGCTGAGAATAAGGAGAACAAAGATTAGAATTTCATTTAAAATCATTCATTAAAAACGAATTAATGTAATACTGGAGAAAAGTTGACTAAATACTTACATTTTGTAGATACCTGAAAATTAGGTTCTGATACATGGGGTCAAGGAAATTCAAGGTTCAAAGCAAATACAAATCGATAAATAAGATAAAAATATTCACCATGAAGGGTCATTGTAAATAACGTTACATGACTACAGTTACTGGTAATGTTGCATGATGGCATTTCAGACTTTTCTCACGCTTAAAAGTAAAAACAAGCCAAGTAAAAGAGATACGAGTCAGCATTAACTGCATCTTACGTAGCATTGGGCTATCAATCAAGCAATGCAAAGATACATTTAGGTAGAGTATATGTCAGGGACGCCACATACTGTAGAGTACCAGGATTGTTGAAACCAGTTTAGCATGCTATGGTATCGTTAACTTAACGTTACAGCGGCTATGTCTACACACCGGTCCTTTGAGCACTTCAGATATTAATTGCATAAGTATTTCAAATAAAGACGCACATCCTTTTTGTAATAAGTACTCAGCACGCCGTATAGCTGTTAAAACTCTCCCCTCGTTAACAGCATGGGAGACGAATGGCTAACGTTAGCTAGCAAGCTAATGAGAAATGTTAGCCTAGCTGCTAACTCATAGTAGCAAACAATTAACCGGGTCTTTCATTTATTGAAATAAAAAGGATACAATGGGCTGCACCATAACCTTCTGCACCTTCTGTCCTTGTCCCCTGTACGCCATTCTTCCAAGAAAATACCAGCGGTAGGTATATGTTAAAAAATTGCACCTTTTTTTGGTAGAGTGCACTGCAACGAAAGACTCACGTTGTGAGGTTGCTTTAATGGCGGGTTCCTTCAGAGACAGTCAAGGAAAGATCCTTCCGCGCATGGATGTATTATATGCTTCCGCGTACGAGTGGAAGATTTCACTGGATGCGAAATAGCGCCCCATGCTCGTAGGAGGTCATTACTGCACCCACGTGTTGCTCCACAAACAATATTTGTACATTTGGGTGCACACGCATACAATTAATTTGTGAAGCTGACAATAAGATCAAGAACCACAGATTCACAGAAATAGACTTGCTTATAGGAGTTTTTATATGACTTTTACATAAAGAAAGAAATGTTAGAAAACAAAAGTCTTGAGAGCAGTCATTGTTTACTCATGGTTGCCTACACTGTCTGGAAAAGCCATTGCTACAGTATGTAGCCTAACCAAGAAAGCTCTGTCTGTTTGACACAAACCATTGTCAATATCTAGGCTATATGTCCATTTATTCAAAGTTATTAGCCAATGGTCACTTTAGGTCATATTATTTGTTGGTAGAGGTGCAAAATATGTGCTTTCCAAAATGTCCAAAATCCGTTATAATCATGAAACCTTCGATTTTGAGGTACGCAAAACATTTCTTAAAATGAAAATGAAAAATACAGTAGGCCTACACTGTCTTGTTCTTTCACTTTACACAGGCTCTCATGCAGGGTGCATCTACCACTTGGCCCTTGCATCCTTACATTAGTGGATTTAAGAACTGTTCAGTTCATTTCAATTTAATTTGGTTGTATAATGACACAGAATGCATTTATTATTCAGCTTGTATTACTATCCATCCATCCATCTTCATCTGCTTATCCGGTAACGGGTCGCGGGGGCAACAGCTCCAGTAGGGGACCCCAAACATCCCTTTCCCGAGCCACATCAACCAGCTCCGACTGGGGGATCCCGAGGCGTTCCCAGGCCAGGTTGGAGATATAATCTCTCCACCTAGTCCTGGGTCTTCCCTGAGGCCTCCTCCCAGCTGGACGTCCCTGGAACATCTCCCAGGAGGCATCTTTACCAGATGCCCAAACCACCTCAACTGGCTCCTTTCGACGTGAAGGAGCAGCAGCTCTACTCCGAGCTCCTCTCGGATGACTGAGCTTCTCACCCGATCTCTAAGGGAGACGCCAGCCCCCCCTCCTGAGGAAACCCATTTCGGCCGCTTGTACCCTATGCATGTATTACTATGTTGGCTATATGATTGCCTGAAGGGATTTTTTGTTTGCTTGTTTTTTGACAGCCATGGCCAGATTAATCCACCAGGTGGCCCCTCAGGAAAGAAAGAAAACCATTATGGCTCCCCTCTCATCCACCCATGCTGCCACCAATGAACAGCATCGTTCACTCAGTACGTCTGGGTCTGGAGAACATATGTGCATATTAGTAAAATAAGAAAGATGCTTATGGCCCAGCACCAATATGACATGCCCTGTGCATGATATCCCCACACAAGTTCCAAAATCCATTGGAAAGCTTAAAACCAGAAGAGTGGAGGCTATTATACAGTAGCTGCACATTAACAGTTTCCTAATGAGGTGTTCTAATATCACACATATTGCTGTAATGTTCAGGTGACCAAACACTTTTTGCAATGTTTATGGTTTTTATGAACCTGTAATTAACATAAGTCATGCTGTAGAAAAAAGCCTAAAAAATTAGATTTTTTAAATGTTCTGTATTATATATTTTCTAGTCTTAATGACTACTCAAAGTACTTTTATATCATGCCACCTGCTCATCAGCTAAAACACTAATACACATTCACACTCCGATGGCGCAGCATCAGGGGTAACTCAGGGTTCAGTGTCTTGCCCAACTACGCTTCAACATGGGACTGCAGGGCCAGGGATTGAACCACCAGCCTTCCAATAGGCAGGCAACTGCACCACAGCTGCCCCCATATTACAATGAATTCAATGAATTGAAGTAGTGAAAATGTCACGATTACACGATACTTTGTTTGTTTCTTTATTACATGCCAGAAAATGAATGATCTGAAATGTTTGAGAGAAAAAGTTTTCATACTAATAAAATATAAATATTTAAATATAAATTAGAAATTTTAAAAATTATTTCTGAGAAAAAAAATCGTACTTTTTTAAACTCTAACATAAATATTTTTTGCTATGAGTGTGTACCGCTCTACTACTGAGCCACAGCCACCCCCGATTCTACTATATAGTATCTATCTCTAAATATCAGAGAAAGCCTAAGGATCATTTTGTTCCACACTCTACAAATGCAAACAACAGCGATGGAGGTGCCTGGGCAGCTCACCTGGTAGAGCAGGCGCCCGTATGCAGAGGCTTAGACCTCGATGCAGTGGCTCAGGGTTTGAGTCCAACCTGCAGCAATTTGCTGCATATCTTCCCCTCTCTCTCTTTCCCTTACAACTGTTCTGTCTATTAAAGGCTAAAATGCCCCAAAAATGATCAAAAAACATGACAACACATGCTGATTGCAAACAAAAGTCCATGACAGCTTTATGTTTTATGTTTACATCTATGATAAATGCAATGAAAAGGAAAAAAAATTGAAGGAAATGAAGGATTTTTACTTTTGTCTTTTCAAAATTTCCTGTTTAGCAGATGCTATAAGCCTATAATAAATCAACATGTCCAAAACAATCCCCAGATGTTGGCCTCTAGAGGGTGCTATGTCATATCAAACGTTACAGCAGGCGCTGGTCTGTCTGGACTGAACTGTTGTAAAGTTAACAGCAGTTTCTCTGGACCATAAGAAGATAAATGGAAATCACAAACGGCCGTGCATTTTTTTCTTGCATAGAGCAGCTTTAGATTAAGCTTTCAGAAAAACAACCTTTAAGCTTCTATCTCAGAAACACCACCGTTAAAACACTGTTGCTCTTAAGCCAAGAAGAAAGCCTTTATGTCTGTTGCCTGCTATCTTGTGACAATCAGCCTGCATCTTACCATAATTGGCCAAGGTATTCCCTCTGATATTTATAGATGGTATTATATAAAGCAGGATTGGCCATTTCTCTGTTGTGCACAATACACCTGTAACATGATGAGCTGATTCAGGGAGGCCAGCCTTCAGTGTGCAGTTAACAATAGTATTAATAACATACAACACAGGCTTGTGCCCCTGCTCAGAAAAGAAAGTGTGACAGAAATTAGCAGCCGAGGACAGACAAGAGTCTGCAAGTGGGGGGAAAGAGAAGACGTAAGGAGCCTCGGTGGCGCAGGCAGAGGTGTCACCTTTCAGGGCAGGGACCCCTCGGCCGCATCTTAAAAGGCAGGGCTGCTGCAGCTTGTGGTAGCGTGCGTCGTTCATCAGGCATCGCTGTCAAGTGCTACATGCTTGTCTTTGAGCTATGAGAACAGGAATGGGCTGCTGACTCCCAATGCCACATGCCTGCTCACATTCCCAAGGAAGACTGAGAGAAGGGAGACACTGGCACTCCAGCTGGCTGCCACAGAGGCCCTGGAGTCAAAATAACAATGAGGAGGCTAGTGTTAACATGCACACATGAGTGTGTGTGTGTGTGTGTGTGGAGGGGGCTCAAACTGCCACCATAGACTTATTCAAAGTCGAGGTCATGTGTGCATCTTCTGATATCTGCCAGGAAAGTGGAAACTGTGGCATAATGATACAATTTTAGAAGGATACAATATAAATATTCCAGGCATATAGATGAAAAGTACAGGATTGATGTCATAAGAATTACCACAAGTATAAATTCACCCTTTTCTACTTTTTTATTTTTATTGTTTATTGATTTGGTTGTATGTTTTAGTTGTTTTCTTTTCTATTGTGTATGAGAGAGGAGTCTGAATAAGCTGACAAGCCTTAGGCTTCTTTCCTCTCCTGCACTGAAATTGCATGTCACTACTGAACACCATAGACAACACTATAAGACTTCTATAAATAGGAACATTTACACACACACACACACACACAAACAGGATGCCCTGCCATTACATGCCATGTATGTTCTCTATCTTTTCCCATTTCTACGCCTGTATTTCCTACCCTCTCTTTCCTCGTCTGACCCAGCCAAAGGAATTGCCCTGGTTAGATCAACCTCCTCTCTGAATCACTTCCTGTTCCTGTTGGTGGTGATTGTTCTGAGGGGAAGGGAAAGCAGACGGGATGGGGAAGAAAGAGGAGGTGAGGCGGGGTTGGGGGGGTTCTTTGTTTCACTATCTGCCTCACCTGCCTGACCCCCACCTGACAGACTTGACCCCTGCAGGCCTGGTAGAGCCAGCCAGACAACCCGCTGGTTGTCTGTTTCCTGCCTCGCTGACTGACAGGATATTCATAGCGTGCTTGGAACAGTTTGAGTTAGACTGCAAGTCTGAGCCAATGTTACCCTTTCTCTAAAAAAATGACATGTTTTTTAGGTTACTTATTAGTAGATACAAGAATAAAATTCTGGAGGAAACACAGGGAATATACTTAATAGGAATGTAAGGTTACATTTAAAGCTGTGCAACGTTTTGCTTTAAGTCAACAGGAATCTTGTTTCTTATAACCCTCCTGTTGTCCTCGGGTCAAATTTTGACCCATTTTCAAAAAGTTAGTAATATCAGAAATTTGGTTTTTTCATCCAAACTCTTAACAACAAAAAGCAACGTGGATGGTTCTCTACAACGCTCTTCACAAGTAAAATAAATGATCAGTTCCATACTTTAATTTAATGTGGGTGTTTTATTTAATTTCTAGCATTTCAAAAGAAAAGACAATAAAAGAAGGTTGAAAAAAGCTTAAAAAATGTCAGAAAAAGCAAGAAAAAATGCAGGAAAAATTCCACAAAAATGTCAAAAGAAAAAGAAACAAGAAATATTATAGCAGAAAATAATTGATAAAAACATGACAGAAAAACTAGGATAAAAGTGACAAAAACATTAAAATGTTGACTGGTTGCATGGTTGATGGGAAGAAGAGCATGTGTCTGTGTGTAGTTCAGACCTGTGTGTAGTGATCAACAAAACAGAGTGTAAATTGTAATTTCCCCACTGGGGATCAATAAACAGTATAAATTATTAAAATATTATTTTAAAAAAACCTGCGCTGGGCTCGTACATAATGCCGTCACTCTGCGAGTAGAGAGTCCAGTCTGCAGTGCAGTTCGGACACTTCACTAATAAACCATAGATAGTTTTTGTATAATTAACTTCAGTCTTTGCCAGAGATGCCTGCTTTGAAAAATAACATAAAAGTAACGTAAAAAGTTACTTTCCATAGGGGCTAACTAAGTAAAGTAACTGAATACCTTTTTTGAGAAGTGACGAGTAACAAGGAAACAATACTTTTTAAAAGTAACTTCCCCAACACTGTTGACAGCTCCTGAGTCATCGAGAACTCATGAGTCCTCGGGTGAGTCCCATGGTCTGCGAGTCGGGAAGTCCCTGTTAACCTGCCGCGGACTGTCTCTCTGCTCACTCTGTTATCATTTTAGATTGAATTGTAGGATTCAGCTGATCTGAGTGAACGATAGTAGAGACTCGCGACTCATGAGTTAACTTAAAGAGTCGGGTGAAAGATTCGAGTGAGTCACGAGTCAAACAGGTTTACTTTTCATCTCCACTCTGGCCATGCCCATTTGACACACCTGCAAACAGTATCTGCTCAAACAAATGGACTAAATTGAAGTGTTTTTAATACCAAGTTTCGGGAAAACACATGGTAAACATGCATGAATATATCCGGCTCTTGGGTTGTAAATGCTGCATATTATTAATATAAATGCATTCATTTTGTATTTGAATCTTTTAAAAAGTTAGCTATTGTAACTTGAAAGCAAGACTATGTCACTTTAAAAAAAAATGGAAATAACATTAAAAAAACACCCCAAACAAATGCTCTCAACGATTGATCAATCCAATTCAATAAGCTGCTACAGCTATTAGTGTGCTTCATCAGCTGATTGTCGGATGGTCAATAAGCTTTGGGGTTGTAACTGGCCATTTCTAATTCAACTTTACAGCAACGCCACTTTCACATCCACACCGACTTGTCTCCCACCTCTGTGCCAGTGTGGCCGTCCCGAACAAATAGGTAAGTTTGATTTTCCACCTGGTGCCCAGACAGTGAAACGGCAACCGGCATCCTGGAGTCCTTGGAAAGTAACTGATGGTAACGTAGGGCCTGCTTGCAACGAGCGAACCCACTAATTGTGCAATTTTATTCAAATGTCATTTGGGTCTGCCCACTCTGCATTGACAAGTGTTAACTTCTTTGTAGGCCGGTACTCAGTTCAAAACTATTGGATTTGCCCAAAGCCACTCTGGATCTGCCATAACCAATCGCTAATGTTTGGTCATGACGTCGGTTTAATTCAATTTCAATTTTATTCATAGTATCAATTCATAACAAGAGTTATCTCGAGACACTTTACAGATAGAGCAGGTCTAGACCAGATAGAGTAGGTCTAGACCACACTGCATAATTTACAAGGACCCAACAGTTCTACTAGTTCCCTCCAGAGCAAGCAACAGTGCGACAGTGGCGAGGAAAAACGTCCTAGAAAACCTGGGACAGACCCAGACTCAGACCCAGACCGAGACCCAGGCTCTTGGTAGGCGGTGTCTGACGACCGGTTGGGGTTAGAATGAAGAGTGGCAATAACAGTCACAAAAAATAGTAGTTTGTAGTAGTTCTTTGAGTTTGTAGTAGTTCTTTGAGCCTCGCTAGCGTTTGCATTAGCCAACTCCTTCACCAATAATGGAGCAAGCTGGAAACTCTAACGTTTCCCAAACCCCGTGGGGAGGAGGGCCACAACATCACGGCCACCATGAATGTTTATATCTAGAAGCTGCCTGAATCAAAAAGCAGTAGTACCCATTTTGTCCCAAAATGTGTTGAGATGGGAAAAAAAGTCAGAAGTTAGAGCAAGTGGCATTGTGACGGCGGGTTGTTCCAACCTGTGTGTGAACCCTCTACCCTATTCACACACCTATTCATGCTCAGTGTGACACACAGGTCTGTATTTGTGGTGCTGTTCTCTCCAGTCGATGGTATCACTCACGGAGGTGATAGCAGTCAGTAAGCCCTTAACAAGAATGATTACTGACATGTTTATTCCTTTTATTCAAAGTAGACAATCGGTTTGTTTTCAGTGCAGGTTTGAGTGGAGTTGTTGCTCTGCCCTGTAATGGAGAAAGCAATTATAGAAGCATGTGTAATCATGTTTTTTTGTCTGCGCCCAAACTACATATATGGAGTTAACTAACCGGAGTCATGACCTAATTATCTCTGACTGTCCTCCTTCAGTTTACTGCTTTATTTCTCAGTCAAAAGTCTAATTATTCGATGCTGCAAAACCAGGTTATGGTTTGTGGCGTGTCGCCTCACAGCATATTTTCATGTACTATATTTACCCTGTTTATGCTCAAAACCCCTCCATAATCTTATCATCTAATGACATTGAAATCACAATCTTGTGGATTGTCATGTTTCAATGTTTGATTTATGAAAATATACAATGCTTTATCTCTTCATGAAACCTACTGGGGGTGAAAAATGATTAATGCACAGTCATCAAGTAAAGCAGATTTCGTTTTGTGAATTCATGCATAGTTGTTACTTCCTCGGTAAGGTGGCTGTAATTGTCGGGTACAAAAGTGAATAAAGAGGTGAGGTCCTTTGTGGCCTAAGGTGGAGAAAAGCTTGACAACTGCTGAGATGTAACAACATTGTCCTTGTAAATAAAAGAAGCCTAACCGCCTACAAATTCAAGTTCATCTTGAATTTTCAAGTTCACCAATATGCTCCATATTTGCTATCCATAAACGAAAGAAATATGACTTACTAAAATAATCCACAAAATTGTGATGATGATGACAACGGTGATAATAACATATGAAGGCGTTTTGAGTGTAAACAGAGTAAATGTAGTACTTTAAAATTCAATTCAAGTGTATTTAGTCATATTATAACGGACAGGACACATTACAGATAAAGTCGTTCTTGACCACATTCTATAATTTACACTGTCCCAACAATTCCCCCAAGAAATAAAGAGAAATAAATTCCTTTTAAAAATATGGGCATATTTGAGGTGAAACGCCACAAACCCTAACCTGGTTTTGCAGCATCTACTGATGGAAGACTAACTAGGACAGTCAGAGATAATTATGACTTGCACAAGTTAACTCCACATATGAAGTTTGGGCGCAGGAAATAAAAACATGATTACACATGCTTCTATAATTGCTTTCTCCATTACAGGGCAGAGCAATAACTCCACTCCAACCTGCAGTGAAGCAAAGTGAGTTTTCGACTTTGAATAAAAGGAAAAACGCGTCAGTAATCATGCTTGTTAAGGCCTTACTGACTGCTATCACCTCCGTGATTGATCCCTTCGCCTGGACAGTCACACTGAGCTTGAATACTTGCATAAATAAAGGTTTATGAAACCTTCAGTACAGGGAGTGGGGAAGTAAAGAACGTCATTAAATAAGGCAGTTTTTTTTGTTGATTTGTGCAAAGCTTCAACCTTCTTAATAAAAGGTGGCTGTGCTTGCCAAAAACAAAAGTGAATAGAGAATAGAGAGGTGAAGTCCTTTTTGGCCTTAGGTGGAGGAAAGCTTGACAGCTGCTGAGATGTAACAAAATTCTCCATGTTAATGAAAGAAATATAACCTTCTACTAATTCAAATTCCTGTAACCAGCATGCTCTTCTCCATATCTGCAGCAGCTCACTGCAATGGTTTGGCTTTGAAAATGTTGCTTACTGGTTGCTGTTAAGGGGAATCCACTATACATGTACAACTGTACATCCATGTCGCATGTGGTTGGGTTATCAAACCTGTTTGTTTTGGGTGGTGAATTCATCTGTTTCTAATTTCAACATGCCTGTATATGTTTGAGTTCTGACCTTTGTTTCTTAAATGGGTAATGCCAGAATCAGTAACAATCAATTAATGACATCTGACAGGGGGATTGCCCGATTGGTCACATAAACCATGCCAGGCCTTAGCACAGCAGAAAGAGAAAAAAAACAACATGTTTCCAACTTGTTCACACTTTCTCCGTCAAACAATCCATTCAATGGCCATAGCCTCGGACTTGCTCATGTGGTTCTTATCTTGTTTTAACAGAACCGCTGAGATGCACAATACATTTATTTCCCCTCCAATTAACACGGTGAATAATACACAGGTCTGATAAGGGCTTTTTTTTTTTTTTGTTCCAAACAGTGTTTGTGAAACCGAGGAAATGTGAAGGCATTTTTCATTGTGAGGTTGTTTGGCTGTAACACTGGGGATCTGATGAACATGTCGGCCAAAGCTGCTCCAGAAGTGGCAGAGGTCACTGAGCAGAGGCACTGAGGGGGGAGAGCGGAAAAGTGAAAATATACTGTATTAAAGTTGAAATACTTGGGATGAAAGCTGAAATATGGGATGAAACTTGAAAATATTGAATGAAATCTGTCGTCATCAGTGGGCTGGTGCCATCTCGTGTTTTTTTGGATATGATTAATCTGTATGGATTTTGCTGCAACAAGCGTGATGCTATAAACAAGTCAGCACGGAATCCATAATCAGCAATATGAAGTAATCAAGAGACAATTAGCACCCTGTTGAATGCCTCACACACACACACACACACACACACACACACACACACACACACACACACACACACACACACACACACACACACACACACACACACACACACAAACACTTACATATACTACAAATACTACAGTGGAACAGCATCAGGTTCAGTAGCTTGCCCAAAGACATTTTGACATGTAGACTTTAGGGGCCAGGGATCAAACCACCGCCACAGCCGCCCCTTAAAGGTGCACTGTCACGCAAAACTGTTTTTACTTGCGTTATTTGAAATATGTTAGGTCCAATGTGAAAATGAACATCTACCTCCTGTGTCAGCTCTAGCCACTGATAGAAATAAGTGGAGAAATCAGGCCAATTACAACAGCTGGTCAGTCTGACGTCATGTTGCCTGAGCTCATTAATATTCATGAGCTTGCCCAATTGCGCTGGGTAATGGAAGCTAGCTGATAGCCAGGCTCTCATTGGCTAGTATTTAGCCAATCAGAGTCAAGCAGCTGAATAGTATTGAGAACTGGCACAAATTGAGTCTTCCTGCAGGCTTTCTATATCCCACTAGAATGGCTTGAAACAAGGTAAGCAAAATGTTAGAGTCCATGGTAGAACTTCAGACATTACCACAAAGTAATGAACTATGTGTGGCAGGGCACTTTTAACATTCTATTTCATTTCTATATTCAACTTCTGTGCTTTTCTGTGTATGTCTTAAATTTTCATTGGTACTTGTACTTCTTTTTATACATAGTGTATGAACATTGTTAGAGGGAGCCTGAGAACAAACAACAATGAATGACAACAGCTCCGTTACAGTCAGTCATCACTCAATTTCTCACTTCACACAATGGTACTGACAACTACCTGCAGCCGAAAGTAGACAAGGCAAATTAAGTGTTCATTAGCATATTACAAATTTGACTCATTATAGACAATAAACTCAGTTTCGATCAACACATCACTGACATCCATGGATGATGTCAGCAGTAAACTCAGTGCGCTGTGTGTTGTCCCCACCTCCTGTTGTTGGTACAAGGACATAATCCACCCTGCTGCACTGCTCCCCCTGCTTCTTCACCAGGTTACAGTTGTTTTTTTCAATTACCTAAGCACAGTTTTGAAAACAGGGCCTGTTTTTTTTCATACCCCAAAGTAGTACAACATCTTAGATCATTTACAAAATGGTATAATTTTGTCAAAGGAATACAATGTTTTAAAGAAAAATCTCATTTTTTGTTGTCATAACATAAACCCAATCATCATATGGTCTGATTCTGTTTGAATCAGTTAAACACTCCTCTGCTCAACCTAAAACTCTTTTAGCATTTACACAGAGAAAGTGTAAAAATATATTCACCAACACCACATGACACCAATTGTGCAGACTAATGAAAATACAGATTTCTTTCCAAGTCAGTCAATTCTGAACATTTCAGAATTTCAACAAAACACTTTCCAGTCTTCATACAGTATTACTCAACGTACCATTGTACTATAAGCTTACAATAATACTGTAAAATAAATTACATATCCAGTTCAGTACCACATAAAAACCTAAACATCTCTCCGCCTAGCCGGATCTGGCCACAGGGCCTGGTCAACATCACAGGTTATGTTTTCATTTGCAAGGCAACGTGATTGTAATGACCAATCCGCAATTGTATGGATGCTGCTTCAATTTGATCACATGCTTCCTCCACAGCTTGAATGAGGACCATCTGGACATAAGGCCGGAGATCATAAACCTTCCATCGCCATCCTGAGAAGAACTCCTTGTTGGGTTAAGGATAGGGGAGTATGGTGAAATGTTACTGAACTGTAAATTGCGGGTGTTGATGAAAGCAGTTTTGGACCCGAGCAGAACAATGGAAAGCTACATTGTCCCAGACGACAATGTATTGCATCTGGTCCCTTTGGTTTGTTGTTGGGATAATATTGTGTTATCTGTCAAAAAAAATGTAAGAATGAGGTCAGTGTTGTAAGGACCCAAGTCGGCATAGCTTTGGAGGACCCCATTCTGTGTACTGGCAGCCCAAAGGGTAATGTTACCCCCACATTGCCCTGGTGCATTTACAATAGCCCTGTGGCCAATGATGTTTCTTTCCCTTCGTCTCACTGTTCCAAATCCAGCCTCATCAATGTATATAAACACTCTTCAACATTTTTGGTGTTCTCGACGTTCAATCCTATGTTGGCCAAACAAAATACATGTAGTTTTCTGTAAAATGATACAGGAATAGATACCAAAACGGTCAATATAGTACATGCAGTAAGCTATGGATTATGTGTTGACAGAAGATACGTTTCTCACCTGTACTATTAACCCTTGTGTTCTTTTTTGACACTATTATCCACTTTTTCCAACATTTTTGTCACTTTTTCAATATTGTGGGTGGTTTTTTTGATGTTTTTTTCCAAAATTATTTGATATTTCTAACGTTGACATTTTGAGCGCTTCTTTCGACGGCTCATTTTTTGTGATAAAAAAACTGAAAACGGGTCAAATTTGACCCGAGGATAACATGAGGGTTAAACCCGCTTAGTTAACTCTCAGTCCAGCCTCCCTCAGTATGAGTCCATGGGCCACAATTGTAGCACGGATTTAGTTTTTTATGGTTGTCTTCTTTTTTGTGCATGTCCTACCCCTCCTCCAGGTCTTCCTCTCCCTCTTCCTCTTCCTCTACCTTGGTCTCTTTCTCCACGTTGCTCTCTCCAGATTCCCCCTCTCATCCGCACTCTTCTTTTGCTGACGACAGGTGAACTTACCTGCTTCATTTTATATAGTACTTAAACCTGATTGCAGTCGTGTGTTTGCGCACCTGGTGGCTGTGTTTAACCCATTGGTTCATGGGTGTGTTCATTTGAAAGCCTTTGCTTTGAAATTGCAAGGAAATGACATCATGATACATTTCAGTGTCAAATGCATACAAGTGTGTTAAGTATTTTGCAAATCACTGTGTGTGTTTTTGTTGCAAAAAGTGTGAGGCGTACATTGTGCTTATAGTGGTGCACATCTGGGCCAATGTTTTGATAATTGTCTAATTCTTTTGAGTTCAGTGTGTGAACAATCATCAAAAACTGTTTGTCTTCCTTCCTCCTCCTCCTCTTCCTCATCGTTGTCGTCCCCTGTCTCCCCCTCCTCCTCCCCTTGCTCTCTGTCTATTGTTGGCATCCATTGTTCAAAACAGGTAATCTGAACTTTGACCTATGCATAGGCCTAGACTAAAGCAGTGATTGGTTAGTGTTCAGTTAAGTGAATGTTATGAAAGTTAAGTAATGTGTTTCCACGTGAGGAATGTGTGTGTGTGTGTGTGCCCTGGTAGATAAGTGTAGCATTTTGATTGGTTGTGTGAGGAAAAGAAAAGCAAGTCACCTCCTGTTAGAATGTTTTTGTGTCTTAAGTAAAAAATTGTGTTTTGAAAAAAGTGTTTTATGCAATTGAAAACTGAGTGAAAGGCTGAGAAATAGCTCATGGGTTTGGAGATTTGTGGTATAGTTTTGCACTTTGAGTGAGAGGTTTCAAAAATCATGTGACATGTAAAGATTTTGTGTGAAAAAACTGTACAAAGCTTCACGTGAGACACAAAAAGACAAACAATTCAAATAGCTCCCGGATTCATGCATGTAAGGACCACTGTTGAATCATTAGAAAACAAAGTGTGAGCCATGTTAACGGCTTCCATGTCAAATGCTCATTCCACTGTTACAGGTTTAGAGGTATTGTCTTTGAGAAGTCATTCATGATAAGGATCTGGCATCTTTCAGTGACTCCAAAATGTAAATACTTTCATGTCCGCCTACGAAGTGTGCTGATTGATTTGCTGACAGTAAAGAAGATCAACTAGTGGAATGATTAGCATTTTTCCGAATAATTCTTTCAATCAATGTGACATTTGTGGCCTGACTTGTTGGTGCACAATACAATAAGTTGCAATACCTTTCCACTTGCAAGGGGCACAGGAACAATGATTAATATGTCTTCTCTACTGCTGTCTGTCATGTCTTGCGTATTTCTTTAAGAGAATAGCAGGGCCGGTATGTGTGTGTGCGTGGGGAGTGTGTGACAGACCAAGTGTAGCTAGGTTTATGGTAGCCGCTGTGTTCTTGGCGCGAGGTGTGTGTACAATCAAATGATTCCACCGCTGCTTTTGTTTTCCGCGCGAAGGCTCCGCAAACTGTCATGTGCACTTCTGAATGTTAGCATGCTAAAGTCAGCTAATTACCAAACAGGCAGTAGTTTTGCAGGTACTTGGCAATCAACCTAAGCATTGAATACATTTTGACCCGATTGCTGAGTGCTAGATGACAGAGCACCAAAGTTATTACAATTTATTATGAGGGGAAGATAAATGTCTGACAGTAACACCCAACTATATTTGGCTATACTCGTCTGGGACAGACAGCCACACAGCTCTTGGTTATTTTTATTTAAGAGCGTATTTAAAAATATGTCAATTGTCAAGTGGCCCACCAGTATAACTCCCAGCGCTCTAGATGGCCAGTCCGTCATTGTCTTCGATCCATGCATGTTTGTGCAAATTGATGATATATTCACAGAATAAGTGAAAACTCTTCAGCTTCATCTTCTAGAGATCTGGAATATCTGTACAGAAATTAATCAACGGTAGATATGGAGATATTTCAATCTGGACCAAAGTGGTGGACCTACCAACCAACAGAACGATATTGCCATCCCAAAAAATATTTTAACAATAAAAGAAAGTAAAACAACATTTTTGCTTTTCTTAAAATGAATATGTTGTTGTTTAAGGTAATGGATTACACAGTCTTTTAATCAATTTTTATGCTGTATAGAAATGAATAGAAACCACTGACTGGAATTCAAATTTCTAACACAAAAGAGTTAGCAGTATGCATGCTCACTTCAATATTTTAGGAAATACATTTATTGCACTAGCTTAGTAAGATACCACTCCATCTCCTCCACTCTCTCAATGTTATTACACTTTGTTTTTTGTACAGATTAAACACACATATATTTCACAATGTTAATCAGTGAACTTTAAAGGTGCCACTACTCATAGGTGAATTTTGTTCCTTTTGGTCAGAGCCAGATTAGATGTTTCCCACTGTTGCCAGTTTAGCTAACCGTCTCCTAGCTGTTGCTTCATGTGGTATCCATCTTTTCATATAACTCTCATCAAGAAGAATAATTTAAAAAAGTCTATGCTACGGGTCTTCAGAAAGCAGACCTGATCTTCCATCACTCTTACATCATCAGCATCTGATCAACATGTTTTGTTTGTAACCTTGTTTGTACATTTGTTCTGAGAGAGAACAAATGTACTTTTGAGAAGAACAAAATGAATTGCAGCTGCAAAATAAGGGACCGGGAGATTTGTCAGCATACAGCAGGTTTGTCATAACCAAGCACAAGTCTCCCAGGCCTCTGGTGTATTACTGTGCTTTCCTCAGGTGGACTGACCCTGTCAGTCCCTTGATTCATGAGCCACGTTTGCCTCGTCTGTGCCAGATATCTGTGTCATTAGGTGATAGGTTGTCTATAGTTTCTGGACATAGGCAGGCTGCAGTGTCAACACAGACTGTAATTCACTCAGCACAATGCCTGTTGTCCTCATAACTACTTGTCTCCGAGGTCGACGAAGGCCATGTTTCATATTACCAGAATCAAGAGCTGCACGTGGATAAAAAACATCTCCCCCTCTGTGATGA
This sequence comes from Percina caprodes, assembly GCA_013375575.1. Taxonomy (NCBI): domain Eukaryota; kingdom Metazoa; phylum Chordata; class Actinopteri; order Perciformes; family Percidae; genus Percina; species Percina caprodes. Next base: position 924,833 of record JABXJD010000025.1, read on the forward strand.
TTGCAAGGGCTTTATTTTCATCTCGGAGAACTATATTATCTTGCTTCCTGTTTTATCTCCTCGTGAAACTGACACCTGCTCACACACACACACACACACACACACAGACTGAGACACACACACACACACACACACACACAACACATTGACAGCAGATCCCAATGAAGTGCCTAAATATGGTGAACAAAAGGTCTGCAGGGGAGTGAAAGGAGAAGCGGAACCAAAAACAAATAAGTAATGAAATTATAACAATACAGAGAGAGGGGGAGATGGGAGAGAAAGAGAAAGAGAGAGAGAGTAGGGTTGCCACAATGGCGAGGAACAATCGCGCCGCGTCAATGGAAAAAGAGAAGTGGGGGGAGTGAGAGGGCTATCTGGACAATAGAGCCGGTGACAGGAGCACAATGGCTGCAGTGTTTTCAATTAGACATTATCTCATAGACAGAGTGGCAGGTCTGATTGTGCAAGGGGACTATTTCAGGGCTGCCTTTGTGTGGGGCAGTGCCATATTCCCCCACCCCTCCTCAAGCCCCCCACCACACACACACCCACACACACACACACCCCACACACCCCTCCCCAGCACCCTCGGCCCCGCAGAGGTCCTGTTATCTTGTGTGCAACTGTGCGTATTTGGGCATGTATGTTTGTTTCCGTAGACAGAAAGCTGGCTTTTTATTTGGCTTGTTGTTTGCTTTCCATCAGTGGAGGGAAAAGTGTAGCCTGCTACATGGACCAGAGTTGCAGACAGAAAATTAAAAAAACGGGAGGCCTAAGTATTTGACCCCGTCCTGCTGACCTGTGATGTTCAGGCTCACCGTTGAGTCGTGTTTGCTGACAGCGACCACGGCGCCCTCCGTCCTCCAGAGACTACTAGAAGAATGTACACATCGCTATCGACTTAGTCACGTCATTGTGGTCTCTGTATCTCCATAGGTTAATGTTTGCAAAAAGCAGGTCTTGCCTTCTGCTTTGCGTGCTTCCGATGTGTTGTATTGCTGCATTCAGCGGATGAAGGGTCGGAAAAGAGGGTGTTGCGGTGTGCTTGCTTCTCAGAAATAATGCGAACTTTGCTTATCGAACGAGAGCATCTGAAACATGTTGACAAGCTCCCAAACGGTTGTTTCGATTCTCATTTAGCCACTCCTGTGCAGTTTGCTGAGTGTGTGTGTGTGTGTGTGTGCATGTGTGTTATTTGTCACTTTTTTTTCATGTCGGTTAAGACACCTTGTTCTGTCTAAATTCACACATAAGCAAACCTGCGCTATCGCAATGATATTGTGTCAGCTAAGCAGAATAAAGTTTTGAGGTTTTTCCACTGTTGGTGTTTATCTCAGAGGGGCCCTCCCTCACTAAAAGGTTGAATCAAAAGCAAGATGTCTGTATATTCACACACTTTAAGTGCTCATGTATTCATAAATTCATGGAGTTTTTTTTTTTTTAAATGCACAACACTCAACAACCTATAACCTGAAGCTCATAATGAAGTGTAGTTGGTTGTGGAAGGACACTTGATCAAAACAGTTGTAAGTGGGCATTATTCAACACAGAAATTTACATAGTCACAAATCAATGCCACCATTGGCCGACTAGCTTTATTGGACAGTATTGAATGTATTTTAAACTATACTAGGTCTGTGTAATTTGTGAATTCATACTGTCTTCCTTGGTCCAGGTCGGGTCCATCATCGTTGGCACTATATTTAAGTTCCCAAATGAAAATAATGAGCTACATGTTGAAAACAGAGACGGTTCAAATTGACTTTTTTATGTCAAGACTCACTCACAAATGGAACAAGAAAAAGTGACTGAACTTGTAAATTCTTCATTTCAAATGTGGCGATGTTTTGTATTTTCATTGAAAACTACAAAATAAGTAGCCAAAATGACAGATAAACTCTGTTAAAGTGATAGAAAGTGTATTTAACATTCTGAAATCCCACTAACTTTAACATACTGACTGTACATCTTGAAAGAAAATATAACTTGATATAACTGTAATTAATACATTATTTGTTGGAAACCAGGAATTGGAACAATCGACACCGATTAACTTTGATACTGACGGGATAGAAAATGGATGGATAAGACTAAACAAATCTGGTTAAATATGAGGAAAAGTCAAAGTATATGCTGTATATGCATTCATTATTCACAAACATAAAAAACAGATCCTTACCTTCAATTTCCTTCTGCTGACAAAAGAATAACATAATAATTATAGACACGTTATTGTCGTTCATCTATATACAGAACAGTACAGTGGAGGTACAGAATAGAAAGAATGAACATGAATAAGGTGCAAACAATGAGATACAAAAAGAAAACAAGATACAAGACAAGGAACGGACCATTAAGACCAATGTGAAGTGATGAGAAAAACCAAAGTAAAAGCAGTAACTTCAATAATCTTAATACATAAGGTCAGGGGCCTTCAATGTTTTTGAGGCCAAGGACCTCTTAGCTGAAACACAAGCAGAGCAGGAACCCCCTACTGTGTATTGTATAAAACTGTACATTAAACTGGGCCCATAATAACGTGCAGGGTGACCTAAAGCCTTTTTACATACCTTTTTAGTACATGTGCTATTAGAATATTAGTTGTGGGCATGATTCTATGTTAAACATAGATAAACAGAGCTATGGGAATGCTTGGCTCAATTGAATGTAATTCACTTCAATTGAATATTGAATCCATGGACAATAAGCAGCATTGTGTAGCCCTATTTATTGACCTTTCTAAGGTGTTTGATACAGTGGACCACACAGTGCTTAAGCAGAGACTGTTTAGGGCTGGACTTTGTGAACAAACTGTTGGCTGGTTTGTTAATTACCTTACAGACAGAACTCAGTGTGTGCAGGCGGAGGGCAGCCCTTCTCGCTATCTCAAAATGACAAATAGGCGTGCCTCAGGGGTCAGTCTTGGGGCCACTGCTATTCATCCTCTATATCAATAATATTGATCATAACGTGTCTTATTTAAAATTTCATTTTTATGCTGATGACACGGAACTGTAGTCCTCAGCACCCAGCATTTAAACTACCCACTTAAACTAGGGTTTTATTTCAGAATCAAATCCTGCCTCTCATACGGATCTAGAAAGAGGCTGGTCTCTGCCACTTTTATGTCTGTACTTGACTATGGTGATGCTTTATCTCAAAATTTACATGCACTTGACACTGTATACCACTCTGCGATTCATCACTGGTATGAAAGCCCTTACTCACCATTGTGAACTGTATGAGCATGTTGAATGGCCTTTTTTATCAACACAGATACTTCAACACTGGCATATCTTCATATATAAGGCTATTTTTTCCATCCTACCTTCTGATCTTTATCAGTGTAAATAGTACCGGGACTTACAGTCTTCATTCCCAGGATCTTTTCCTTCTGTCTGTTCTAAAGGTTAGAACTGAGCTGGGGAAAAAAAGGCTTTTTAAGTTTGCTGCTCCCTCTACCTGGAACAGGTTACAGAAATCCACAAAACTTAATGAGCTGGTCTGCTGCTTTAAGGGATTTGCTGTTTCAGTTGTTTTATGTTTTCAGTGTTTTTGTGTATTTTGCATGTACCGTATGTGTCGTTCTGCTGCCTTTCTTGGCCAGAACACTCTTGTAAAAGAATTTCAATCTCAGTGAAGAAATATCTACATAAGAGTGACATGACACTGTCATGAACGTGTCATAAAAAACATTAGAAACAAGTCATAAACGTGTATGACATAACGCTTTTTTTAGTAAGTGTCATTTGGTCTTGTTATGACAAGTTAGGGTTAGGTTTAGGGTTTGCATAAGGGTTAGGGTTCATGTGTCATGACTGTATCATGACAGTGTCATGTGTTCACAACAGTGTCATGTCACTCTTATGTAGATACCTTCACATAAGTCTCTCTCAGTGGTTTCCAGTTTTCACAGCCCATAAAGAGTGTTTCACTATAACAGCAGCTCAATGATTGTCTCCTGCTCTGGTTAAATCATTGCTAATCAGTTAAAAAACAAAAAAAGGGCTGCTGCAGTGTTTGGATGGAGAGAAAACATGACCCAAACCATTTGTCTATAGTATTACCTCCAGATGTGCTAATGGTGACACTTTGAGAGACAATCAAGTAGGATGTTCCAAAGTTTTGCAAACAAGAAGGACATATTCTAAATGCTAATTTCACCACACATTAAAACTCATTTTAAACAGTTTCTACAACTGTTCTGAACTAGTTTCCAATCTGTCCGACAGACTTTTATTTTGGTGGGTTTTTATTGTTGGTCCATCATCTCAGCATTTATTTTTTGAACGTTTAAATATTTGCTGGGTATCATCCCGGACATGTCTGGTTTGAGTTTCTTTTGTGTGTGGTATGCAGTGGTGGATTAAGCACCTTAAATCAAGCACTGTACTTAAGTACAAAATGTTGAGGTACTTGTACTTTGAGTCTTTCCTTTTCATGCCACTTTCTACTTCTTCTCTGCCACATCTCAGAGAGAAATGTTATACTTTTTACTCCGCTACATTCATCTGAGAGCTTTAGTTACTAGTTACTTTACAAGTTAAGATGGTTGCACACAAAACACATGTAAAATATGATGTTTTATTATAAATTTAACTACCCAACAATATAACGGCCTACAAGTCCAGCTGAAAGGATTAAAACATTAAACACACAACTGTTTGGATCCTTTACACTTTCTAACATGGGAGGGTTTTTCTGCATACATTTGCTTTTAATGTGTGTGTGTGTGTGTGTGTGTGTGTGTGTGTGTGTGTGTGTGTGTGTGTGAGGAGCAGCGAGAAGCGGCAGGTAGCTCTGCAGTCAGCAGCCCCTCAGATAGATATCTACGTATCTAATGGCTGGGTGGAAGATGGCAGTCGAGTGACCTGATTTCAATCTCTACCATCAGGATCTGACAACCCCAGAAAAGAGGGGCAAACTGGAACACAGGAAGACAGTGTGGGTAATTGACTTCAGTTGAGGTTGGGGTTATTATGACATGTTGCACCTAGATTACATTCGGCTGCTCATACACAACAAGCCTCCAGCAACTGCCACTGCGGCCAGAGGGGTTTGTGTTGTGTGCATCTAAAAAACACATACCGGTATTTGATTAAATTTGTTCTGTTATTCCTCATGTACTTCAGTTACATTTCTGGTGAATTGTCAGAGATTGCAAAACAGATTATAACAAGCATGAATAAACGTCCCTTACTATTAAACCATTAGATTAACCCTCCTGTTATACTCAAATCTACTAACATCTGTTATCCTTGGGGTCAACTCGACCCCAGGATTTGAAACCTCCAGAAAATGTTGGTAATTAAAGAATTTTTACAAATTTTTTATGTTGTTTAACTGGAAAATTATGATAGCCTACAATGGAGAAAAATGCCCCCTCACCCCCTCCTAAAACCCTAAACCGCAATATTCCAGGCATAGCTGGACTGGGCATCACATGCTGCCCATAATTTAATACCATATTTGTCTGGTTTGTTTGGTATATATTGTCTGAAGGGACAGTGACCACGAAATGCAACCAGACCTTCATCCACAGTCACGTGGGGGCTTGGATTGTAGAGAAATGGTAATTGCTGCACCCACTTGCCCCATACATATATTAGATTAGATTATACTTTATTCATCCCATCAACAAACAAACACACAAGAAAAACAGGCAAACAACAGACAATGAGTAGAAGGTAGACTGAAAGTAAGTGAAGTAAAAATACATCCTGTATTGCTGCCAATTTTTCTCAATCCCATTGGTCCTGTCATCAAAACGGATGACAGGGGAGAAAACATTGAATGTTTTTAGAGACAGCGGCTGGAAATATTGCCCTTCCAGTGTCAGCATTCCAAAGGCTTGCTTTTGCTTCACCTTTTGACTTGTATACTCCTGTCATATTGAGCAACCCAATGTAGGCATGGAGGTCTGTCACATCCACATCTTTCCTATCCTGTCCACATACTGTACACACGACTTCCCTCTAAATATGTCATCGTAAGAATATCTTTTTCAACAGATGGTCTCATGAAAAAGCTCAAATGGTGATTTTATGTCTTGGACATGGCTGACAGCCTATCTGGTGGCGCCTGGAATCATTTTCATCACATTAACAGCACTAAGTCTACCCTGTTGTTCAAGTGAGGAGCAGGACCGTAATAATTTTCCATTTTGGGAAACGTGTCTGCTGGTGGTTGAGAGACAACAGAAGGGTCAACCCCAAGAGTCTCATTTTCTTCAGAGGAGGATGTCTCAAACAGCAAACAGTCAAAGTTTGATGCTGTGCACCCCAACCCCCAAGAAATTAATTTGATGCAAACTGTAGTAGCGTGATTACCTCAATTGCCACTACTGCTATACTACATACTGTATTTGTACTGATAAGCAGGCCAAATCTGTGGCAAAACTACAATAAATGTGTTCGTCTCTTTCAACTCCCACAGTAACTTTTCAGGCAAGAGTGTACATAAAGTTAATTTTTGACCGTGAATATCGTAGTTTGACAAAATATTATCAACTCACGGTCTGCCTACTAGCTTAATTTGACAATTCCTTCTGCTGAGGAAGACTGTGAGTGTGCGACTGTGTGGCTGAAGGCTCATGGAAATACTAGTCAATGGAACTTGATTGAAGTTTATTTTGTCAAAGCTGGTGATGAAAGGTGATATATTTGACCATGTTTTGATGTGGAATTGTATCTTTACTGTGTGTGTGGGTGTGTTGTCTTCCTGTCCTTGGGAGAAAACATTCTCCGAGCTTACATCATGTAGCATTCAATGAAAGAAATGAATTTGAGCTGAGTCTCAAATGGCCTGCCCAGACTCTTTTTTACACAAATGAGGATCTTGGTATACGTTAGAGCATGACGCCAATTACTTTGATAATGTCACAATCATAGTGAGTCTCCATCTATTATAATTATTTAACTGATTAATTTCACTTGTTCTGTTTTTTTATGATTAAACCGAGGATGAGAGAGATAAGTTTCAAGTTGGAACTTCTGTAGCTTCTATGCTGTGATGTATTTCCTAGATAAATACTAAATACTTTGCATTTGATTGGACTACTATAAAGTGGGCAGGCTTAGAGTTGCCGCCACACAAACTTCCCTCACCTGTTGTTGCTGTTAAATCAGGATAAGGACCAAAGATCTATGGGAAAATTAGTTGATTTTCAAACGGCTCTGTCACTTTAAGATTATAGTGTTTTCGCATTGTCAGACCTTCCTCCACAGCGCTGCGTAGGAGGTTCTGGCTAGTCTGCACAGAATTCTGGGGTGGGAGAAAAACTACTCTGGTTTATTGCGTTTCTTTACACCTATCACAATCATCTTAGGCGGTGCTAAGCAACGGGCAGAGCCACGGTGCCTCTGCAAAATAGCCTCTGGAAGGGACTTGTTTTGGTGGAACATGTGTACATTCAAAAGTACTTTTAGTCGGGAACAGAAAACTCAGATTGGACAGATAGTCTAGCTAGCTGTCTGGATTTACCCTGCAGAGATGTGAGGGGCAGTTAACAGGCAACAGGCTGGCAGGATTTAACGTCATGGGGGAGGGAGTATCTTATACACCTGAGTTTGTTATGAAGGAAAACACCGGTTACTGTGTCGCTCCAGTCGGACACGATTTATTTTCCAATGTTGGAAACAGACATCATTAATACATGCAGCCACCTCCACATTTCCCACTGCATCATGGTGCGAAAACTGACAGCTGTGTGTTGGATTACAGTCCTTCACAGCATGCGTGTGTTGTTTAAATGAAAAAATGCATTTCATGTTATCGCATGAGAGATTTTCATGCATAGCCAATTTATCTACAAAAGTTCAGTTTTGGATTGAACATACTCACACACGTGTAGCGGCCAAGCCAGAAAACACAGTAGAGACATGAATGTGCTTTGCTCCCTGCATTCTGTCCTGGTGGTGAGCAAATGCAAATCTTGGTAATAATTGACATGAAAATTGCACTTCACAGCTTGATTGTTACTGTTACTGTACCTCTGCCGCCACACTGGCACAGTTAACTTCTCTGTCTGTCACCAAAACCCCAAACAGGCACAAGTGAATAATAAACCTGGTTACAAAAATCACTCTTTCCTTCCTCAAAGTCCCACTATGTACCATGAGCGTGTTTCAGTTTGTCCAAGAAATGGATGTAATAGATGTTAAAATGTGTTTTTCTTGAGTATTCTGTGATTTCATATAAATTTAGTTTTCTTATTTTTGACAAAGGGCCATATCCAGATTATGACATTTACTGTAAATGAGGCACAATTTCAAATGCTGCTTGTATTGTGTTATTTTTATAAAAACTAATATGCTATGATGCTTTACACTGGCTTCCTGTGCCTCAAAGAATTGATTTCAAAGAACTTCTGCTAGTTTATAAATCACTAAACGGTTTAGGGCCAAAATACATTTCTGATCTGCTAGTACACTATGACCCCCCCAGACCTCTCAGGTCATCTGGGACAGGTCTACTTTCTATCCCCAGAGTCAGAACCAAACAGGGGGAAGCAGCGTTCAGTTTCTATGCTCCTCATATCTGGAACAAACTCCCAGAAACCTGCAGGTCTGCTGCTACTCTCAGTTCTTTTAAATCAAGGCTGAAGACCTTTCTTTTTGATGTTGCCTTTCTTTAAATGACTTCATTCCTTTAATGTTTAATTTCTTATGCTGCACTGTAACTTTTATTGTTGTGTTTTATGTGTCTTAATGTTTTTATTCTTAACTGTTTATTCATGTGTTTTTTAACTGATTTTATGTAAAGCACTTTAAATTGCCCTGTTGCTGAAATGTGCTCTACAAATAAAGCTGCCTTGCCTTGCCTAGTGTGGAGTTCACAATTTTATTATTGCCATTTTCAGTGTTAAAAGGCACTTTTTAATACAAGCATCTGAGATATTCTTTTTAATATAAACAGAGCAAACCTCACAGTACATTTAGCACTTCAACAGAATATCAATTAAATAAAATCAATTAAAATACAGAGGAAAGACAAATCAAACAGTAGTAAACTGAAAATGTAAGCAGGATGGCAGACTTTTCATTTCAACTAATAATAAATAATATAACATATACATATGAGATGATATATTGACAGCATTCACGGGTAAAAATGTTTTCTTCTGGTGAGCTAAAGCCAATCTCGGAACCCATCGGCTATCAGTCTGAAGAAAACGTAGCCTCAGGGGTCAACATCCAATATTTCGAGAAGAGTCTTTACTGCAATCTCGCAGGCTACACGTGCCCACTACACTTTAATTCTTAGATAACTTCCTGGACAGATGTATTTATTTAAACCCAAATCATCTTTTTGTAAAGCCCAACTTAAGTTGTTTTGGTGCCTAAACACTACTCATGTAGGACTGTGCACCCCCAGATGGACCTATGTGAATATTTCAGGGTTCCGGTGTAGCCAGTGGATATCCGGGCCAAGACTTTCTCTTCCGTGCGCCAACTGTTTACAGTCCCATGTCCAGACAAGCTCATTGTTATCAACAAATATTTGCATATGAATGCTGATAGATTTTTATAAAGCCACTAAAAAGCTAAATCATCAGACGATAGCCAATGTAAGGCTCAGTCCTTGCTGCAGCGGCAGCGGGTTTGCTTCTGACCTGCGGCCCTTTGCTCCATGTCATCCCCCTTCTGTCTACCCTTTCAAGGTTAAGCTGTCCTGTAGTGGACAACTTGGTAGGGTGTCATGAGCCAAGCAATCAGCTGGGCAGAGTTCTGAAAACTGCCATAGACTCGGCTCAGTTGTCTCATTAGGGCAACATACGACACCCTCTTGAGCCCTCAAAATCTCCACCAATGGCTTGGAACAGAGCAATCCTGTGACCTCTGCGGGACTATCAATGCCTCACGCCAGCATGCATTCACGTATGCTGTACAACAGCACTTACACAGGGTTGACTTAGATTGAGGCATGGCCAAGTGCTCAAAGCAGAGAAGCTGGCAGAGGTGTTGGAGAAAAAGTCGTCAGAGTCCATCAGAGAGCCGAGGCAGGATCCACTTCCTCAAGCAGGGGGAACCCGCAATGCATACCAGCAAGAGACCATCCACCAAGCTAGTAACACCAGGGGTGGTGTGGGAGATGGAAGTAGACCTGGGTAGGCAGCTTGAGTTCCCAGACGAGATATGCAGTACCACCTTAAGACCAGACATGATGCCGTGGTCTGCAGCTCTGAAGTCAGCAATACTGATTGAGCTGACAGTGCCATGGGAGTAGGGTCTGCAAGCTGCCTACAAGATAAGGAAGGTGAAGTAAGCAGACCTATGCAGAGAAAGTGGATGGAGTGCTGGACCCGGTGGAGGTGGGAGTCAGAGGTTTTGTGGTCAGATCAACATCACACCTGCTCAAGGACCTGGGAATACGTGGAGCCACACGGATCCACCAAAGAACTCTCTGAGGAAGTCAAGCCACTGGGTCTGGCTCAAACAAACAAGACAAGACTTAGGGAGTAACATCCTGTTAGGTTTTGCTGCAGGGGGTGTCAGGCAAACGCCCCTGTTCACTGCCCTGCAGATTTTCTGGGTTAAGGGGCAAAATGTCAATGAGCGGTGGACCCCAGCTGAAAACCCTACAGCAAAACCTTGCGGCATGCGACCTGGTGCGGGACTGCCTCAGGGAAGAGGATGCCCCTGCCATTCACAGTCTACCACTGCACCGTTGGAGGTGCGGCATGACCCAAGACCCAGCAGCAAGACAACCTTACTGTAATGACTAAAACCACACAGAATTAAAACCTGCTATTTGGACTATGATGAATGGAACCCAGAACATTTCAGACACCAAAATCTTGTCCCGTTGCATACATATTCAGCACTCATATGCAGATATCTGTTCATAGAGATTAAGCTTAAGCTAATATGAGGCTTCAGCAGCCACAGTTAGGCACTAAAAAAGACTTATTTTAAAGATACCAACTTGTTTTGACTAATTTAGGCATGTTCATGCCTCAGAAAGTCTGTGAACTTTACAATGCATTTTTGTACAAAATGAGGACAGTGAACTATAAAGTTAAGCTGAACACTCAACAGTTTATATTTTGCAATGAAGAAGTCATCACATTAAGTATGAGCATTAGACAAGAGGGAAGTCTCTCAAGCTACTGCACAGCAGAACACAACAATGGTGCCATCTAAATGGCAGCAGGAACTAAAGCCTATGTGATTCAAACACAATAAAAGAAACAATTATCAAAAGACTGCATTGCCACTGTTCGGGCTGATAGACAATTATTTGTTCTCCATTGTTCAGATGCATTGTCAGAAACATCGGTGCATGCTTTTTAGATTAGGTGACACAAACAAAACAACTATGTTTCAGTTTGGGAAAGAGTAAATGGCTGCACAAAGTGCTATTGTGTTCTGAAACTCTTCATACCATTAATAATAATCACATAATGGTGTCTGCAAAGCAAGTGCTACAGCAATACCAAAAATAACAGCGTACACCAAGGCTAGTGGTGAATATATAGGCATTTCATGGAAGGGATGACAGGTGGATCACAGCCAGAAGGTGCTGGGTTTGTAATTTCTCACCAGCTCAACCTTGGTCATAATAAGTGGTTGAGAAAGCGGATAGAAAAACAGTTTAAAGACGTTTACTACTCCATATCTTGACAGCGGTACAATAAATAATAGTTTTGTATCCATAATTGCTACATTGGTTTTATTTGCTCTTTTCTTTACAGGCAACCTCCAGTGCACCCATGTCTCACAGCTGTATTTGCTACTCCCTCTGTTCGCATAGTTTGACGTACAACAGTTTGTCTCCATTGTTCTGATGCATTGTTGGAAACAAAAGAACCAGTTTTGAGTAAAGGTGTCAGCTAGCAAAGCAGCAAATACTACAAATGCAGCAATACCACAAACTCCTCATACAGTCAGTCCACACCTGCAGTCATTTGGTGAATCAAGTAGTCAATCTGACAGTTGTGATTTCCATTGGATCAGAATATCACTGAAGAAAATGTATATTTGTTTAAAATAAAAATAAGGGAAATTAATAATGAATGGGATGTGTTTTATTTAGCAGAATTACGTTGTGCTCCAATATTTCCTATATTTCTAAGCAGATTTTCTATGCTGTATTCTGATAAAATGTTATACTGGGTGTCTGTAAAGAAACAAATGTATGCCAAGAATCTCCTCCATTAAAGTCAATAGAAACCACCAAGATGGCGCAGCACTCCTTCAACAGAGATTCGCACACCGACCAGAGTGCTGCTGAGCAGTGGAGCGCTTGGGGCTGCCACTGCTGACGAGAAGACATATGGCAGCAATACTGGTGAATCTATATTATCTCTGTTGTTGTTTTCCCATTTGTAGGTAGCTAAACGATTTCCCTACAATGTGAATTCATATTTACTCATACTAACATTTTTCCAGTAACTGGTGTGTAATTTGACATGACATCACACAGATTATGGAGATGAAGTTTTGGAAAAATTCCTTATCCCTCTACAAAAGTACATGCAGGCAAGACACTTAACCCCTGAATTGCTCCCAATGGTTGGCCAGCACCATGCATGGCATCCTGCTGCCATCGGTGTGTGAATAGAAGGCAAACATTGTAAATGCGCTTTTTAAAGGCAGGCCATTTAAATATATCCATATAGTGAATGAGCAATCACAGCAGGAACACATTTAGTCTTTATTGCGAAAACTTTTAGAATATCGTAAACAGAAGACTCACAGTTGAAATCACTAAGAGCACTAAGAGCTGTTAAAGGTCCCATGACATGAAAATGTCACTTTATGAGTTGTTGTTTTTTTTAACATAATATGCGTTCCCCCAGCCTGCCTATGGTCCCCCAGTGGCTAGAAATGCCAATAGGTGTAAACCGAGCCCGGGGTATCCTGCTCTGCCTTTGAGAAAATGAAAGCTCAGATGGCCCGATCTGGAATCTTACTCCTTATGAGGTCATAAGGGGCAAGCTTACCTTCCCTTTCTCTGCTTGGCCCGCCCAGAGAATTTGACCCGCCCATGAGAGAGAGACATCATGGCTTTCAAACTAGCAAAGTGGCAGTTGGTCAAGACCACACCCCAGCCTCCACCTTGCACCCTCCCCGCCTCCTCAAAAGCTACAGACTCAGAAATGACACATCCTAAGGAAAGCTCATTGTGGGACTGGCTCAACTGGTGGTAATTCTGCACCAAGGCTGAGACTTCAGATACAGTGTTAGGGGACCACTAAGGTCTATATAAAAGAGACTTCAGATACAGTGTTAGGGGACCACTAAGGTCTATATAAAAGAGACTTCAGATACAGTATTAGGGGACCACTAAGGTCTATATAAAAGAGACTTCAGATACAGTATTAGGGGACCACTAAGGTCTATATAAAAGAGACATCAGATACAGTATTAGGGGACCACTAAGGTCTATATAAAAGAGACTTCAGATACAGTATTAGGGGAACACTAAGGTCTACATAAAAGAGACTTCAGATACAGTATTATGGTCTATATGAAAGCATCCAAAGAGCATTATGTCATGCGACCTTTAATGCATCTGAAATGGATAGTAGAGAAAACACACACACACACACACAGTTCTGTTTATACTAGGGCTGTGCATCTCCGATGCCGATGCAATGTCTTGATGCATTGCCAAGTATCCAACACAGATGCTGCAAAGATGCATATGCAGCAATAAATTAAGTTAAAGTGCATTTTGTACTTTACATTTGCTAATCTCTACTGCAACTCAGTAAGCCAGCGTCTCATTTTGTGCCGTTACTTGGACCTTTCACAAGTCCTTTGCAGTGTAGAGTTCTCTGTCTGTCACCAGATTACAGTACAGTACACTTTCCTAACACCTCACAATAACTGTGATGCTCAGGATTAACAATGACAATAGAGCGCAGTGCAATGTGCCATAACTGTCTGCCAGCAGACAGATTCACTTACCTTTTTTTTTCAGCAGGTAGGCTGACACAGCAGCGAGCAGAAAGCGGTTTTGAATGAACAGTTCAGAATAAGAACAACTGTTCACAAACAGGTCTTCTATAGCTGCTTTCATATGTAAGTGCATTTTAAACAAGGATCTGGCAGGCAGTATCTGCTGTGACTGAAGGCTTGTTAAAAATAGAGAGGAGGAATCAATCTAAATATGAAATTATTGGCTACAAATTATTGGCCACATTTGTAAATAAAGACATTGGGCCTTCACTAATAATTATATATAACGAATCATATTTTACTGATGCAAGGATGTTATAATGATGGATCTGCGAGTTAATCCTAAAATTAAAACTGGTGCTGATAAGTTAAATAGTGTAGTATAATAGTATAGTATGCCCTCATGTGAGAAGGGCCCAAAATATGTTAGAATGAATAGCTGTGGATGAGGGAGGGGCCCATAGAGAATGCCTTTCTACAGGGTCCAGAATTTTGTGCTACGCCCCTGAGCAGCAGGTCGCTGTCCGTAGCATTGTGGCTATGTCAGTAATGGTGTGTGATGTTACCAGTTCTCAGAGGAAACATATTTATGAACGAAAACTACAATCAACTGAGAATTAAACAGGAACAGCAACAAAACAGCTGGTAAAAACTACAAAAACATGCATGGCATTGCATGAAATGGCATTAGGTGTTAACAAAGCCCTGGGTATCCTGGTCCTGCTTTGAGAAAAAGTAAGCTCAGATGGGCCAATCTGGTATCTTCCCTATATGTAAGGGGAAAAGTTACGTCCCCTTTCACTGCTTTGCCCATGGCAAGCTGGTCAAGGCCACACCCCCCACCCTCCACCTTGCCCTACTTCTCTCTTCAGACTTCAGATACAGTATTAGGGGACCACTAAGGCCTATATAAAAGAGACTTCAGATACAGTATTAGGGGACCACTAAGGCCTATATAAAAGCATCCAAAAAGCAGCATGTCATAGGACCTTTAAGAAAAAGTGTGAAACATGGGCAATTTTAGACTCCCTAAATTTCATCTCAGCCCCCCTAAAAATTATAATATTAAAAACCTTTTCTGTTTAAAAAAAAAAAATCTATTTTAGTACTTCAAGTTTGCGTTTGCGAACGTGTCTGTTAGTGACAGAGGACAAAAGATTTCAGGTCCAAAGGGGCTTGAAACAGGTTTAATGTCCTGTGTGTCTGTCGCCGATGCTACGCACCTGTAACCTCGTTAAGGAGCGGGTTAACGAAGTCGATCATTTCATGGCGCAGATCAGAACCCAAATTGAAACATAAGCAACTAAAATGACTAAATGTTAGAACACTATGTCAAATTGGTCATTATTACAGTTACTCATAAAGTGTCAGGTGTAGTTCTATCATAGCATCAAAAACGTTAGCTGACGTTGTTGTTCAGTAGCTAGCTCAGAGATTACTGATTTAGCAGAGGGGGCGGGGGTGACACTTTTGCAAGGCACTGTATCCGTCGCATTCTCATTAGGGGCTGAGCCCCCTAGAGGTCTAGAGGTTGCTTGTTCTCGGGAACTGCTCATATGACTCACTGTCCTCCCTTGGGTCGTCAGCAACACAACTGCTAAGCAAAGTAGATTAGATGAATGTTTCTTGACGTAGTATTCCTAATGTTACACACCGCGCTTCACTGGTATGAGCAATTTAACTTACCACTTATCCACCTAATTTAAATAGCTCATGTTAATGTATTGTGAGTTAACTTCATTTAATATTGTATGTGGTGTGTTCTTTTGTGGGGTGCAAAACAAAGCCTTTTTTCTTCTTCTCCTATCCGAGGATGTGTGTGTGCAGTGGGCAGACCTGTCTCCACAGCGCTGTGGAAATAGGTCTGGCAATGCAAGACTAGGTAACCAGCAGTACACCTGCCAAGTGTGATCGGATGAACACACGCACACACGCACCCATGCATGCATGCACGCAGGCACACACGCACGGACGCACACATACACACACACACACACACACACACACACACACATAGATTCCTCGCTTTATAGTTGGCCAAAACTAGACAGGATCCTTCAGCATCAGCCAGGAGTTCACATGTATGGCAGCACATTGAGTGTATGTGTGTGTGTGTCAGAGAGAAAGAGACTGAGAAGACTGAAGTGAAAAAAGGGACATTTGTTTGAAAGCGGAAGAAAAGAGACAAGTGTAAAAAACAAAAAAGGGAAAGGGTAAAAGAGAAAAGATAGAAATAGATGGAGAGAATAAAAGAAGAAGTAGAGAAAAGGGTTTTGTAATCTCGGTACAGCGGTGTTGTGCCGTCTCCATGGCGACAGGCACAAAGGCCTGTGGTTGGCCATTGATGGCTAATTGTATTCTTCACAGCTCTTTTGTTAATTGTTGTCTGCCCAGCTCCCACTTCCTGCTGGGCCACGGCACAAAGCCACGAACAGGAGGGATTAGAAATGGCACATCAGCTCCCCCAATGCACAGCCAAGCTCGCTCTACCTCATTCTCTCCCTCTCTTTCATTCTCTCTCCTCCTCTCTTTCTTTCTCTCTATCTCTCTGTCCCCATAGAGCCGCCCCTCCTTTTATCTTCTCACCGTGTGCAATGCCATGACCTCGTCGAGTCTGTCTCTCTTTCTTTCTCTCTTTCTTGATATGAGGTCGTCGCTGCTTCAGTCCCATTTGTGTGATGTTCTATCAGCATGTTTTTCTGCTTTTCCTCCTTCACTGCCAGCATTATTCACACAGATGCAGAAAAGACAAATGTCCAATCCAATCCAACTTTATCTATGAAGCACATTTAAAACAACCAGGTTGACCAAAGTGCTGGACATGACATGATTTAAAACAGATCAGAAACACACGAGTAACAGATTCAACATGTAAAACAAGTGAAAAACTGAAAATGACAATGCAGAATACAACTCAAGCAGGTTTGAAGGTTTAAAGCTTCATGTTCAGCATGCAGATTAATGCAGATACATTCGTTCGTCACAACTGAAAACTGAGCTTTTTGGAAACTGATTGACACCTTTACACAATCATAGACAGGGTACGGTACTTCCACATTGCAGCAATGTGAAGAAACTGTTGGCAGTGACAATACTGTATTTTTCTGTTGTGAGACAAGTGTTACTTACGTATATAATTACTAATCTATACCCCTTTGTCCTTTGACAACAGCTGGACCAAGCATCAATGCCAAGAACTACTGTTTGATGAGATTTATTCAAATATAAAACAAGTGATCCCAGCAGGCAGAACCAAGCAGAGTAACTGACCGCATTTGTCAAAATCAATCAATTCAAGTTCACTTACTTAAGTAAAAGTATGTAAGTATCATCAGAATACCAGTACTTAAATGTAAAAGAACTCAATGCAGAAAAATCCTCCAATTTTAGAAACTGGAGACGATCCAAACAGTTGTGTGTTTAATGGTCTCATCATTTCAGCTGGAAATATAGCTCGTTATATTGGGGTTGGGTAGTTTAATTTATGATAAAACATCATATTTTATAAACTACGTGTGCTTTTTTGTGCAAACATCTTAATTTGTAACTTAAGCTGTCACATTAATGTAGTTGGAAAAAGTAGAATATTGCTCTCTGAAATGTAGAAAGTAGAAAGTGGCACGAAAAGAAAAGACTCAGGTAAAGTACAAGTACTTCAACATTTGTACAGTACTTGAGTAAATGTACTCAGTTACATGCCACCATGGATTTTGTCGCATTTCCACGGCACGGTTCCTCAACTAGACTAGTTGTGGAAAGTAGTACCTGAGGGGGTACTATCTGTAGTGGAAAATGAAAATAGAGAAAAGGACCTGGTACCAAAAGCGAGATGAGTAGAGTCCTTTCGAGTGGAAATGAGGCAATAGATCAACAGCGACGGCCATATTTAATTTGCAGGCTTTGGATATTTGCTCCATATTCCATTATATCCAGTTTAAAGCCATAACCGGTGAATTTAAGGAGGTATTTCCTGTTTTGGTGCGACCTTCTGCTGGCAGAGTTGTGAGCAGATAATAAAAACAGCTTCTAACCCCCAATACGGCAGCATTTCTATTACTTTCCAACAACAGCAATCTGACATGCACGCCCACTTTACACAGCAATTGTCCATGTATGTGGAGGTGAGAAAGTATCCAAGTTTTGAACGTACCCCTTAAGCTCTCTTTTATCATTCGTCACACCACTAGTTCTGTAACTTTTCCTGTGAACAACTAAGTGCAACACCATGAGTGCCTTTCGGGAGAGGCTGTCTGAAAATGTGCTAACCCCATACTGAATTGTTTTCACATCTCACCCCTCTCAAAGATTTGACACTACACCTTGGAGTGGAACAGCTATAAACACATTTGTGTTCCAAAGTAGTCGGAAGTACAAGTACAACTACATGTATTAAATTGTTTTATAGCATAGCCTATCCCTAAGATTTCCCTTTTGTTTAACTTTCACCTGCAGGTTCAAACAGCCGACCACATACAGTAGAAACACTGATGCACAGTGCTGATGGGCCATTATTCAACAGGGCTATCAGATTAGTAGACAGAAGGTGCCTTTTGAACATTGGATGAATGGTTGCTGATAATGGGCAATGTAGATATTGCAGATCAGCTGGTAATCTGTCTATAATGGAGTGGAATGTAAATTTGTTTTTACCAGTAATGTATATTTCCATAATATTTTCATTTGGTGCAGCCATAAAAAACATGATTTGAGGTTTTAACGCATCATTCAGTATCTGTATCAAGTATCTGAAAACCATGCAGAATACAGAGTATTTTGCGTACTTTATGCAATGCTGTCATACTGTTTAAAAGTTGTTTCCCCCTATATTTGTGGGACATTGAAGGGTAAAAGGAATGAAGAGCTTGAATATTATTATATATACACAAAAACGTTGTTTCCACCCATGTTTTGGACAATTTGTCACTGAGAGTGTTGATGCAACATCAATATAATGAAAGTGAAATAGAACTTGCATTAAATGATATTTGAAAAAAAAAAACATCTTGCCTTTTTGTGGAGAAAAACAAAACCCAATTACTCTTGATAAAAGTTTTCTTTCAACTGATTTTAGTTTTTTAAGGGGGGGCATTCAAACGTCATTTTGGGCGTGTGGATCGATCGGATGAGATGAAGGGCGACACGCTCACCGTCTGACCATCTCCGTGCTGTGGCACTCCATCAGGGGACATTTTCCCTGGAAAGAGACATTGCTGTTGAGTTTGTCAAATGTCATTTAATTAGTTGATTCACGCAGCACAAATTAAATTCATTTCAAATTCATCTCTCCAGTATTTGAGTGGCGATAGATGTTTCGGTGAACATCTCATTACTGTAACAAATGAGACCAAAACGGTGTGGAAACAATACGAACTACGATGATAATTTGATAGAACAGAATCATTAAGAGGTCAATCAGTCACATGAGATGAACTTAACAGCTGATTAATCCATTAGTTGATCAACAGACTATTTTGGCTTACTCTGATGATTTTTTTTAATCATTTACAGCATTCATCAAGAAACAAAAACATTATATTTATTCCAACTTCTCCACAAGAAATGCTGCTTTTCTCTGTAACATTGTTGTTGACTGGGTATTTTGGGGTTTGGGGCTGTGGGTGAGACAAAATAAGGGAATGTGTGAAAGTTACCCCCAACTTGGGTCCATATTTTCATTGGACCTCACGCGACTTAAGAAAGAAACAAAACAGAAAAAACCCTTCCAGCTGAAAATCTCCTTAAAATAATATCTTAAAATAATACAACGGAGTTGGGAGAAGAAAAGCTTAAATTATTTTAGAAGATGATAAAAAAGAGCTAAACACTTTTGTTTTCCACATACAATAACGGGGTATGCGCAGGTGCAAAGTGATTTTAAAGAACTTTGGTTAAATACTAATACAAGGGAAAGCTGAGCTAAAATTTGAATTTATGACCCCCCCTCAAATAATAATTTTCATACAGTCCCTAAGATATTTAGAGTACTGGGAACTTATGATTGGGGAACTTTATAAATTGAACAAACAAAAAATGAATTAGTTGTTAATGGAAATAAGCCCTATTGTTAGAAAGTTGTATTCATGTATATCCATGTTAGTAGCAGAGTGAATTGAACTCAACTTAAGTAAATGTCTATAAAGAGATAGTTGTTATGGATATAAAGGAGGCGAAGAGAAGATTTGTGTGTAGCCTACGTATGACAAGAAGTCAGTGCCATATAATGGTTTATTATTATTTATTTCCCTCCCTCCCTCCCTCCCTCCCTGTCACCCAACGCTGTCACCTGGAAATCAGTCCCTCTCCCTTTAAGTGGGAGGTGAGCGGGAGGGCGCTGTGTGGACGGCGACTGTTTGGAAACCCAGAGCAGCAGATAGATCCAAAGTCACTGGGAGTGAGTGCGTAGGGTGCGCGCTCTGTCTCCAAAACGTTTACGCATCGCAGCAGTATTCCGCGTCTCTCCTTCTCTCTCTCTCTCTCTCTCTCTCTCTCTCCCTCCCTCCCGCAGTCATCTTACCAACATCCACCGCTGACCGGCCACTGAAGGACCGGGAACAGAGAAGTCTACACATGGACGGAACCACCTCTGTCTCAAAACCACTGTGCGTTTAATGCGTTGAGGAATTAAAGCGGGAGAGGAAGAGAAGAGGAGGACGGAAGTTTGTGTGTTTGTGTGTGTGTTTGTGTGTGTGTTCGCGTGGAGAGCCCAGGGCGCACCGGGACTGGTGAGTGAATGCTTTGATCACATATCGGTGTCACACACGCTTAACATGTAAAAACCAAACAACAACAAACAACAAACACACACCAATCTGCAGACATTAGGCTACACAACTCGCTGAGTGTCGCGCAACATTTCGCTTCCAAAACTTCCAAACGCCACACAAATGTCACGTGTGGATCTGTGATAGGCTATTTGTTGTTCCCCCAAACTTCAATTTCTGCCTTCTTCTAATATTTCAAACACATCCAATTCAGGTCAACCTCCACCAGCAGCTCCACTCTTTCACTGTATCTTGTGACATTTAAAAAATGTTTTCCTTTTTTGAATGTGCCACAGAAGAGAGGCTGACGACTAGCAGTAGTACACGATTATCGAGTAGAGGGAAATGATGATGATGATGATGATGATGATGTCAGTTCTGTAGGCAGATGCAAATGAGCAGATATCAGCAGGTTCACTGAGAATAGGTCCAGGCGTCAACACCCTCTTTTTTTTTCCTTCACTCCAGCTGATTCGCTAAAGTTTAGGAGCTTATTGGAATAATTAGAAGTTTTAGAGTAATGTAAAGTTTAATTTAAAAACAAAAAAACCACATCAACGGAGCACTCAAATATCATCTTGCCAGTTGTCTGCAAGTTTATAGTTTATATAAAGGTTCGGGATGAAGTGAGGATGTGTAGTCTTAATCTACATACAGTATTTGAAGCATGGGAGCATTGGGGGGGCGGTGGTGCCTCGGGGCCCACCATACAAGGGTCCTTTTGAAAGCCTTTGGGGGTCCTGGGCATGTGACAAGGGTTAGAAATAATAGTCTGTGGTTTAATGTTGATCTATAGTGAGGCTGTCTTGGTACCGCCAGTGTGACGTGTGGACAGTACTACAAAGTATGTTAAAGCTTGTGGGCATTACGCAAGGGTGAAGTTGTGTGTGTGTGTGTGTGTGTGTGTGTGTGTGTGTGTGTGTGTGTGTGTGTGTGTGCGTGCTTGTCTTTACAGTGGCTGGATGCATACAAAGCTGTCCGTCAGTGGGGAGTCCCTGACCTTTCTTTTTTGTCAATCTTCTTTCTTTCTTTCTTTATTCGCTCTTTGCTCCCATCCTCACACACCCCTAAGGCTGCCACCTCTCCTTTTCTTGTCCTTTCCGTTCTTTCTTTCTTTTCATTATTTCTTTTTTTCGGGCCATGTGAGAAGGACAGTAATGCTGCATCTGTATAATCTGCAACCTGCATGCACACGCTCCCATAATGCTCTTTGATCTCCACAGTGAGAACAAGACGGAGCAGTGCAGTTGCAAAGCAAATATACCTGCTTTCTCTCTCTCTCTCTCTCATTTTGACAGACACACACACACACACACACACACACACACACACACACGCAGGATAGTCTAAAGGAGTGGTTTGGCGTTTCACCCTTCACCTCCACATCTCCCCTCCCCCTTTTCTCTCTTTTAGAGCTTTGTCTTCTCAGGTGAATGGGTTCATGTAGGACGAAAGGTAACCCGGCTCTCTCTCTCTCTCTCTCTCTCTCTCTCTCTCTCTCTGTGTCTGTCTGCCGGTCAGGTTGAGTGCCAACATGTCTTACATCGTAGCCATGCTTGGCCATGCAGTTGTCTGTTAAAACCATCCATCAGGACACTTCACACTAGTTTAACCGCCGTTTTAAAGCTCCAGGTAATCATGGCAACCGTACTTCCGTGCTTCTTTACCAGTAAACTCACCAACAAAGTTTGTCCCAGTCACCATTACATCCAAGTCACAGAACTGTGCATCCAATATCCCCCAAAAATAAATATCCGTCATTATAATGTTGTTAAAAAACACTTCCTGCTGTTCTGAAGGCGTCAGTCAACTCCTCAGTGACTTTTCTAACCTCTTCCTTCATCTGAAAGAGACAAAAATTCCATCCACTGCTTGATAAAAAATATCTTTAACCCATTTTCCAATTAGTGCATCTTTTCCCAAATACAAACCCATACATGTTATGAAGAGATAATGCATTTCCTCTCTAATTTGCATGACATGAACCAAAGTTTAAAAAGTCTGTAATATTTAATATATATCATTGTTTCTTTCTTTTTCTTTTTAATGCATCAATTTTGCCTGATCACTGACATATGTCATATGCTACAGGGATAGCAATACTTTTCATCCACATGATTAGGAGAGTCTCTGTTGTTAACCCTAATGCACATGCCGCGTCTTTTATCACCTGAAAAACACGAGGGGGGGAGTCGGTGCCGACTTTAAAGGGTGCGGAGACGTTGCTTAGCCATCATAACAAGCTAACTGTATCATTGACGTCTAACATCTCCATCTTAACATAAACTAGCATAGCTAGAAACCCCGAGGCGTTGATATTCTACGTGAATATTAACCCTTGTGTGTTGTCTTCCCGCTAACCATGAACTTGTCCTTCCAGGTCAAAATTGAAAATGTTTTTCGTGCTTTTCCGATGTTTTTGTCGCTTTTTCTGAGTTATTTGTCACTTTTTCCATGCTTCTGGCACTTTTAAACAAAAAAAAAAAAAACTTGAGCTGGTTTAATAATAGTTTTTACACTTTTTCTTGGAATTCATGGTCAACAAACCTCATTTATATCAAATTGTACATATGTTTTATAGTTAAAAAGGCAGAAATTATGAATTATTTTGACTAATAGTTAAGATCAGAGGATGTTGAGTGGATGTCAAAGTGTAGTCCGGATACTGTTTTGAAACCATTTAAAAAAATAAATAAATAAAATTAAAAGAAAAGAATTCAAATGCTAAATAAAAATTAAATAAAACACCCAAAAATTCAATGAAAGTGATCATTAATTTTACCTGAAGAATGTTGTATGGAATCATCTATGTTATTTTTGGGCAATTTGGTTGAAAGAAATCCATATTTCTGATATAAAACACTTTGAAACGGGTCCATTTGACCCGAGGACAACACAAGGGTTAAAATATTGTCATTTTTACCGACGAAAGGAAAGATATCTGTTTGGTTGGTTATGCCTCGTCATGTGACGATGCTTTTTTTTTAATTCAGGGCGCAAGCGCTTGGGATTTGACTTCACAATTTTTATTTTTATTTATTTTTTAGGAAATTGGGACGGTTAGCGTTGTATCTGAAAAGTGATGCTAATTAGAGCTAGACCGATAAATCAACCAGGCCCATTTATCGTCCGATATCGGCTCACTGCATATATACATATATATATTGGTATCGGTTGTATGTTTACGCTGTTCAATGTTCTGATTTGTATGTGTCCTGGTCACAATTTAAAAAGAAATGTAAAGGATCCATATCAAGATTGATTTTTTTTATGTTATGTGTTAACGTAAAACAAATATGCTATCGGCCGATATATATCGTTATTGGTTTTCTTAAACTCTCAAATATCAATATCAGTATCGGCCTCAACAATATAACAACCGACCCGGCCATGGGTCGACATGGAAGAATGATGATGTTTTGTAGAGCTTCTCCAGCCATGGTATAATCGCTGTAACGCACTCCACAGCGTTCTGATGTAGAAAATAACTGGACTCCACCGGACTTGTTACCTAGCCGTGCATTATTTTTGAAACATTTTTCATAATTATATTAGACTTTTGAATTTGTGACATTGCGTTGTAAATGATGTGTTGAGTGTTAAAGTGAGAGTGTGTGCGACTGTTAAACTAAGTGTGTGCGTGTGTGTGTGTGCGCGTGTGCGCGTGTGTGCGTGTGTGCGTGTGTGTGTGTGTGCGTGTGTGTGTGTGTGTGTGTGCGTGCCGTTTCCTATACATCAGACGTCTCCATAAGGACAGCAGAGCAGACAAAGGTTTTTTTCCCCTCTCTCCACCTGACCTCCTATATCCTCTCGACATTGTTCTCTGAATCCTATTGAACCAGGAGTCCACAGAGAAAAGCCACAATGGGAGAATAATGGTGTGTGTGTGTGTGTGTGTGTGTGTGTGCACTCCTCAGCCTCTACTTTAGCACAGTGTGAGGCCAAGCCAATCAAACAGAACAATGCTGGGTTCAGGGAAGCCTTATGATCTCTTTAAATAAAACCCTCTGGCTGCATTTGCTCCTTTGGGAGAATCACAAGAACGGTGAACGTTGAAAGACTCAGCTGGTTGACTGACTGACTGACTGACTGACTGACTGACTGACTGACTGACTGACTGACTGACTGACTGATAAACTCACTGACAGGCGACAATTTTATCCTCGTGTGACGTCTCTGACAGAAACTTCAACTTTTCATTATTTATCTCCTGCAATTTACTTATTTCTCTGCTTACTTTACATAAAGTATGTATGTATGTATGTATGTATGTATGTATAGTGTGTGTGTGTGTGTGTGTGTGTGTGTGTGTGTGTATGTATGTATGTATGTATGTATGTATAGATGTGTATGTATGTATGTGTGTGTGTGTGTATGTATGTGTGTGTATGTATGTATAGATGTGTATGTATGTATGTATGTATGGATGTGTGTGTATGTATGTATGTATGTATAGATGTGTATGTATGTATGTGTGTGTGTGTGTGTGTGTATGTATGTATGTATGTATGTGTGTGTGTGTATGTGTGTGTATGTATGTATAGATGTGTATGTATGTATGTATGTATGTAAGGATGTGTGTGTATGTATGTATGTATGTATAGATGTGTATGTATGTATGTATGTGTGTGTATGTATGTATGTATAGATGTGTGTGTATGTATGTATGTATGTGTGTGTATGTATGTATGTATAGATGTGTGTGTGTGTATGTATGTATGTGTGTATGTATGTATGTGTGTATGTATAGATGTATTCCTTCTGCAAATTGTTGCTGTCAAAAGTCCCTTTTTTGAGGAAACATCTTCTGCAGTTGAGGATTTGCTGCTTTTCTCTGTTTTTGGACTGTTGGTCTGACAAAACATAACATGTGAAGATGTCAACTTAGAAAAAATAATTGAAAAAATGAATTGATAGTACTAATTGTTAACTTTTTTAAATGTAATTTTTGCTTATATTTGTGAAACTTATTTCAAATAGCCCGGCTCTGATTGAGTGCTAAGTTCATTTTATTTTTCATCTTTTTATTTTAATTTTAATTTATTATACTTTATTAATCCCACAAGGGGAAACTACACTTACCAGATGTTACATACATACATTCCCACATATATACACAAAGCCAAGACTGCCACACGCTACTAAAAAGCATGAATATCATCCAGTAAAGATACATAAGCAGTAAGGGTGTGACGAGATCTCGTTTTACGAGATCTCGCGAGATTAAAACATGACGAGATTTCTCGTCGAGGTGAAAAGTTGTCTCGTGAGGCGATGTGATGTCAGCGTGATGGAGCGTGAAATTACTATTGAAGATCCCCCTGCCACTTTTAAATCATTTGTGTGGCAACATTAACCCTAACCCTATTTTTCTGTTATTTACACATTTATTTTATTTATACTGTTTATTTTTTTATGTTCGGTTTGTGGAAAGGAGTTAGATTTCTCCTGTGAAATTGTACAGAAGCCAGTTGGTAGAGTTTATACAAAACATTTTGCAGTGTTTGCACGTCCTTTACTGCATATAATTCATTAAAATAGTAAAAAAAAAAGAAGTTAAATAACATTCATCATTAATAGTTGATTTCAAAATGCACCTAAATTGTTTTGCATTTTGTGATTTTTCAGTTGAATAAAAAAACTATTTTCCATTCATGTATTTCATCGAGGATTTCTTTAAATTTTTTTTAAAAATCTCGTCTCGTCTCGTTCTCGTGAACCCAATCTCGTGATGTGTCTCGTCTCGTGGAGTAAGCGTCTCGTCACACCCCTAATAAGCAGTAATAAGTTTCCACATACATATGTTAGACGCAAATTCATCGTCAAACGCATTGAAGAAAGTATTTTAATGTCAAGTTTTTGACTTTTTGTGTTAAATAATACCTCTTATATTGCAAAATAAAGCAATGGAAGAGTCTTTTTTTTTAACTTTTTAAAATCCTTCTCTACTTTCGTAACTTGAATACAGTAACAGTATTTAGTTTTAAGTAGACAATGTGCTGCTAATTCTGTCAGCAGACCAGCAGTATTGCCATTGTTGCATGTGATTTTGTTGATAAATCAATGAACAGAAAATTAAACGCAACTCATTTGTCAATTTCAAAGCAACAATGGCAGCATTTCTGTTTTTTTTTGCTTCACACATGCTTTTGTCTTCAGTCTTTTTAATATGTCACCTTTGCTTCTGGGAAATTCTGCTAGTGTTCATCACTGTACTTTGATAATTCACGGAAAATGATTCCCATAATAATACTTCAGAGCTGTGACGCTGCTTTGCTCAGAGATGCTGTGGAGGTGCGGTGTTAGTTTGATGCATTGTGGTGTCAGGTATGAATTAGTAGTCTGAACACAGGCAGAGGTGGTAAAGGTCTTTCTCTTCTACTCTGTGACTTAACCCTCGTGTTGTCTTCCCGTCAAAATTGAAAATCAACAATTTTGTTGCCGATTTTTATCAATGTTTTTAACTTTTTCTCACGTTTTTGTCCCATTTTTCAATGTTTGTCACTTTTTTTTTTTTACATTTAACACCACGTAACGCTAACTTATTAACTTTAATTTTACAGTTATTTTTGGAATTTATGATCAATAAACCTCATTTATAGGAACCCGCTCTAGTGTTTGAGTTAGAAAAGCAGAAATTAGGAATTACTATTCAATACTATTTCAAAACCACAGGCCTTAATCTACTTTAAATTCACTCTACGTTTGAGTCATGACGACACTACGTGTTCTTAGTTGATTTATTTAAAAAAATGTTATAGTTATTTTAATGTGGGATTTGCTTTAAAATACAACTCCTGTTGCACTTTTTATAAGAGGACACATTTGTTGTTCATATAAATAAAGGATGAATTTCAGTCCTTTGTCTGCAGCTCATTCTGTTAAAAAAACAAAATTGCGAGAAAATCATATCGTGAACATGGTGAATTGTATTAAATCGGGAACACTTGACGCTTTTTATTGATGTTTGTCACTTTTTTGACGTTTTCAACACTAGATTAACTTTAGTTTTACAGTTATTTTTGGAATTTATGGTCAATAAACCTCATTTATAGAAAATTATACCTAATGTTTGAGTTATAAAAGCAGAAATTGGGAATTATTTTGACTAAAATTAAAGGAATGGATGTTGATGATAATCACAGACTGGAATATGTCAACTTTTACTCTCAATACTATTTCAAAACACTTCAATTTGTTTTTCAAATGCTATAAAATTGAATAAGACGCCCCAAAATGAATGAAAGTAGAGATTTGTACTTGCCAAAGAGCGTTGTGTGGAATCAATCATGTTATTTTTGGGTAGTTAAAAAGAACATTGATATAGGACAACAGGTCAATTTGACGTGAGGACAACATGAGGGTTAAAAAGCAGATGAATAGATTCATATTCAGGGTAATTCTACCTGCTCCCCTCCCATTAAGCCAATATGACCCCGAACATGTAGTATTTAATGATTCTTTACATCCGTATCACAAAGACAAAATTTAGTGTGAGCGCTTTTTTTCTTTCTTCTAGAAACTGACTGATGTGAGAGCATCTCGGTCACCCTTTAAGTAGACGCACCTTGTCTTCATTTTTCTTTTCTGTTCTATCTGTGAGGCTGAGAGAGAGAGAGAGAGAGAGAGAGCAGTAATAATAAGTGGAGATGTGTGAAGGAATCACAGAGGTGGAAAGCTTCTTTAATTCCTGTTGCCTCATCTTAACATCTCCTTTTGGCACTTTTTAAAAGACACTTTCCACCTGTTGCCTTCACCGAGGAAGGAAAAAAGAAAGTCCCCCACACACACACACACACAGTGGCTCACGCTGGGCGGGTTTTAAACTAAAAGTAAAAGTCTTACCCTGGTTGTGGGCCACTTTCAGAGACAGCTAGAGACATCAGCAGCTACACACACATCCCTGCAAGCATCTACACACACCTTCAAGGTAAGATTCCTGGTTTATGTGCAGCAGAACCTCAATAATATGAGTGGAATGTGTTTGCCTCTGCTAGCAAGGTTGAATATCTTCTTTCATGTGTTTATTTCTGAGGCAGATGCACTGTTGAATAGTGTGTGTGTGTGTGTGTGTGTGTGTGTGTGTGTGCGTGCGCCAGCAGTAATGCAGTATTCACATGTATAGGTTTCTTTTCTATACAACTGAAGATTAAACAGTGATTTTGAATGACAGTTGGTAGATCTCATTCTGTCGTGCACGCGCCGTTGCAAAGTGCATTTACGTCCTGCCAGGTGTGCTTCGGATGTGCACTCACTCGTCCATGAATGCTGTCATAAGCTCACAATACTGTGGTAATAATGCCCGCGCTTTCAACCACGGCAGGCTATTTATCAACAGCTGTAAATCAGTTTTGAAGGAGAAAGAACGGAAGCATTTTTGGAACGCCGCCCTGCATTTGTCAAGCCACTTTTGAACACTTTCTAATCCCCAAGAAGAAAAAAAACCCGAAAAGAAACCACTTGAGTTTTCTGAACTCTTTCCTATGCGTGTGCACGCCTGCATTAAATGCATGTGTGTTCATTCGGCACGCAATGTCAAAATACAAGCTCCTACAGGACTAAGGTGTGTTTCATTAAATATAGAGTTGAATGGGAAGCTTTTGTTGGGAAGTATGTGTTCTATTTTTTTATTTTTTTTTATTCTGATGTTGGTCTATAACTACAGGTTCCTTTTGTCTCACTGTTCCCGTTATGCTCGTCACATAACGGCCCCCTATTGTTAAGCACACAAGACATGAATGAGCAAGTTTTATATGTGACTAGAATCTGCCCTCTTAATTTAAAGAGCCTTTCAAGAGGAAAAAAAAAAAGTGGATTTTGTGTTGCTATGGTCATGATACTCATGTATAGCTTTAATGGAAAATTGTGTGATTCAGTTTAGATGGAGACATATTAAAGAATTTGACATTCCACAATGACAAGGAAAAGACAAAAAGCCTAGAGGATCTGGTTGCCTTTCTAATACATTTCAGCTTCTTTTATGACTTTTTCAGCGTTAACCAACAGATTTGCATTTCCATCAGTGAGGAGCGCACAAACAGATGTTTTTTTGTTCATCACTGAAGAACCCTTTTTCGAGCCGATTTGTTTAGTTCTGTGCTGATAATGAACACATCACAAACACGCTATTGATGCATGAGCCCTGCATGCACAAATAAAAACATACC
The DNA here is from genome assembly GCA_013375575.1 of Percina caprodes. Taxonomy (NCBI): domain Eukaryota; kingdom Metazoa; phylum Chordata; class Actinopteri; order Perciformes; family Percidae; genus Percina; species Percina caprodes. The sequence continues at coordinate 954,668 of JABXJD010000025.1, forward strand.
AGTTTCCTGGTTCATTTACATGAACTTTTAGGCTCAAACAACGCCTCACTGTTCTCATGTGAAACCTTAAGTTGATAATTTAATTGAATATATTTTATTATATAAGACTCCCACTCTACACCTGTGTGTGTGTGTGTGTGTGTGTGTGTCATTTGCAAATGACCAGAGACCGTTTGTTTTGACAGCAGTCCAGTGGCATGATTTGCATTTTCATAAAAAATCAGTGATATCTAAAGCCACAGTAGGCCATTCTGTGCCTGCTTTGTATAACTTGGTTGCTTGCTTGACAAACATTTGTGGTGTATGTGCGACATAAAAAACAGTTCTGCTATGATATGACTTTTAATTACTGGTGCTTTTAGGCATTTGATATCTTTCAGTACTCAATAAATGGAAAAAGTTGTTCCGATACCGATTAAAAATATGGGAAAAGCCTCCGATACTGGCTAAAATGCTGGTGTCGGTGTCAGCGAGTATGTGAGTCTACGCACCGATCCGATATCACAATTTAGCCCTGAAAAAAATATATGAAGTTGAAAGAAAGTTCAATAGCAATCATTCTCTGTATTTGTTAATGTTTTACAAAGGGTTTAACCCAAGCCTGGCCGTACATCGATAGCAATCGCTTCACATTTATACAGGGTTAGTAGTACACTTCTGTTAAAAATTGTATTTTTTTTTGAACGCACTGGTATGAGATTGGGACTTGGTATCAAACCGCTATGCAAGTTTAGGTATTTGATATCAGGAAGGAAAAAATGGAATTGGAACATTTCTAGGAAAAAGTAAGTAGCCTAAGTGAAAGATGTTTCTGACAGACCTCAGACAATATAGAAGCAGCTTTTCTACATTTTTTTTATCTCCCGCTCACCACATCTGCATGATAACTTCTTGAAAATCATGCGCTTACTTTTATGTCCTATGCAGTGAGACAGTGAGATATCTCGGTCTCCATCATCTTCCGCTATACTCCACATCTCAATTTAAATAATGCCTGTTGAAACCTATAAAATCAACGGGGAAATGAACAGAAAAATGCATGATCTATGGTAGGCCTATATCTCATTGTGTCAAAAAAACAAAAAAAACAGATTGATGGTAGATTTTGTGGAAGTGGTGAAGCCGTGGAGGGCTGTATACGAGCATATACAAAGTCACAAACCCAAAAACTAAAAACCAAATTCAGATTCAAAAACTGTCCGAATGGTGAATCGACCACCGAGATAAGTTTCAGTATGCGGCAGTTAACAGACTGACTGAACCTTCACTACAAACTACAAAACTATTGACTTTTTTAGTAGTGTTTAACAAGAAAAGTAGGTAACATATTTTCTCTATGAATATAGAGAATATAGAATAATACTATTATTCTACTAAAATACTCAACAACCGTTGAGGATCACACTTTATATTGTCTAATGTGTTAATCGGTTACAAAGACGACATCATAAACTCCAGGGACTGCTGTTAAAGTCAGAATTTTGAATGATAACCTGTAATAAATATGACTGTCACTTATATACCGTCTATGATCGCTACACAGCAACAGCCGTAGGGACAACTACGTTAAATGGTTAGCTTAGCTACATTGCAACATGTTAACGTTAACTTGTGTGTGTGTGTGTCAACATGCAGCGCAGTGCAAAACAGAAAGGAAATTAATGAAAACAGAAATATTCCAACAGAAATTTTAAGTTTAATGTGAATTAGAGAAGCCGATAGCCCGCTAGCTAGCTCACTACACCGCTTCAGCTAATGTTGTGTCAGTACCTGCCGTGATTAAAACAGCAGCTGGGTCATTCGTCCACAACGGCAGCGCACCATAAAATATACGGCTGCTACGTCAGCCCATACGGTGGTGCTGAGTAATAGACACAGGGTTGCATTAAACAGCTACAGAGTTCACGTTGCTATGGACGCAGGATTCCAACCGTAGAAACGGAACGGACTATTTTCTTTATCGGAAGCAATACAATCATATTTAAATCAATAAACTCCCATTTAAATCAATATTTTGTGTCAAATCATTGATTTATTTGGTAAGTAGCCATGTAATAAGCCAGGCTGATTCAAGTCCTGATCACCCAGTTGGGGTTGTAGTCGCTATAACAACCGCCTCGTTCTACATTATCCCTTACTTAGAGGGATTATTTGCTCCAAGAGAGACTGTTAGGTGTGAAATTGAACACTACAGTAGGCTATATGCCAATGTTGTTGTCAATAAAAAACATTTGCACAATGTAAGCCAGTTGAGAGTCCGTTTGCCACCGTTGGCTTGTCAGTAGCCACTTGCGTCGACATTTTCTTTCCCACGCAACACACTCAACGTGAATGTGATGCCGTATGAGGTAGAGAACTTTCCACGTTTGTTATTTTAAACTGAAAAATGAGAAGGAAGTTTAAAAAAAAAAAGCAAAAAAAAAAAACATTTATATGCAGAGATGGATATTTTTCGTCTCTCGCCATCCGACGACACTGCAAATGTGTGCAGGAATCTGCTTATCCCACCTAAACGGTAACCATGCCAACATAGCAATTGTGCCTAATGGATTTTACTGCATCATTATTGCTGAGCAAACAAATAGTTAACACTTTTCCATGTTAATAAGAGCATTAAAATAAGACAAAATAAAATAAAATAAAAAATCAAGGGACATTTAAAATAGATTACAATGTGTGAATAATTGCGAGTTAACTATGACATCAGGCAAGGCAGCTTTATCTGTAGAGCACATTTCAGCAACAGGGCAATTCAAAGTGCTTTACACAAAAACTGTTAAACAACAGTTAAAAAAGAAAAACAGAGAAAACACAAGAATAAAAGTTACAGTGCAGAATAAGAAATTAAACATTAAAGAAATTAACAACCATATAAAGAAAGGTCTTCAGCCTTGATTTAAAAGAGCTGAGAGTAGCAGCAGATCTGCAGGTTTCTGGGAGTTTGTTCCAGATCTGAGGAGCATAGAAACTGAACGCTGGTTCTGACTCTGGGGACAGAAAGTAGACCTGTCCCAGACCACCTGAGAGGTCTGGGGGGGGGGTCATAGTGTAGCCTAGTAGCAGACCTGTCCCAGATTACCTGAGAGGTCTGGGGGGGGGGTCATAGTGGAGTAGCGGATCAGAAATGTATTTGTATTTTGGCCCTAAACCATTTAGTGTTTCATAAACTAGGCAAAGTATTAATGCGATTAATCGCGATTAAATATTTTAATCGTTTGACAGCACTACTTTAAAGATTAAGGTAAGCGCCATAAGTCCAATAATCACTCTCTTTTAGCTCTTGTTTTTGGTCTTTTGGTCTCTACCAACTCCTGAGGGAAATATCTGTCTCTTTAGCTGCTAAATGTTCCACTTTGTTTACCAGCCGGCCTCTAACTGTGTCTGTCTGCTGTTTGGTGATGAGCAGGTTCTGAGAGCTTTTTACGCTGCAGCCGAAAACGACGAAGAGTGGTGAGCATCCGGCTCTGCTTTCATCTCCCTGCTTCTTGACTTGAATAGCTCTTGACATTGACTCTTTTGTTGGTGCTTTCATAAGCACCAACAAAAGATGCAATGGATTATTTATTTATCTTTTCCACCAGTGTTCTTCCTGCGTCTTCCTTATTTTTTTTTGTATTTTTTATTTTTTTTGGGCTATGCAGACATGCGCTGTGTAGTCAGACCCGTGTGCGGAGCCAGGCAGCGTGTCATTACTGAGGTCAGCCAGCAACTTCAGACATGATCTCTGGCTTATTGAAGCTGGTTAAGACCTTTTGGGCACAAAGTTGTCTGTGGCATAAGCAGCTATACCTGTGAAACACACACACACACACACACATACACACACACACACACACACACATACCCACACACACACAGCAAAGAACTCCTGCGGTTTCTCAATGCTGAGACGAACAGGCCCTCAGCAGAATCACCTGTTGTGCTCCTTACTGCTCAAAGGCGTTTCCATAGTAACACCTCACAGCCCTGGCCCCTTGGTCTTTAAGACCCTCGGCAAACATAGACCCCCCCTAACACTGTTACAAACTCCATAAAACACACACATGCGCGCACACACACACACACATATATATGTCGTGCACACATGGTTGCTCTCAAGAAGCCGCAGTGAATGGAGTGAGGATATAAAGTGTGCCGGGCTAAAGGAGAGAGCACATTGTGAGAGTCAGGCCTCCTTTGTCTGAGCTAGCCTGAAGGAGTTGGGGGGTGGAAAGGGAGTGGGGTTGGGGGTGGGGTGGGGGGGCTTTTGTGAAGGAGGAGAAAAAAAGTGGCCTTCATACACATCCTTTCTTCCCTTTCTCTTGTTCTATCTCTTTATTGGAAGTATGTTTTGTCTTCTCTCCCCTCCTCCTTCTCCTCCTCCTCCTCTCTGATAAATGCCACAGTAGCCTTTCGCTAGCCGCCACAATAGCCGACCTGTTAGGGAGAGAGAGAGAGAGAGAGAGAGAGAGAGAGCGAGAGAGAGATGCATGAAAAGAAAAATGGCTGCTTTTTAACCTGTGCTTCTGAAAAGCATGAAGAATGGGCCGTGACTGAAGCCAGAGTCCGGTCCTCCTCTCTTTTCTCTCTCCTCAGTGTCTTTGTGAAGGGCACAGTTGTGTCATTAGCCTATTTATACATCTTAGAGAGAGAGCGAGAGAGAGAGAGAGACTTATGAAGTGTATTGGAGGAGGATGGGATGGGGGTAGTCGGGCAGGGGAGGAAGGGGTTAGCCGACTAAAGAGATCTTATTCAACTAACACTGCTGTATTCACTACATTGACAGCCGATGTACAACAACGTGGTTGGCTGCGTAGGGATGGGTGGGCGCTAAAGGGCAACTCCGGCACAAAATGAACTGAGGTGTTAATAACATATTTAATAACATATTTTTGATAGTTAGTTTGTATAATAGCAATGATTTCTATTTTGCAAGAGGATATGTTTTGAATGAAACAAATCTTAGTTTGCAAAGCTGTCAAACTAAATGTAGGGGAGTAAAAATGCATCTGAAATGTAGTGGGGGTAGAACGAAAGTGGCAAGAATGTCTTACTCAAGTAATGTACAAGTTGCTCAAATTTGACTGAAAGCTCCCTTGTGGAGCTTTTGACTACTAGTAGTGCAATGGAGCAACAAATTGGGTTCTTCTTTGGTTTGTTTTGTGAGGGTTATCATTCATTGTCCATCACGGTCTCAACAAAAGTGTTTCTTGCTAATCTGCGGCACGCCGACTTCCTTGCGTTTGTATCGCCTTCCTCTTTATCTTGCTGTCTTTGGCTTCTGCCCTCTGATTGGATCAAATCAGATAAGACGTTCGGCAAGCAGCAAGCGAGCATCACAGCTGTTCTGATAGCTTCCTCTATGTTCAGCATGAACTAAATACTTCAAGCACAGTTAATAACCAACAGCAGCAAGTAGTTGTTTTCATAGTTTCATTTTAGTTTGGAAACGCAGACACAAGACGCATACAGTAATAACGAAACGTTAAAAAGGAGCCATGTAAATCAAGAATATCTTCTGTGTTGTTTTGCCATCTTGTTGTCACTGAAACTAGCATCTACTAAAAGTCAAGTTGAGCTTGAAAGCATCTCCAGTCCTCCAGTCTTACACCTGTTGACTGGGAAGATTAGAGCATAGTCCACAAAAACTTTTAGATATCACTTAGGAAGTTCTTGTTTTATATTTATATTTATATATATATATATATATATATATATATATATATATATATATATATATATATATATATATATATATATATATATATATATATATATTAAAATATATATATTACTTAAATATATATATTACTTAAATATATATATTACTTAAATATATATATTACTTAAAATGCAATATCATTGAAAAGGCCTAGAGGCTATAAAGAAATGTATCTAAATGAAGTAATCGGCCTGATCGCCTGTGGTTTTATTTAATAAAATGAGCCTATGTATGTGGTCATGGGTGAGTCATATATGCAGTGTGTTCATTGTCAGTCCTTGTTAAAACGTTAGCAGGTTTTGCAAGAGATAAAATGCCGAGGAGGAATGGCAGCTGCCACAGTAACAAAACGCAGTGTCAGTCTCAACAAGCCATTGAAGCGGGGTTTACTATCCATATTCTAAAGTCAAGGTGTTAGCATTCAGCCTTTTTTTATTGTGTTTGCCATCCTTTTCGAGACATACAGAGTGAACCACAGAACACTTTTATGTGTTATTACAAATGTTTGAAATGTACAGATATTCCTATTTCACTTTGGCTCTGTTACTTTTTGCTAATTACAGCTGCAAAGACGAATCGATTCATTTATTTGTACTAAATTTCTATTGAGTAGTTAGTAACTACTTAGTTACTACTATTAAGTTAATCGGCAACTATTTCGATCAACAATTGAAATTGGTTTGAGTCATTGTTTTTAATGAAAAAAGTGTGAAATGTGAATATTTTTTGGTTTCTTCCCTTCTCTGTGACAGTGAACTGAATATATTTAATATGGACAAAACGAGACATTTGAGGAATTTGGAAAACACTGGTTAAAATACATATAAATATACACATATATACACATATATATAATATATATATATATAAAAATGAGTCAAACCAATCAATAATTAGAGAAAAAAAATGGCAGATTAATCAAAAATTGAAATAATCGTTATTATGCTAATACTTACTTATGCTAATACTGCTAACAATGACTGTAACCAATACTAAATTAGACAAATGAGTGAGATTATTATCTGTGCACCAGTAAAAGCGGGACTGGATTCAAATTGTATTAATATATTTATTATTTCATCTTGCTGCTTTTTCTTAATATCTCCAACAAGACGTTTCCAAACTGGTGTCATTGTTTCTTGAGGCCACGCTACAGGTCTAAAGATTGCGTTGTCATCCTCTTTCTACTCAATCTGACACATAAAACACTTATTGTGTGTTTGTTTTGCCGCGGGTCACGCATTAACACGGGGCATGGTGTGTGTACGCGGGTGGGTGGATGGTGATGTATGGCTGCTTTTTAAAGCCCCAATTTACCACAGCTGCCATTTTACCAACACAAATGAAACTCTGTGATCATGCGGCAAAAATGTTCGGTGTCCGTATCAAATCATTTTAAAGTATGTGAATGCATCGGGGGGGCGACTTCCAAATGTGCCGTACATGCGTGTGTGCATGCGTGCATGCGTGCATGCGTGCATGCGTGCATGCGTGTGTGCATGCGTGCATGCGTGCGTGTCTGCCTGCCTGCCTCAATGGGACAGCCCCTGAACTCCAAGAGGAAAAGGGAGTAAAATGTAGTCTTTGTAAGGTCTCTATCACTCAATCGCAGCACTGGAGTTCCCAACACTGCTCTTTGTGTGATGAACTGACCAGCGACCACAGAACAACGGCACCTTATCAGGGCTTGTAGCTCTCTGTGTTCGCTTCTCAGCACACACACTCAGTGCAAGGTAAAAAAAAAAAAAAAAAGTAAAAAATGAGGAAACTAAGCGTGTATTCTTGATAAGCTTATTCTTTGGACTCTGTACTGAATGCTTCAGTACCCTTGACATCAAAAGGCCAGGAGAACAGAGGACGAGCGAGGGGAAAGGAAAGGAGAAGAGAGCAAAGCTTTTGTGTCCACAATCCTGAGAGCTCATTCTCTAATGAGGCCCAGTCAGCAACGCGTGTGTGTGTGTGTGTGTGTGTGTGTGCGTGTGTGTGCATGCGTGTGTGTGTGTCTTATCGACCTCTTCAGTAAAGAAAAATAATTAAGACACCGAACATACATACACAATTCGTTTGCGACGTCATCTGTCAGAGGGTTTCTGATCTTTATTTAGCTGAAGAAGAAGATGAATTTTTTCAACACATGAAGGAACACTTCCTGCAGTTGATCACAAACATTCAACATTAACACATCTGAGATGGCATGGTTTTCACTGGACAATGATGTAATTAAAGTAATTATTTAAAGTCCTGGAAATTTCACCATAAAGCTAAGCACTTCTAAAAGTGGGTGAGGTAGTGGTGAGTGAAAACATGGTAAACTGTTGGGAAAAGCAAACTCATACAGAATGCAGCAGTTTGTGAACCAAGTTCAGGAGTTTTGGAGGTCACTTGCAAGGACTCTGTAATTATTTTTGGTAATTGTGGACTAATTTGACACCTCTGGTTGTTATTGACAACTGTTCTGAATTTGCAATTGCTAAGTTTTTAACACCTGGAACACGTCATTACAGTATTTTTTCTTTATGACTTCACACTGTTGCTTGCTTTGGAGGGAACTACTAGAACTGTTGGGTCCTTGTAAATTATGGAGTGTGGTCTAGACCTACTAATCGTACTGAGCAGCCTGTGTGTGGTCAGCAGAGTACGTTGGGATGTTGTAACATCAGCCAGTCAGCCAGTCAGCCAGTCAGCACACATTTGACAGGTATGTCTCTATAATGTTGCATCAAATTCACCCAGATTGTCTGATTGAGTGCTCCTGATCACATTGAATCAGTCATTTAAGCTCTACCACTTAATTCTGTGGCTTGTGTGTTCACACATAGACAAACAGCATAAACAGCATGTTTCTTGGTTACAGTCCTCTTAACCCCCCCCCCCTCCCTTTGACATTGGCTGATGATAGTATTCGAGTCACGCTGACCCTTGCTGCTATGCAGACGCACAAATCATAATTGGACGTTTGTAGGGCTTACACTTATAAAGCAAATTCTACCTTGCGCACACTTTGTGCATTTCTTTTCTTTTCTTTTCTTTCTGTGCTTACATCATGGGGGCTGGAGTGGGGGGGCAGCACTTTTAGACAGTCTCAATAGTAGAGCTGCAAAGATGAATCCATTACTGGATTAGTTTTCAACTATTAACTTAAGCATAAAGACTATGTCCCCAGTCAAAGTCCTTATGCACAGAAGCAGCTAGTGCAACTGTGTCCAAATCAGTAAAACCAGGCGGAAAACAGCCATCAGTCAACGTGTGCCTGGCAAGAAAGTTCATATTTTTCTTTTTTCGAGTACCGAACGACGACCTAATTCAACTTCCAGCTGTTTGGGTTTTTTTTCTGACTCAATAAGTGAAAAACAAAACCAAAACTGAATTTAATAAGGACCAATAAAGACATTAATAGCGTTGTGCATCAGCCATTTAATAATCAGCGTATTGTGCCTACAGCTATGTTGACATTTGACAAGCTCTTCCCAATGAAATTATTTTAAACAGCACAACGGAGTCTGATTCTATCTCACCCTTGTCTATATGTCACCTTTTTTTCCAGGCCTTTACAGTTACCGCCTATTAAATTATCCTGACTTCACTTTTGCCAGTTTTTAGTCACATGTCCCGGAAATCCTAACCAAGGATAAAGCCGACTTTGTTAGAAAGCGTTTGAAGCCGATGAATGCTGTTATCACACCACTATCGCACCTGTTAGATGGCTGATGCTCGATTGTTATCGCGCACGTCGGGCTGCAGCGACGGTTACCTGAAACAGCATGCCAATTATGCAAATGAAGCTGCTATATGGTGGGATTTGAAGAGGCTCTTTGTACTTCCTCTCTTGAGAGGAGATGGGGGAGAAAGGTGGGTTGGCTAGGTCAGAGGTAAAAGGAGAGTAGAAAATTCATTACTGGTGAGGGAGAGCCAGTCTTGACTTGTGTCAGCAGATCCGTTCCAGTGAGGAAGCTCCTCACGTCCTCTCGTCCCTTCCAGGTCAGTACCCGAAACCACAGGCTAGATGAAAATATGTTCTTATATGTATATTTTGTTTATTTTATTTTACCTTTCTCGTTAACGGCAGTTCAGGTTTTTCCAAAAACTTCTATTGCTTACTTTTCTCAAGCACAGCAACATCCCTCATTGATTCTCAATCAAAGGGGCAGACGGATGTTAAAAGAAACCAGATGAGCCACAGGCAGATTTCGAAAAATGCAAAATAAATTCGTTAAATTATATTAAGAACGTTTTCATCATTCCTAAGCGAATACTGCTAACTGTGAAACAATTCCTTCAACATTTGTTTATACAATTTTTTTTTTTTTTTTTCCTTCTTCTTACGCTTCTGCCTGTAAGAGCTCGGCCTCAGAACACGATAGACGACTGACAGTTGAACAATGTGAGATAATGTTTGGCAAACGTTACTCATTCAAGTGTGATAGAGCTGGCTGTGGAAATATGCAAAGATCAGCGTGTGAGATAGTTTTCATATTTTTATTAGTTTGAGAATGTTACGTTTGAGAAGTGTTGTGGTTTTTTTTTTTGGGTTTTTTTTGCCTTTGATGTTCCTGCAGGGAACCTTTCTGCCACCCGCAGCTGTCAGTCTCGGCGTTGACAATGAGAACGTCATTATTTATTGCCGCTTTAGATGACTAACACTTTACCCTGCTGCTCTCAACCGCTGAGACTGGCTCTTGGCCCGCTCTCTCTCTCTCTCTCTCTCTCTCTCTCTCTTTCTCCGTCTATTGTGCACTCTTTGCTATTCTGCTTCGGGCACTAGTTGGAAAGCGTCATGAACGATACAGCCAACAACCCAACAAGCTGCTTCTGTGGGTGGGGATGGGGGAGTAGAGAAAAGAAAACAGGGAGAGAGAGAAGGAGGAAACAAGAGACAAAAGAAAGGGAGAACAACAGAAGGGATTTGCATTGCCAAGTTTTATGTGTTACAAGTTGTTGGGTAACTGACGGTTTTGTGCAAAGTAATTCCTGTGTTGTGGGAAGTGTAAGGTTTCAGTGTTGTCAGCGTTAAAGGAGAAGAGCTGAGGCATGTTCCCTCCATCCACTGACACCCTCCATCACCTCCGGCTCTGCTGCGACGGGTGCATTCACTTCACAGAGGGGGGACGGGATGAGTGTAGCCCTGTAACAGCACAGCCATTACCGCGGTCCGACTGACCGGGAGCCCCAATGAGCTTCTTTTTAAAGGCTCTCTTCACCTAAATAGTAGGGGTGTGCAAAAAAAATGGATTTGTATTTGAATCGCGATTCAAGCTCCACCGATTCAAAATCAATTCATAGAATATCAAATTCACATTTTGAATTTATTTGTTATTGTATGTCTACTGCAATCTCGTGATAGATAGATAGATAGATAGATAGATAGATAGATAGATAGATAGATAGATAGATAGATAGATAGATAGATAGATAGATAGATACTTTATTGATCCCCAAGTAGAAATTCAAGGTCCCAGGAGCTTACAGACATCACACACAACATACATCATAACAGGATGTTAATAACATAACAAACAAATTCATATGAATAATATGGCTATGGATATAGACAGACTCTGTATCAATATGTGACTCTGAGGGCCAATGACCAAGCGGGGGTGAGAATGGTTGGACGTCACACATCCCATTTCCTTGTTTAACAAGACGTGTGTGACTCGAACATCTCATATTTACAACAAAATGTACAGCGAAAAACCGCGCAAAAAGCCTCTCCTCTCTATAAGCGTAGCTCCCATGGCGCCATTTTAATGCTACAAAGCCATCACCTGCAGTTAGCATCCCATTGACTGCCATTCATTTTGGCACCACTTTGACAGTAAATAACTTTACATCTGAAGCGTTTCAAGACTTTATTTGTGCATTGTTTATTTCTAAAGAAACACAACAATGTATAAAAGGCTCCGCTACCTTGTAGCTCACGTTATGGCTCCGGAGCAGACGTTTTTGTAAAAATAGGCTAACGATTGTGTCATAACCAGCCATCAACGGAAATGTGCTTCTAATATCCTTCACTGGTCTCCGTCCAGAACAACGGGATCTGTTGGTCCATTTCTTTAACTGTTATGTTTTAATCCTATCGGCTCTCTGCAGTGGGCGGGGCTGCTGAGTTTCCCCCACGACCGACGCGTGCACACACACAGACACACACCGTGGATGCAGGATAAACTGGAGATGAGACGTACAGGATGACATATATATTGAGAAAAGCTACGCTCGTTATTGTATGTGCAATGATAAGTTAAAGTCCAATAGGTCCGTCAAACCGTATGAATGTGTCCCAGGCCGGCGTAGGAAATTAACTAAATATATACAGGTAAAAGCCAGTAAATTAGAATATTTTGAAAAACTTGATTTATTTCAGTAATTGCATTCAAAAGGTGTAACTTGTACATTATATTTATTCATTGCACACAGACTGATGCATTCAAATGTTTATTTCATTTAATTTTGATGATTTGAAGTGGCAACAAATGAAAATCCAAAATTCCGTGTGTCACAAAATTAGAATATTGTGTAAGGGTTACATTTTGAAGACACCTGGTGCCACAAAGTAATCAGCTGATTAACTCAAAACACCTGCAAAGGGCTTTAAATGGTCTCTCAGTCCAGTTCTGAAGCCTACACAAACATGGGGAAGACTTCAGATTTGACAGCTGTCCAAAAGGCGACCATCGACACATTGCACAAGGAGGGAAAGACACAAAAGGTTATTGCTGAAGAGGCTGGCTGTTCTCAGAGCTCTGTGTCCAAACACATTAATAGAGAGGCAAAGGGAAGGAAAAACTGTGGTCAGAAAAAGTGTACAAGCAATAGGGATCACCGCGCCTAGTCAAGATTGTGAAAAAAGGGTGTGGACAGCTGCTGGAGTCAGTGCTTCAAGATCCACCACCAAGAGACGCTTGAAAGACATGGGTTTCAACTGCCGCATACCTCGTGTCAAGCCACTGTTGACCAAGAAACAGCGCGAAAAGCGTCTCACCTGGGCTAAGGAAAAAAGAGCTGGACTGCTGCTGAGTGGTCCAAAGTCATGTTTTCTGACGAAAGCAAATTTTGCATTTCCTTTGGAAATCGAGGTCCCAGAGTCTGGAGGAAGACAGGAGAGGCACAGGATCCACGTTGCCTGAAGTTTAGTGTAAAGTTTCCACCATCAGTGATGGTTTGGGGTGCCATGTCATCTGCTGGTGTCGGTCCACTCTGTTTCCTGAGATCCAGGGTCAACGCAGCCGTCTACCAGCAAGTTTTAGAGCACTTCATGCTTCCTGCTGCTGACCTGCTCTATGGAGATGGAGATTTCAGGTTCCAACAGGACTTGGCGCCTGCACACAGCGCAAAATCTACCCGTGCCTGGTTTACGGACCATGGTATTTCTGTTCTAAATTGGCCAGCCAACTCCCTGACCTTAGCCCCATAGAAAATCTGTGGGGTATTGTGAAAAGGAAGATGCAGAATGCCAGACCCAAAAACGCAGAAGAGTTGAAGGCCACTATCAGAGCAACCTGGGCTCTCATAACACCTGAGCAGTGCCAGAAACTCATCGACTCCATGCCACGCCGCATTAATGCAGTAATTGAGGCAAAGGAGCTCCAACCAAGTATTGAGTATTGTACATGCTCATATTTTTAATTTTCTTACTTTTCAGTTGGCCAACATTTCTAAAAACTCCCTTTTGTATTAGCCTTAAGTAATATTCTAATTTTGTGACACACGGAATTTTGGATTTTCATTTGTTGCCACTTCAAATCATCAAAATTAAATGAAATAAACATTTGAATGCATCAGTCTGTGTGCAATGAATAAATATAATGTACAAGTTACACCTTTTGAATGCAATTACTGAAATAAATCAAGTTTTTCAAAATATTCTAATTTACTGGCTTTTACCTGTAAAGATCAACAAGCCAGTGACAGACATGTTCAAATTTGATTAATTCAATAAATTCTTATTTTTTTTGTCTTAAATCCACCAGACATTTTCATATTATACCTACATTTGCAGCTTCCTGAGCCTTTTTGGCAAAGTTACTAGGAAAACTCAGCCTAGGGTAGTTTTATTTTTCTTTTATTCTCCTCAAAACAAGTTTCCTTTTTATTTTTAAAGAACAATACAAAAAAGAAATCACAACTATTTTGCAACTTTCTCTGTCTCCCGCGACTTCATTGCAACAATTTTTTTTTTTTACAAAAGCTCCAACATTTTTGGTGCTGCAACAATCTTAAAAAAAAAAGCCGCCAAATTCTGGAGGGACTGAATATTGCATAATTGTACCATTTTTTTTTTGTCTCCCTATGCTCTTGTATAGTTTCTATTTTTAAGACTCTTAGTATTTGTTTATTTGACCTTATCTGTACTATTGCTGTCCTTGTGCTGCTGCAACAACTGAATTTCCCAGCTGGGGAGCAATAAAGTTTATCTTATCTTTGTTTCCGCTGCTCTTTCACTAGGATTTTTATTTGTCTATATATATATATATATATATATATATATATATATATATATATATATATATATATATATATATATATATATATATATATATATATATATATATATATATATATATATATATATATATACAGTACAGGCCAAAAGTTTGGACACACCTCATTCAATGTGTTTTCTTTATTTTTATGACTATTTACATTGCAGATATGTGTGTGTGTATATATACGTGTGTGTGTGTGTGTGTGTGTGTGTGTGTGTGTAAATATAAATATATATATATATATATATATATATATATATATATATATATATATATATATATATATATATATATATATATATATATATATATATATATATATAATATTAAAACCAACAAAGCTTAATTCCTCAAACACTTATTTGCATTTGAAGCCTCACCTGCTTGGGCAATTTATCTGACCACGATTACCTTATTTGCTCACTAATATACATAATTGGACTCCTGCAACTATTTCCTCAAATGGAAAAAGAATAAATAAACTTTATATATGTTGCTTTTTTTAAATGTAAGATAATTGTTGCAGAAGTCTAAATACTAGTTTTTGGTCACTTTGTTCTACTTTCTTTAGCTAAACAGCTGGTCTGAGGTCTGTTTTAATGTGTGGGCATGTGGTGAGCGCCTATAAAAGCTGAACAACACTGTATGTGGTTGGAAAACAGGCCACAATCAGATAACCTCAAAAGAAGGCAATTCTATTCAAATCCTGCAACACACACACACACACACACACACACGCACAAATGCACACATGCACAAGTTCTACATGGGTGCAGTCTGCGCCACATAGGCTAAGTGTGTGTTTAAGTAGATGAGACTGATGTGGAGGGAAGCAGCAACCTTGCCTGACTCTCATTGTTCTAGCTAAGACGCTTAAAGCATTGTTAAAAAAACAACAACAACCTTTGTGCTTGTAAAACACACATGCACCTCGACGCATTCCTTGCTGTCAACAGCTCTCTGGATCACTGAGATTCAGTGCATACCTCTGCATTGGGTGACACACAGACACACACACACACACACACACACACAGTCTGTGCAGAGGCGTGTGAAAGCCACCTGTGGCAGCTCTACAGTCCAGTCCTCTGTGGAACGTGTAGGGGAGACCCAGGAATAACTCGCCATGGGATAAAACTCAGTGTGTTGCCACTGCTAGCAAGAACCCCCCACCCCCACGTCAAACAATCAACCCCTCGCTGATACCCACAGTGGCTGCTGCAGTGTTGGCTAAACAGTTACTCACCTCTCCATCTTCATCCCTCCATCTTCATTCCTACCTAATGCTCCCAAAGAAACACAGCACTTGAAAATAGCAATCAGACGGGATTAGGTTGATGCAGATCCTTGTGGGTGTGCTGATGGCTCGTATATTCCAATGGTCTCCACAGATGACAAGTATCAGTGTGTTGGAAACCGTATTTAGATTACCGGACAGCGCTTTTTTGTTGTTGCTGAGGAAATTTAAATTCTAGACATGAAAACAACATTTTGGCCCAAACACATGAACTTGACTTCAGCAGTGACGTAAAACAGCTGTTCTAGATCGATGAAACAGACAACCCCCTTGTGTTCAAAGTCAACAGTAGTGAAGCAGGTGGCTTGCAGCTGTATTTAATGTGCTACCAGGCTTTTTAGTTACCATACGCTGTGTGAAATGTGTTTTATTAGGATTGAACACACCAAACTCCATGCAACAGTTACATCGAGCGTCTCTCGACAAGTAGCGTACAAGATGCTAACGAGAGACTTCTGTAATGTCAACGCAGTAAAAATGGACCTACTACCAAGTTGGTTCACTGCTGACTACAAGTTAGCATCAAACCCAACAAAGGCTGTCAGCTGAATAGCGTTTTGAGCTAACGTTAGCATTCAAACAGTCATAGATAGCTACAACGTTTTTGTTATGACTGCTAGCTTAGCTACAAGCTAGCAGTCAACCACCACAAAGGCTGTGACTTGAATGGCGTTTTAAGCTTTCTAATGTGAGACTTCAAAATGCGCATAAAAATACGTTGATGGAAACATGACTATTGTTTACTATACATTTTAATGAACTCATGTGGTGATATTATAATACCATGTTACTGTTTTATCTGATGTCTTAAATAATGTTTCCAACTTAAAAAGTAATGAAAACGTAAGGTTGATTGGAGGTTTTAGTTTTACGTGTATGAAGAGCGTTGTCTGATGTAATAAATAACAATGTATCCCACATCAATATTATGATATTGTGTTTAGCCACATTGCCCAGCTCTATTTGACTGTACAAGCTTATTAAAACAATTAAAGTACCAGCACTATTAGGAGAAAATGTTAGAGCAATGCCAGCAGCAGTAGGAGTGGATGATATGGATACAATACAAGCTGTTTTTTGTGATATCGTACAAAAACTAATACACACCAATTGGTGACAACCCCAGGCTGGTCACGTGACGTCTGGTCACGTGACAGTTATGTTTAGCAAGCATTCTTGGTGTATCGCTATCTTTAAGCTGCGGGAAAAGATCACGCCATTGCCCAACAAAAACATGGTCTAAAGTCAATAGCGCAGTATTTCATTGTTATTTTAACAGCGCATTAGTAAAATGCACCTAGGCTTACACACAGTGTACACTCACTATGCTTGTTACACACACACACACACACACACACATGCAAAAGATACCATATGAAAATATTACGGTGCAAATGCGCCATCATAATAGCAATGGCCCATGGTACAAACACGCCTGGCTTTTAAAAGCAATGGGAGATGACACTCTGATTGGTTTGTTGCATGTTACGCCCAAAACTTACCTATGAATTAATGAAGACACCAAGTACAACCCTTTTGCACCATGCGCCTAGCGCACGGAGCCTTTTTTCTGCCATCAAACTAGCAAAAAATGGATTTGGACACGGCTTTAAACGCACCTGTGCATTCGCTTCACGCCGTGCGCTTAAACTATTAAAGGAGGGCCCTTCAAGTGTCTGATGTAGAGTAGCAGTTGATGGATTTTGGTCCATGTTTTCTTTGTATATGTACATTCATAAGCATAACTGAGTTGTAATTCTGTTTCATGCTTCTTCTTTTTTTAAAACAAATTGACAGCTGGTGGCGGTACTTTGCATTGAAATGTAGCAGTGCGCTAAGAAAAGGGAAGAACAATAGTGTTAGCTATTAAACGTAGATTTAATCAATGCAGGTTTTAGTGAGTGTCAACAAACAGCTGTACATTTGAGAACAGAAAAAACGGGTTTGTTAGGCTTCAAGGACACACACAATGTGATTTGGTGATAAACAAAGAATGTAAACTCAAGTAGGAATTTGCTAATAAAACTCTGCACCTTTTAATTCTAAGAATGTTTTCATTGTAGAAGAACAATAGGTCGATTGTGTTGCACCACCCACAAAGACAATCAATTTAGAAGGCATTAACGTGTGTGTCCTGCTGTTGGGTAATTCCAAATGTGTCTGCCAAAGCTATTGTCACTACTATGTTGCACTACTTGATTCATTGATTCATCACTCCCTGTTTGGAGATTTGAAGATTCGGCTAGCATTCCCATGAAGAGAAGTTTGATAGAAGATAAGGGGGGGGACTTTACTGTTAGTTTCTATTTGGGATTGAGTCGCATAACTGTATTTTATTGATGTAGCTTCAACACACACACACCTTTGCTTATACATCACTGAGGTTTGGAGCCTTGGACCCTGGCAGACAGGTGCCTTTGTTCGGAAACACAGTATGCAGGCTGAGAGAGCAGGGTGAAGTAGAGGGGGGGCTCTAATCATTATTATGCTTTCCGCAGAACGGTGGCGCTACGCATTTTTTGCCGTGTTCCCGAGTTGGTCGGCACATTCCGCTGGCATTGTTATCCGGCCTGTTTCCTGCGGCCGGCGGCTTTTGTCAGCCTCTCCCCCATTGTCCCGGCTTCCTTTGTTCCCCGGCTCGAACAATGGCTTTTTTTTCTGCCTCTTAATATATATGTGCACTTTTTGCCCTTGTGTGTTCTGTTTGTTTTGTTCTGCTGTCTGCTGTGTTTTTCTTTCCTGCTGCTGCAGAGCTGGGAAAAACACACACACAGACACACACACACACACACACACACACACAGATAGAAACACACGCACAAGCCTGAGTTGATTCGTTCAAGTTTGCTGTTCAAGCCTTTCTCACTCAACCTGTCTTCTCTTTCCTCCTCACTGAGGCGTTGTCTATCTCCCTCACCTTAAGCCTTCTATTATTCTCTGTTACACACACACACACACACTCAGACAATAAGTCTGGCTATGACTTTAGGTGGTGGTAACACAACCACGACCTAACCGTTGTACTTGACTTCAGCAGTGACATAACAGGTTGAACAGTCATATTCATCATTGGAATTGTCAGTGTACACTCTATAATTTAAATGATTACTCAATTACAGAAAAGTGTAATTTAACAAATTTAACAGTCAATTCTTAAATATGTAACGGTGGTGAGAACCAGGTGTTTATTTAAAGCACGTGTATATGATAGCGATGTATATTATAAATGTCCATGTTACCTCAAGATCCCCTCTTGTTTCCTTGTTGTCTTCAAAAAGTCACATAATGTTTTATTTCTATACTGTCCTAAATCCATCACTACAAAAAATAAATGAGTCAAGTAATACTCACCACCCTGCTGCTCTCAGTTTTTCTTTTTTAAAAGAAACTCTGTTCTTACTAAGTCAAGCAACTGTCAGTTAAAAGTCAACATTTTCTGCACAGATGTTTCAAGATTTGGCTCAAAGGACAAAATCCCTCTGGCCAGGTGGACTTTTAATGGCAGTTGTAGTTTAACATACTGTAGGTTGAAAAAAAACTGCAAATTCATGCCAATTGGAATTAATTGCTGAGAAAAAAAGAGAATTTAGTGTTGAAAAGAGCAGCTGACTTATCATGTCAACCATAATAGTACAGGTTACTCCACCC
This sequence comes from Percina caprodes, assembly GCA_013375575.1. Taxonomy (NCBI): domain Eukaryota; kingdom Metazoa; phylum Chordata; class Actinopteri; order Perciformes; family Percidae; genus Percina; species Percina caprodes. Next base: position 973,797 of record JABXJD010000025.1, read on the forward strand.
ATCTAGTAAAAGAGGCCAGCCTATATCTCTTTGTGTTGACCATGTCCCAGGGATAGTATTTCAATGCCATTATTTGAGCATTTACAAGGGCCAGATGATGGCATACATGACTTATATAATTGCTCAGTGCACTTTTTAGCCATGCTTGCACCTTTTGGTCCGGACTGAAATATCTCAACAACTATTTAATTGGTTGCAATGTCATTGTGTCAATATATTCATGGTCCCTGAAGGATGAGGACTACTGACTTTGGTTGTCCTTTGACCTTTCCTCTAGCGTTACCATGAGGTTTGACATTTGTGGTTCAGAGGGAAATATCATGACAGCTAGTAGATGGATCACCGTGAAATTTACCACGGATATTCAAGGTCCATAGAGGATACACTCTAATGATATTGGTGATCCTCTGAATTTTCCTCCAACACCACCAGCAGATCAGCATTTTCACTGTGAAATATCTCAACATCTACTTCACTGCTGAACTTTTGTACATTCATTGTGCACACCATTGTGCACATGAATTACAATTCATGGGGACATTCATTGTCCCCATGAATTGTAATAACTTTAATCCTCTGAGCTTTCATTTGGCACCATAATCAGAGCAAACGCTTGTCCAGTGCTTTGGTTAATGACCAGATACCTGAAAAGTGACATTCCCATCAGCCTCAGCGGTTCTTACTGTTTAGTGCTAATCAGCAAATATTAGCATTTCAAAAATTATGAACTAAGATGAACATGGTAAACATTATACCTGCTAAACGTCAGCACGCTGACATTGTCATTGTAAGCATGTTATCATGCTAATGTTAGCTGTTAACACAAAGCATAACTGAGCCTAAGTACAGCCTCGCAGAGTCGCTAGCATAACTGTACACTCTTGTCTTGTCCACGGAGTCAACCTGCTTTTTTCAAATAGCTGTTTTAACTTGTTTGTCTTGTAGAGTTCTTCATTTCACACATTAGGTAGAGGTGAAACAGACAAATACAGACACGTACGTACACATGCAGGAATAACCCTGCATCATGTCTCAATGTGATAGATGACTAGATTAGAAGTGCTGCACATATTACCTAGTGAGAAATGTACAGTATTTGTGGATTCCTAGAGTTTCCCCGTTTTGTGATCTTGATGACTGCTTTATGCTGTAATTATATCAACCAACAAACCAAAATTAGCATGGCAAGTGCCAAAACCTCACCACACCCAAATGAAAGTTCTGTGCCTTGTGTTTGCCTTTCAACAGAATGGTTGAGCCCAGCCCTCCAGCCCTGCACCTCCTCTCTGGCGGGGATGTCAGCATGGCGAGCGTCGGTGTCAAAGTAGAACAGGAGGAGTCCTGCAGAGGGGATGGAGTCATTAGCAATGCTGAACCTCCTAAGAGGTCTCCCTCACGTGGTTGGTCAGGAAATCATCCCCTGGAGGCCCGCCAATTGACCCCACCGCTCTCCCGATCCCCTTCGGTAAGGATATTATGAAAGGCGTGACAGAGACAGGTTAAGACATTGTACTGCTGGTAACACTAGCACTAACAAATGGTACATTGATAACTAGTTAAACCTAAATTAATAAGAAACAATGACATAATAATTGATAAATTATTAGTAATGCTTTAATTGATGTAGTTTTAACAAATGATTCTAGCACACATCATTACAGTTTATATATTTTATTAAGTATTTGTTAATGATTACCATATTAAGAAATTGTTTGTAAAACATTATTTGGATGGCTATTAGGAGGTCGCAACGTGTGATTATAATACCTTTTTAATGGTTAATGCATACTTTGTAAAGCATTTATACACATTATTTAGACATCAATTAACACATATGTAATAATCACCTCTGTTATAGATCACCAAAAAATATAATGGGGCCACATTCATATTGATGCTTAATAAACCACTTATTAATCATGAATGAATTCTTCTAAGCATTAGTTGCAACTTTATAATACAAAACAATGATCAAGCATTGACAAAGTGTGAACTATCATCTACATCCATTAACGTTACACTAAATTAATGTTAAATAAAATAAATTATAGCATTTCTAATAATACGTAACAGTAAAGTTGAATAAACTTTCAATTCACCATTTGTCAGTTATGGTTATTAAAACGGGTTAGTGGAGAAAATGAAATATCATGTTATCTTTTTACCAACGTACGGTGTCGATCTTGCAAAGATAAAGATATTGTGGTGTTGAATATTGGTGCTTTCACAAAATATTTATGCAATGAGATATTTAATAAATAATCATCAGTTATGTGGATACAATGACTAAGTGAATAAAGGCAAATAACAGAACAGCTAAAACAGTCTGGTTAGTTCATTTAGTTCATTACTTGACTGTAATGCAGCCTTTAAAACCCGGAAAAAACACATATGTCGTTACAATATCTATAAATTGAAGACCGTATCTAGCCTTGTATATCCATATCGATATTATATTGATATATTGCCCAGTCCTCCTCTGATGCTTTGTCAGTTGACGGTCTCTTTGTGTGCCCTGACAGGAGGGCTCACCAGGTAAGGAGCTGCCTCACAGACAAAGCCCCTTGGGACTGAAGGAGGCCAGAACACGTGAAAGACCAGAAGGACAATCCAACTTCAAGGAAGGTCTGTCTGAACTCCAAACACAGTCTTCTGTTAAATGTCTGCTCTGCAGTGTCAGGACTAGTGTTGGTAGAGCTGTCAAGGTATAATACGATCGGCAGAAGAAGCTATCCTAGTATTGGTCATATAAGGACCTGCACTTTGGCAAAATAATTTCAATTAAATTGGTCTTACTAGCTTTTACACAGCTGTTTTAAATGTGTTGTTTTTTAGTGTGATCTAAGTCTTTTTTTTAGTGTTTTTTATGGTTTACCACAACTTGGGTCTTGTTTTTAGGCTCTGGCCTATGGCCAGGCTTGAATAGCTTGACAACTGTCCCCACAGGTTGAATCCTAATGACTTTGGGGATCCTTTTTTTCCTCTAGCACCACCAGCCAATTGACATTCTTGGTTTTGAGTGAAATATCATGGCAATTATTATCCCTTTGCGTAATATTTAGATTTATGACCAAATACCTGCTAAACTTCAGCTAGACTTTGTGTTTAGTATATGTTAGCATTGTTGTTGTGAGCATGTTATGCATATTGCATAATAATTGTGTTTAAAGGTCTCATAGCATGAACATTTCACTTTATGATTTTTTTTTAACATTAATATGAGTTCCCCCAGCCTTCCCCCAGTGGCTAGAAATGGCGATAGGCGAGCCCTGGGTATTCTGCTTTGCCTTTGAGAAAATGAAAGATCTGGACTCTTGCCCCTTATGAGGTCATAAGAGGCAAGATTCCAGGTCAGCCCAAGTTACCTCCCCTTTCTCTGCTTTACCCGCCCAAAGAATTTGGCCTACCCAAGAGAGAGAGACATCATGGCTTTCAAACAAGCAAAGTGGCAGTTGGTCAAGCCCCCTTATCAAAAGCTACAGACTCAGAAATGGCACATACTCAGGAAAACTCATTGTGGGACTGGCTCTAGTGGTCATTCTGCACCAAGGCTGAATTTTAGGAAAGAGACTTCAGATACAGTATTAGGGGACCACTAAGGTCTATATAAAAGAGACTTCAGATACAGTATTAGGGGACCACTAAGGTCTATATAAAAGAGACTTCAGATACAGTATTAGGGGACCACTAAGGTCTATATAAAAGAGACTTCAGATACAGTATGAGGGGACCACTAAGGTCTATATAAAAGAGACTTCAGATACAGTATTAGGGACCACTAAGGTCTATATAAAAGAGACTTCAGATACAGTATTAGGGGACCACTAAGGTCTATATAAAAGAGACTTCAGATACAGTATTAGGGGACCACTAAGGTCTATATAAAATAGACTTTAGATACAGTATTAGGGGACCACTAAGGTCTATATAAAATAGACTTTAGATACAGTATTAGGGGACCACTAAGGTCTACATAAAAGCATCCAAAGAGCACCATGTCATGGGACCTTTAATATTTAAACCGCACTTTTTAACTACTGCATAGACATTATTTTGAGGGCATACATTCTTTGTGAAATTGTGTCCGTGTGTTTCTACCGCTCTGAGTAACATGAGCTACTGTAAACTAACTTGTATTTGGAGCTGCACTTAATTCACTTCAAGCACTCACCACTCACCTCAATATTGGATTTGAAACATTGGTATCATTGCACCTGAAAAAGCTTTTCTCCGTTCTGCATCTCAGTTTTATGTCCTTCTCTCTCATCCTCTTATACAAACATCTATACAATTGTCCCCCCCAAACAGACTTTGACGACTCCATATCTTATTTCTTTAAGTGCACTACATTCTGCTTCTATTCAGCACTAAACAATGCAGTCTGCTGAAAATCGATGCGTAGATGTGACAGTTTGTCTAGCGCAGCGAGGATGTTGTTTTGGTTTCTGAGCGGGTTCGAGGTGTATTTTTTTTTTTTCTTGTTCAATCATATGTCGAGTAAAAGCTGCTCTCCGAGCTGCTCCCTCAAGTCTTTCACCGACATGCACTCCTCGCCTTTTGTTTTGTTTTTTTTCCCTCAAATTTTCTCCACTAGCTGACCTTGGATTGTTCTCTGTCCAAATATCGATTCACTCAAACACTCAAAAACTTCTCCCAGAGACACAAACAACCTCTGCCCTTCGGTACCTCAAAAGTCTTCTCCAATCAATGCCATTAGGAAGGCAGAGAAGAGGCTGAGAAAGTAGTTTGGTGTCAGATAGATTTTATTTGACAGACTATATATTTTTTTTTCACGCCATCTGGTGCAGCCCGGTGCGGCTCTGCTGAGTACCTGTTGTTGTGTCCTGTTAACAGTAATGCCTACCATTGAGAAGCTGCTGAATGCTGACTGGAAGGAGAAACTTCTGGATAAAAGCACAGTGGGGGCAGGACAACTGAAAGGTCAGCTTTCAAACACCCTTAAACCAGTTATATGCCACTTACATACCCTTATTTCCAATACATAACTAATCAATTGTGCAATTTTTTATTTATTTTTTTTACTTATTATTTGCCATGATCCTTAACTGCTTTGTTAACTGAAAAATATGTTGCGTAACACTTGTTATACCATTCTGCAGTAGTTTGGTACACCACTGCTTGGATAATTTAGCTGTCAGAATTGTTGGTTTCATCTGGTGTTGCTTCTGAAATCAGGATAAATTGGGACAAAAACATAGAAACAAACAAAAAGACACATCTTTAGAGAGAGAAGCACAAGTACTTACTGCAACTTGCCAACTAAGTTCAGTTCAGTTTATTCTTTGTCCCAGAGGGCCAATTTGTATGCAGCAGAAATACATCACAAACAATTTACAAATAAAAACAGCAATAAAGACATCAACTTCAGCCTGATTATTAAGAATGAATAGTTGCAGAGTTGTGTTGGAGTCATTATGAAAGAACTACAAAAACTCAAACAACTGATAATGATAATAAAGATAGATAAATAAATAAATACAGTGGTCAGTGATATTAGCCAGGGCTGTCACCTCCTCTTAGCTGGTATCTTATCACCAACTAATGTTCAGAGCGACCCAGCCTCGATCATGGCATCGTCCCTGTCGTAACTACACTTAAGTCTAATGTGTGGTTTTGCTTTGTTATCAGATTATCTCAGCGATTATTTATCTCTCAAATGTCACTCTGTTTAGTTGTTGCCCTTGCTTGTAGTTTTGGCAAGGGATGAAAAATACATAAATACAGTAATCTCTTGTTAGAATGAGAAACCACATAGCCATGGTTGTTGTTGTTGTTTTAGTGAATGAAATCAAGGAGGGTTTCACTCAGAAAACCGTATGTACCATGTTTATAACCCCAAGTCCAAAAAATATACAATTTAATTTTTTATAAATTTGTCTAAATCAACAACGTTTTTTTAGGCCGGATGTCCCACACCTTTTGCTTTGTTTGTGTTGGCGTTCTAACCTCTGGTGGATTTATGAGGACTATGGTTGTGTTGCTGCGACGCTCAAGACGATTGTGATTGGGTTAAAGAAATGCAAATGAACCAGAGCACGTTTATCTCTCATCCCAGAATGCTGTGTGGACCAGCCAGACCTTCTTCGGCAGAGCTGTAGAGGAAGATCTGGCAATGCGAGACTATGTATAGGTCAAAAAAAGGGGGGAAAAATGGGGAATATCTGTCTCGTTAGCTACTTAATGCATTGCAATGTTCACCAGCTAATAGCTAAATATGTCTGTCTGTCTGCTGTTAAAACAACAAGCTGAAACTTACTATAAAGCTTGGTACAGCTGAGAAGAGCTGCAGATTCAGCAATGATAACCTAAAAATTGTGATTTATTACACTGCTTACACATTAACCCCTTAATGTTGTCCTCAGGTCAAATTTGACCCGTTTTCAGTTGTTTTTTTATCACAAAAAATGGGCCGGCGAAATAAGCACTGAAAATGTCAACATTAGAAATATCAAATAAATTAGATAAAAAAATCAAAAAAGCACCCACAACATTGACAAAGTGACAAAAATGTCAAAAGCGATAATAGTGTTGAAAATAACAGGTTTTTTCATGGTTGACGGAAGACAACACAAAGTTTTTATATATATATATATATATATATATATATATATATATATATATATATATCTATATATCTATATATATATATATATATCTATATATATATCTATATATATCTATATATATCTATATATATATATATATATATATATATATATATATATATATATATATATATATATCTATATATATATATATATATATATCTATATATCTATATATATATATATATATATATATATATATATATATATATATATATATCTCTCAACACTGATCATGGCACAATCGTTACAAACATAAATGCTCAGGCATTTGTATATATAAACCTGACCCTCTGACCCTCTCCAGGAACCCCAGAGGCTCTGGCAGAGAAGGAGCTCCAGTTGTTGATGATGATCAACCAGCTGAGCGGTCTGCGGGAGCAGCTACTAGGTGCCCACTCTGAGCAAAGGAACATGGCGGCCCTGCTGCTGGAGAAACAGCAGCAGCAGATGGAGCTGGCTCGACAACAGCAGGAACAGGTACCGTCGTTTGACAAGCCCCCAGGGCTTGTTTTCATGGATTATGTTATTGTATATTTCATTGTTTTCCCCATTTTTATTGTATGTGCACCAATGAAAAGACAAATGGCCCTATCTTGCACTTGGCAAAGGGCAAATCCAGACGCAAGAGTTTTTGATATTTTAAGACCGTCCATGTCTTTAAATAGCAAATGCCCCTCCGCCCATCTTTCCGCCCATGGGCTTGCTGGTCTTACAGCGAGGTGTGTTCAGGCGCATTCTTTGCGTATTGCTATATTGAGGCAGCGGGAAGTGATCATGCCATTGACCAACAACAACCTGGTCTAAAGTCAATAACACAGCATTTTATTGTAATTCTAACAGCAAATTAGTCAAATTTGCCTAGGCTTATGCACAGCTCACACACAGGGAAGCACAGCAGCACACAAACATGCAAAAGATTACATATACATATACTACGGTGCAAATCAGCCATCATAATAGCAATGCTCCAAGGTACAAACGCGCCTCGCTTTTAAAGAAAATGGGAGATGACGCTCTGATTGGTGTGGCATGTTACGCCCAAAACACATCTATGAATTAATGAATGAAGACACCAAGTACAACCCTTTTGTACCACGGACCCTTTTTTCCTCCTTCAAACTAGCAAAAGTGAATTTGGACCCGGCCTAAACGCACCTGCGCCATGCGCTTCACGCCGTGCACTTACATCGTTAAAATTGGGCCCAAAGACTCAAAAAGTTCAATCTTATGTGTCTTAGGGGTGTGAACCGTCACCGTTCTCACGATTCAATTTGATAACGATTTATTCTGTCAAAAATTCAAAGGAATTCAATCTCACGATGGGTCACCTCCTAAATATTATATATTGTTACACACAGTTTTCTATTGACAAATTCAAGTACTCAGATATATATGAACTCCCCTTTTCATTGTATCTGCTCTTATAAAAGACACTTCCTGAATGTGTCTAAATACAACAGACAAAAGCAAGTACCATCATTAGGCAATAATCGATTATGGTCTCTCACTGCATCGATGCAATGATTCATTTCAACGCCCCTAATGTGTCCACCATTTGTTCTCTTCAAAACATACAAACAGGATGGAACTTCTAACAAATATCTATTATCGTTAATAGGGTTAGGGTTATAAAACTAGAATGAGCCTTTTTAACCGGACAGACCCAGAAGCTAAGTAACCTGGAACTATATCAGGGTCTAAAAGCCCCTACTGTCCATTAATGTTTGAGTTTTGACTGCATATGAAGATGCAAGAGGACGAGGAAAATTAGAGAGACCAACTGATAAGCAATCTGTGTTTGAGATTTCAGTTTTTAACACACATGACACGTGACAACAGCACAGAGTCATTGTGTTGTAGGGCAATTTAACTGAATTTGACAAAAAAAATTAATTGTGGTTAATTTCAATGTTTTTAACCAGTTCTGTTTTGAAATGTTCTTCTACTAAGGCATCTTCGTAATGTGAATATAGCATACATATCACTTCAATATACAATGTGTAGTAGTAAGGCATGCAAGCATTTCTCTGTATATTTCAATTGTCAATTCACTATCAAAGTAGTATTTATTAATTTGAATAATTTATGTAATTATCAGAGTCAGAATACTTTATTGATCCCCTCATAGAAATTGTTTACTTGCAGTTGCTCACAGTCAGGTTCAAGGTAGAAAAAAAGAGTAGGAAATGAGATATAGTTAATACATAGATAAAGCAATATAGAGTGCAAGAAATAAAAAAGTTAAGTTGAAGTAAAGTGAGATTAGGTTAAAAAGTAATATTGGGGTGAAAAGAGGATGTTGCTAAAACAATGGACTGTACAAATGCTATTCTAGTCCAGTGTGGACATAAATAAAGTACAGTGTGAACATAAATAAAGTCCAGTGTGAACATAAGGAGCAGCAGTGAATAAATAACAGATGTTGCACATGCAACAGGTGTCTCTTTATGTAATTGGGATACAGGGTATGATTCCTACATTCTGCAGTGAATTGCACTGTGCACTTGTGTCTGTATACATATAATCTGTGATGTGTGTGAGAATGAAGATGTCTTGTGTCTCAGATCGCCAAGCAACAGCAGCAGCTGATCCAGCAGCAGCACAAGATCAACCTGCTTCAGCAGCAGATCCAGGTCAGCTCCCCTCATGACCTCCACATGTTTTCACATACCACAGCCAGCAGCACTGGCATGGGATTATAATTACAAATCACAAGTTCTCAGGGTGCAATTTGTTAAAAAAAAGCAGGGGGGAGGTGTTTTTTTTTCATTCATGCACAGCAAAACAAAGCATGCACGAATTAAATCCCCCTTTTAATACCATGGATGTATTGCCGCTCAGCCAGCCATGCCAAAACACTTATTCATGAACTTCAATAGCCAATGGAAAATAATCTCAAAATGATGAAATAGCACAACGTGGTGTCAACATAAAACACAACGCTTTCAAGCCGGAGAGCGGAGTTCACTTCGCTGTGAGTGTTTTAATCCAAGACACTTTTTCCTAAATGTAACAAGTCGTTTTGGTGCCTTAACTTAAGTCTATGACTTTGTCATAGTCACATGATGCTCATTTTCTGGCTAAACTCCACTACCACGGCCAGGGCACTAGATTCTGGGCCCTGTGGAAAGGCATTCTCTTTGGGCCCCTCACTGCATCCATACTTATTCATTCATGCGTCATTTTGGGACAGGGTAGTCAGTCCCCCAGTCTGACACCCCTAACCATAGCCCCTGAAAGGCTGTCGTCTGGCGGTGCCTCTAGCCACTAAATACAACCAGCAACTGCTGCTCAGATTTTATCAGTCTATGGCACTGTATGTCAGGTGTATGTTCAATGTTGTCTATGTTAGGTATATGATAAATGGAAGTTCTCATTCCACATCAGAAATCTGTGTTGCAGACAGATAAGGCAAGAACTTTTATGTAAGGAGGATTTGTCCTGCTTTGTCCCAGCAGGTGAACATGCCTTACGTGATGATCCCGGCTTTCCACCACAACACTCAGTCCCTCTCCGTCACCTCTGACCCCCAGATGGCCCTGCCACTGCAACCAATCCCCTGCAAGCCAGGTCAGTCATCAAAGCTAACAGACAGGTCCCAGCCTTGAGAAGAGTGGGGTTGGGACAAGGGCAGCACCGTATGAGATAATGTCGTGGATGTTTTATAGTTGGCGGTTATACTGATCAAGGGTTTTTTCAAGGAGACTAAGATGGTGCTATAACTAAGATCTAAGATGGGATGTCAAAATGACGTAGATCTCGCTGGGGCGCCAGGATTTTTAGCGCACACCACTTTTTTCAGACAATGTGGAGACAGAAGCCTGAAGGAGCTCGAGGGTAACCAGATGCCAGGACTCTCAGACTGACTGCCAGTCTAAATTTACTGGGTTAAGATGAGTTCTGTTTTGAATGAAAGGCTTGATCCGACTAATTAGATCATCCAGTCAAATCGAAGCATTGACAACAATGCTGCTGCCAGTTCTGCCTACCTTTTTCTTCTTCTTCTAGTCCGTAGAAATAGCAAAGTCGTAGCCTTTCCTCATTACCGCCACCTCTGTTCAGGAGAAGACTGCAACTAGTGTCGCGACCACCGCGCACGCGGGAGTATAAACAGTTATGGCGCTCCCATGACGTCACATTTGCGCACGCCAGCTTGGCTGCGTCCGCTGTATAACGCCCTTCAGAGCATGACTTTGTGACCTGCCAGAACTTACGCTATGCTTCATTTCCGATAAATAAACGGATATCAAAGGAACGCAGTTCTGCATTTCTGCTACTTTCAGTATTTGGTTATAATACAACAAATTGTTTGATTTGTAACAATTGAAATTAACAAATTGAACACTTAATTGCATATAAAAGGCACCACTAAAAAATGAACAACAGTTGCATTTCAAAGTCCAGCTAATACAAAAGAAAATCTTGGAGTGCCTTTTGCGATGTGTTTATTGCACCAGTTGATATCACGATGATGATGAAAAAAAAAAACAATATGTTGTGCAGGTCTAGTTGGGACACACTGGCTCCCATGAAACCATAAATCTATTTTTTGTAATAGCAAAATGAAAAAAAGAATCTACTCAGAATCAATTCTCCATTCAAAACATTTCTCGATTAGAAAATGGAGAACTAGATTCAGGCGCTTACTCCACGGTTCGCAGGGTGCTCATTCATGTGTCTCTACTCCAATAAATTACACTATAAAAACATAACTAGCAGTTAAGCCAAATGGTCTCCATGGTTTTCATCCCAATGTATTGCAAATGTCAACCAAATTTTCAGAAAGTTGCCAAGAGAAAATGCAAGTGAATGTGGATGGGAATCCACCACTGTTATTCAAATATTGGGAGTTGGGTGCATCAAGAAACTGTCAGTAGCGCTCATTGTTCAGTCGTGTGCCACTGCAACAAGGTGAATCAAACCCCAAGCAAACATCTGTCAAAAATGTGATGGAAAATATGTCATTTGTTTTAGGTTAACAAGGTTACAGTCTCCTCATTGTTCCAAGCATTTGATAATGAAGTTCATGACTCGTCCAAATTGTTTCACGTTAAATGAGGTTAAGGAAAAATATTCATTACACAATTGTAATGCAAAACCAACCTCTTAATGTTGTAATGGTAACACATAAAGCTTAATAGTTTATGAAAGTTTGTTAATTGGGCCTGTCGTGACATATTTATGATGTTGTGTTGTCTTGGTGATGTCAAGTTGTCGTTATGAAGACATCACCAGGTTGTACTGTCTTCCTTAATGTCAAGTTTTCATAACACAGGGATTGCTGTCTTCATTAAAATCAAGTTTTCATGACAAAGACATCTCGGACAATGCCAACATTGCATTAAATGTGTAACAATTTACCAAATGACACTTAATTATCAAATCATTAAATCAGTCATGAACGGTCAAAATGACTCCTTCACGGTAAGACAGGTCATAATAATGAGGTGTCACGTCAGTCCTTTGCACAGCCCTTCAATTAAAGTCTTAGTTTCATCCAAAATTCCCTCAAATGCTCATCTTCTTTGTCTATGAACAAGATTAACTATTCACTCTGTCTAAGTGCTGCACCGTGCCAACATAACGTTATTAACATTATCAACTTTGAATCCTAGAATTAAAGCATTATGATTCATAAGGGGCTCAATAACGCTCAGTATTGCATTCTATGTTTTAGAGTTTGTCTTTATTATGGTCATTGGGATATTTTGATAAACCTCCAAGGTTTTTCTACACCAGGCCTCGAGTGCTGGAAACATACGGGGTTTGTCACTATTCCTACATTCCTTGTTGTGATGAAAACAGAATCAACATTAACATTTCTGATGGTGACTGTGTGCATGCAAGGCCGGAAACTTTGCTTAGTAGTAGCTGTTGTTGCCATCCATGCGGCAAAAGCGAATGCACAATGTGGTTGATGGTAGCTTTCACACACGTAATGTTCACACATTTAGCAGGCTACACAGGGTACAGCTTAGAAAGACGCAGCTTTGTGCAGTCTTGCCTTCATGAGTCTTAAAAGCTGTGCTCGTGGGTGACCTTGTCTTCTCTATCTTTTCAAACCTAACAGACAAAAAGTCAGTCTTTAAAACATTGTAGGCGGAATTAAAAGATAGCCATTTGCTTTAGAAAAGTGTGTGTGTGTGTGTGTGTGTGTGTGTGTGTGTGTGTGTGTGTGTGTGTGTGTGTCAGAATGTTTTGACAGATGAAGAAAAAAATTGTTAAAGGCGTGAGGTCAGCTATAGCCAGAGATTTGAGATTGTCTTTTCTTTGAAAAGACGTGGACGCTATCACTGATGCTTTTATAAAACACTCTATATTCCAAAAATGGGCTTAAGGGTTGTCACTTTTTTTTTTTCTTTTAAGAAATTATGTTCAATTGAATGAGAACTAGCATGTAATTGGTTCAAATTTAAAACGTTAGACATTATTATTTTCTGAATATATATACAAATGAAATGTATTGAATATGGGACAGAGCCAGTTGTGTGACTGACTCGTTCATACCTAAGCAACAGCCAATCACATTGTCTCGATTGAAAAAGAGTAGTTTTGAAAAGTGGCATTATGAAATAAAAAAAGTAATTAGGGGAAATAGCGTGTAAAGATGACTAGTGAAAAGAAGCGGGAAATAACGTTTGAATCCATTAAAAACATACATTTGCTTATTTATATTATGTTTTCTTTGGGTTATGTCTTATTTCTTTGTTTAGTTTTTAACACTTTGGGATTCCATAGTTGCAACAATCGCCCTCATGATGTGGCGGGAGATTGGTACAGTCTGATTGGCCACTTCCTGTTTTCAACATAGCCGACTTAGAAAAAAAGCATCTTGTGCTCAGGCTTGACAAGACATCCCTTTAGAAGATAAGAAATATAATTTAAAGCAACTTATGATACATTGATTTTACACCTCCCACAGCCGTGGACTATCACATGCAGCTGCTGCCGAACCATCACCCCACCCCTGTCAAGAGGAGCAGCGGTTCCTTCCGACAGGTACAATTACTACAGTTTATGTATGGTCTGTCAGACATTTAATTGTTAATGTAAATGTATCAAACTCATTTCCCAAGGCAATTAAATACACACATTCCTAATGCATGCACCTATATTATGTATCCACAATGCAAGAGTGACTTATGGCTTGGTTAGTGTACATTGTGTGTATGTGTGTGTGTGTGTGTGTGTGTGTGTGTGTGTGTGTGTGTGTGTGTGTGTGTGTGTGTGTGTGTGTGTGTGTGTGTGTGTGAGTGATCCACTCCATTTTTAACAGTGTGTACTTTTCTGGCTTTTGGGAGGCTGAAAAGCTTTTGGAATACACCACACCCTCTGTTCAAAAGTTAAATGTGTGTGGTATAAGTGTAAGTGTGTGTGTGTGTGTGTGTGTGTGTAATTGTGCCTGGAGTGTATGTTTTGGGAACTGTATTTGCACGGCTGGTTCTCAGAGATACATCATCACAGCTTAGATAAACAAAAGGATGAGGTGAACATGAAGACAAAAGAGACGCTACAAAGGTGTGACAGATGCGCTCCAACATGCTGGAATACATGCACACCCTTGCCGTTTGCGGTGACGTTGTAATGTGTAAAAGTGGCCCCACCCTTGCTTATCTGCTCTCACTGTGTGTTTTAGGATGCCAGTCAGCCACTGAACCTGACCTCCAAGCCAAAGGGGCTGGAACTGGGGAAAACACCAAGTCCGCAGAACCTGGAGCTGGGATCTCTGGCGCTGCACGGGGCCTTCAGGTCCAGAGATTTCCAGAGAGAAGTGTCCCACAGCCCATCACGATCGGCCCTTAGTGAGTTACTCTGACTGCTGTGATAGAAAGTGGGAATTTCTGACCCCAAAAAGGGAGAAAAACGTCTCTTCTAAGTTGTTTAAATCAAAGTTGTGGTATTAGACACCCTCTGTTTTTGGTTTGTCACAGTAACGGGGTTTCCTTCATGCTTATATAACTCTTCTTTTTATTTTTTAAGATTTTTTGGGGATTTCCCTTTTCCCTAAAGTGACAGTGGATAGACATGACATCACTTTTTTTTTTTTTAGGTACGCTATGGAGCAATGCTTTCAAGAGTGTGTCTCTGGTTTGTTTGTATCATTGGTGATTTTAGACCCTTTTAGGGGGCTCCAGCCCTAAATTTCATCTCAGCCCTCCTACACAATTGTAAAAATAAAAAAAAATCAATTTTAGTGCTTCAAGTTAGAGTTTGCAAACTTGTCTGTTAGTGACACAGGACAAACAATTACAGGTTCAACGGGCTTGATGTGCTGTGTTGATGTCGCCAATACTTACGTAGCTGTAACCCCGTCAAGGAAAGGGTTAACAGAAACGTGGTTTAGGCCAATCGGAGGTGGTTGTGCCAGACTCCCGCCTTTGGCTGAGTCTCCATCTAATATCTCTCAGAGGGAGAGCAGGTGTGCGGTTGTTAAATTCAGCGTTGATCCCCAGAAAAGAAGTCGGCCATTTCATGGTGCAGATTAAAACCCAAATTGAAACATAAGCAACTAAAATTCCTGAACGTTAGAACATTGTGTCAAATTGGCCGTTAGTTTCTTCATAGTGTCAAAAAACGTTAGCTGACATTGTTGTTCAGTAGTTCAATATTATTGGCTGATAAAATTACATTGTCACATTCTCATGGTGGTTTTACATTTGAAACGGGTGACATTGTCATATAGATACATGACAATGTTATCTAGTGTTGTCATCATAGATTCAACCCAGTATTTGCAATATTTAATATTCAATCATTTAATTTCATTACTTTGCAATATTTAATATTCAATCATTTAATTTCATTACTTTGCAATATTTAATATTCAATCCCTTTGACAACACTGTTGCAAATTCATAAATGTGCAATATTTAATACTTTTGAGACACTGATAAGTCTGCAATTTCATAACTGTGTAATAATATTTTCACACTGCGTATACAAACAATATTGATCTTCCTTTTCTATTTTATATATGTATCGTCGTCTCAGGAACTGTGGACCTCGCCCCCCCCCACACTTTTTCTTTTGCACTACTTATATTTTATTCCATGTTATATTCCTTTTATGTATCTTGGATCTTGTTGACACTGGAAAGGGGTTGCTTCAATCTCGTTGATACACAGGTATTGCACATGTGTATAATGACAATAAAGGCATTCTATTCACAGCTTTCACATGTAGTTGTAGCCCTTTCCTTCAAATATCATATACTGGAAAGAGAGCAATACACTTTCTTTCTTTTTTTTACATTTCTACTTGTTTGTAACTCTATGAGCCCAATAGCCAATGTGAATTAGTCGACAAATAAGAGAGGGCAGCCTTCCAGAAACTTAAACTCCAGAGAAGAAGAAATATTACCACGCAGGGCGTTTGATTGACAGTTGATTTTAAATCGTAGACAAACAACAGTAACTAGCACTTAGCAACAACATAGGCAGTGGCTGAAGAAACGAAAAGAGGATAGGTTTCTCATTTTTGTTTTTCTCCTCCTCTTTGACCCGTCTTGTTGTCTTTAGGTTTCCTCGGAGACGGAGATGTGGTCACCCAGGCCATCCACGATGCCCAGCAGCTCCTGAGGGGCCACAGCACCGGAGAGCGAGAGAGGGACAGGGAGAAAGAGAGAGAGAGGGAGAAAGATGGTGGCGGAAAGATGGTGAGCTGGTGTCCAAACTGCACAGTCCACACAGACAGTCCCAAGGTTTCAGAGCCCCTTTCAGACATGCACCTCTTACATGAATAGGTACATGTTGTCTCATGTCTGAAGATAAAATTACATACAAAAGTCACACAGGCAATGTCTGACTAGAACATTTCCATAACAACTCTAACACGGCACAAGTCTGAGTCAAATGCTATACGATAAGATTAAAGGCTACATCAGCAAGATAACACATGTACAGAGGGAATGTAAATGCATGTTATATTGTTGCATGTCTCTTTTTCCCTCTGTTACTTGAGCCTTCTCACATCTTCTGTGCAGTTTTCATCTCTCTCTTTCTCTTATATCCATATAAACACATGTGTCATTGGAACTTCCTACAAGAAGTGATTTTCTTTGGCTGATTGGGGGGAAGCAAAAAACAAGTAGTGAACGTTGACATGATGTAGTGAACTTCGCAACTTAGCAAACAGTGTCTAATTCACACATCCAGAAGTTGTGGAAAAATGTTATTATTCATTTGGGCTCGGGTTTCTGGCTAC
Organism: Percina caprodes; assembly: GCA_013375575.1. Lineage (NCBI taxonomy): Eukaryota > Metazoa > Chordata > Actinopteri > Perciformes > Percidae > Percina > Percina caprodes. The sequence continues at coordinate 990,629 of JABXJD010000025.1, forward strand.
CTTGTGAATGTAAGTCCAATATTCTCTCTCTTTTAGCTCTGTTTTTGGTCTCCACCAACTCCAGAGGGGAAATATCTGGGCTCATAGCTGCTAAATGCTTCACTGTGTTCACCAGCTAGCCTCTAACTGTGTCTGCCTGCTGTTTGGTTCTGAGCAGGTAGTCTGCAGTGGGTTTGTAGAGCTTTTTTTTGGTTTTTTTTCTGAAAACAGCTGCCTGCTGCAGCCAAAAGTGACATTATGAGAGTGGTGAGAGTGGACCAAAACAGTAAGGTTGTGCTGAAACTCACTATAAAGTGTGTATTTATAGTGTTAATTCTCTGTAAGTTCAACACTACAAGCGACCCCTTTCCTATAAATTGTCGGTTAATACATTATTATGAAAAATATCTTTAGAGTTGACCTGTCAGCCATTAACACTCGAGAATTCTCATGGGGCATGGTATGCATTTACATGACGGACACCTGCATCTGAATTACAGAAAGACCTTACTTTAATAGATAGGTGAAGCCAGCAAGAATCTGTATTTTATGTATGAAATTCCTACTTCCACATCCAACCACTCGCAGAATTAAAAGCCTCATCTTGTGATGGTTCAGAAAAGGCCAGTTTATCTACAAAGATATCTGTCAAACGTTTATGTAATTACCTGGAGATTGTAATACAAATTCCCTCTTAATGGACAAGCTGGGTCTGAGGAAACACTCAAAGTCTGTCTCACTTTCTCTGACTGTCATCTAGGGGTCTAATTGGGGGTCAGAGTCAGGTTTAGGGTTACAAGGAGTTATGCTTCTCCTGAGGATTTAATATCCCAGCTGTAACCTTCTGGAAAATGCTAGTAAGTAAACACTGTATGAAAAACAAAAACAAAGAAGTTATGTGTGTGTTGTTTCTATTATTAGTAATTGAAAAGGGGCTGAGTATTCAGTATCCCCTGACAAACTGCTGTTATTCTTCTTTAGTCATGTGCTACAGTAAAAACAGTACAAACTGTTTTGCCTGCACACATGACTTGACTAGTCAAATGTGAAGCAAAGTGGAAACCCTGCTTCCAGAAAACCATGCATCTGTGTAGTTTTCACTGGTTGTAAGTGCTCTTAAAGCATTTCAACGTGACATCTTTTGTCTGGAGCCCGCCGGTAAAAACGTCGGCTGTTATTTTTTTGTTTTGATTCTTGTAAAGATTGTCTTCTATTCTGGTCCTGGTTTTCATTCTTTGAGGTGGCTCAAGCTTTGGTTTCAGCCTCGTCCTGGAGCAACAGCTGTTGCAGCCTCACAATACCACAAAGGCCTCAGTGTGGCATTGACTGAGCCACCTGCCCTCCCTCTTTGTCCACAGTAATACTGTACTCGGTGACTCTCCTCCTCTCCTCCATTATCCTGCTCCATCTCGCCTCGGCTGCTGCTTTAACACCATTACCGATGACTGACCTATTTTGGTATCACACTCCAACCAAACGAGGATAAATAATGTTTTACATCATGGGAATGGATGATAGATTCGCTGATGGTGTGATAGTTTGTGCAAATCCAGAGTTGGTACAGTCCCAACTCTGCCTTTTCTCCTTCACCTCTCCTCCCTCGAACAATAAACACCATTCTTCCTCCTCCATAGGGTTGTAATTTCCTTCCTTTGCATTTACAGCTCTGCATTTAAACAGCAGCTGATATGATGAGCGTGCAGCGTCTTTGCCTTAAATAGCACTCTGTGAAACACATGCGTGCCTTTAACACACCCCTTGCACATTGGGTCATCTTTTTACTGCAGTTGAAATTACATTTGTCTCTTTACGCTCGGGTGTGAATATCTATGTGACTTAACTGGCTTCATCGGCCTTTGTCTTTTCTTTGTCTTCAGGAGTATAAAGAGTCTCCCCACAGGGAGAGAATTTCTCACTGCGAGCGGGGTGAGGACCACCTCAGCAGTGACTCGGAGGGTAGGTGTCACTGGAGAAGCCTGTTTAATAATGTCAGGTGTTTTTATTCTCGCCATTATAAGGTTTAGGTGCAGCACCCGAGCCTTTTTGCACAGCACCTAAGCCGAATGAATGTTACTAAAAATACTTTACTTAGATCTGATTTGTAGCTGGACTTCTTTAGCAAAGTTTTGTCTATTTCCACTTTTTGAGTGTCATTTATTTATTGTCCGCTCTAGCTTTTTCAACAGTATATGGTGAGAATAATGATCCAAAGTGATGTGAAAAACAGACGCAAAAACTACCCCAAAGGGACACAAAACTACTGCAAAGACATACCAAATGACCACGGAGACCCAAAACAGCAAAACAAAAATCACCAAATAGAGATGCAACAAAGAGACAAAAAAAAACCACAGAGAGAAAATTATTATTATGGGTATTTTATTATTAATTTGTATTTTAAAAAAATTGAAAAACAACATTTTCTTGAGGGAGGCTTAACCCTCATGTTGTTCTCGGGTCAAATTGACCCGTTTTCCTATACCAATGTTCTTTTCAACTTTCCAATTGTAATTAACCAAAATAACATGATTGATTCCACACAACACTCTTTGGCAAGTACAACTCTCTACTTTCATTAATTTTGGGGCGTCTTATTCAATTTTATAGCATTTGAAAAACAAATTGAAGTGTTTTGAAATAGTATTGAGAGTAAAAGTTGACATATTCCAGTCTGTGATTATCCATCAACATCCATTCCTTTAATTTTAGTCAAAATAATTCCCAATTTCTGCTTTTCTAACTCAAACATTAGGTATAATTTCCTATAAATGAGGTTTATTGACCATAAATTCCAAAAATAACTGTAAAATTAAAGTTAATGTAGTGTTGAAAATGTCAAAAAAAGTGACAAACATCAATAAAAAGCGTCAAAAGTGTTGAAAAAAGGGACAAAACGATACACTCAACTCCCGATTTAATACAATTCACAATGTTCACGATATGATTTTCTCGTAAAAAATTTTTTTTAACAGAATAATAATAATAATCTTTATTTGTAGAGCACTTTTCAAAAACAAGTTACAAAGTGCTTTAACAAGTGTAAAGAGACAATAATACAAAAAGATAAAACCACGAAAAACATTTAAAGACTAAAATACAGATAAATATAAAATTCCTAAAATGCAATAAAATAAAAGTGATAAAATACAGTCAAATAAGATCGGGAATGAGCTGCAGACAAAGGACTGAAATTCATCCTTTATTTATATGAACAACAAATGTGTCCTCTTATAAAAAGTGCAACAGGAGTTGTATTTTAAAGCAAATCCCACATTAAAATAACTATAACATTTTTTTAAATAAATCAACTAAGAACACGTAGTAGCGTCATGACTCAAACGTAGAGTGAATTTAAAGTAGATTAAGGCCTAGGCCAGGGATCTTCAACAGGGGGTCCGGGACCCTTAGGGGGTCCTCAGAGTCAATGCAAAGGGGGGCTTTTAAAAAGAAATATTCAAAAGTCTTAACATTAATCCAACATATAATCAGCAAATATAAGTTCTCACTGCATACTGGTGTATAGGTCGTCACTAAGGTAGCCATCCACAGATACAATGAATCCTAAGGATTCACTCTGCCGTATGTTTAATATTTAAACATGATAAAAAAAAAATCATAACAATTATTGGGCTATTTGAATAGCCTAGCACTAAAACTGTATCTATAAAGGCCACCCACATGTTATTGTAGGCCCAGTTTATTATGCAACTTTATCTCCTACAATATACTGTATATAGTAGGGGGGCCCTGCTCCTTCTCTCTTTCAATTAAGGGGTCCTTGTTTTAAAAATGTTTTTAAAGATGGCTGTGAACGTTCTCAGTCATCCAGGTCATGGTCATCCAAGGAAGGGTTCAAATCAAGGGCACCAGGATTTGGTTAAAGGGCGCTTCGAAGAGGTTTTAGCTGTTTAACCTGTATGGGGTGGATGCAAAGATGACAACCGTGGCTGTTGCAACGCAGCCTCCGGTGTCTCCAACCGCTGTCGTTACCACAGCCAGGAGCACTAACCAACGACGCGCGATCATTTTGACACTGACCGCTCACAGGATAGCTAGCTGGGTTTCCCAACAGTTTTAGTCCGAACTGAAGAAGACTCTCGGATGATTTGAACCCTTCCTTGGATGTTCCTTGGAATTTCAAAGGCAGTGTACCATACTAGTTATGGAAAAGTATGTAAGTAAAAATGTATATCATCCCCTTGGAATATTGAATTGACATTTAAATATGTCAAAATAACTTCCTCTACCACCTCCATCTGCACAAACGGAAAACACACCTTTCTGGTACAGACCCAGGATGGAGAATGTGGGTGGGGAAAGTGAATCATAACTACATGTGAAATAGGATGTCTGTGGGTGAAATGAACATTCCCTTCAATGAGTAAAGGTTAATAACCAAGTGAGGTACCAGAGAGCTGTAACAGAAAAGAATGAAAGGGAATGAAAAGAAGGAATGAGTAACATATTACAAACCCAGCCGTTTTGGTGTGGTCATCTTACTGTAGCCCTCTATGCTGTAGGTGCCCTGCCCATCTCGGTCCCAGGAAGCTACCCTGAGGCCCGGCCCCCTCCCTCCTCGGGCCACATCAAGAGACCAATGAATGCCTTCATGGTGTGGGCCAAGGACGAGCGCAGGAGGATCCTGCAGGCCTTCCCGGACATGCACAACTCCTCCATCAGCAAGATCTTGGGTGAGCCAAGCACTGGGTAGGGGTGGGGTTCACTCTTTGCCTCTATTCTGAGACGCTGGCTGGCACAAGTGAGGGCAAGAACAGCCACCTGCTTGTCCCGCCAGACACAAAAACACACACAAAACACACACACACACACACACACACACACTGGTCTGAATCCTTTTCCTTGGACCAAACATTTACATTCCATTCTATTGTAGAGAGTGTGTTGTTGGGAGCAACCACCCTTTACACATACACACACATACACACACACAGACACACACAGACATGCAGACGTGATTACGGACATACATGCAAATAATGCACAGTGATGTAAACCATTGTTGTACTTTAAGCGTAATTTTTGCCAAAATGCAACCTAGGGTCTTTTTGTGAATGTATCTTGAGTCAAATTTTCGTTTAAAAGCAGAATTAGGACGGAACTTTTAAGACTTACCGTATTCTCGTTTTGGGTCAAATGGCCTTTTGAATGGGAGAGCTAGGGGCGCTACTATGATAGCATCAAAACCACCATTTTTAAAAACACTACAAACACTGAAAACACTGAAACTTTGCTCAGAATATCACCGGGGGCTCTACACATGAACTGGAGCATTGAGAACATTGAGTACACAAACTCTTTTTGACTGGCGAGACGGCAGCGACCGGAAAATTCAATTCAATTTTATTTATAGTATCAATTCATAACAAGAGTTATCTCGAGACACTTTACAGATAGAGTAGACCAGATAGAGCAGGTCTAGACCACACTCTATAATTTACAAGGACCCAACAGTTCTAGTAGTTTCCTCCAGAGCAAGCAACAGTGCGACAGTGGTGAGGAAAAACGTCCTTTTAGGCAGAAACCTGGGACAGACCCAACAGCTCCTCTCTTTTTAGTAAACTCTGTCTACACAATTCATCATAGTTGTGATGAATGTGTTGCTCAGGCAGAAAATCAATCATTTCCAAAGGGAGATGACGTTACAGATGCATCGTTGCATTTGTGTTGCATACGGTAACTTATAGTGCGTTCCATTTGTACTCGAAACTCAGATTTTTCGAGGTAAAAGTCGGAAACACCCCCCCCTGAACTTGGATTTCCGCGGAGCTCAGAACTCGGGCAACCACCAACTACCCCGAGCTAAAAATCCAACATGGCTGCGTCGTGCATCAACAATTGTGAAAGCTTTTGCCCGTCGTCTGTCACTTTTCCTTTTAGCTTTCAGTCGTTCTTTGTTTAATTTCCTTCTTTTCTGTGATGGCCCTGCTCCAGTATCAGCCATACATACAGATAATCAATATATTATAGAGAAGAAATTCAAATACAATAAGGCCTATATAAAGAAATCCTCCTGCTACCTTTCACCTAGCTGGATACTCACTAACACAGGCTTTTACGGTGTTACAAAGAAATCTGTGACCCTTCAGAATGTGTGCTCTGTAGCGCCGTAAATCATTTTGTGACTTTGCTGGAAAAATCTGACCTGGGCAAAGGCATTAATATATGAAACTATACAACAAACTATATACAAAATTGTCTTGTTTGCTGTTATGGGTCATTATCGCTCATCAAACATTTAAAAGTTACATAATCTAGTTACTTTAAAGGCTACGTTGGTAACTTTTATATATAACAGTATGTTTTTGTCATGTTTGTCCTGACAGTGCTACTTGAGTCAGATAATCTATGAAAAGATCCCCTCCTACTGCATATAAAGTGTCAGCGACAGCAAGTGAACTGCAATCAAAGTGTTAAACTAGGCAGCGCTGATCAAATACGAATCACATCCGCGGTTGCCAAACACATCCCAGTGTACGACCTGCGGCATCTCATGCGGCAGCGAAAGTAAAAGCCAACCCCGGATTCACTCCCATTTTGGAACAAGCTCAGTCCACTTGCCGTTTCGCTCCACTATATTTGCATTTTTGTAGCTTTCTCTTGGATGCGTGCGTGCATGAGCGCTACACGCCCAGTGCCCAAAGGCTGACGCCCAGAAATGTCCCGAACACAGCAAAATAAAAAGATACAGGCAGAGAGCAGGGGCTCTGTGATTGAGAGTGATTACTTTTGAATGAGTGTGAGGGGGGGGGAATCCTGAATAGTATACGTTTTTAAAAGGCATCTACTGACATTGATATTTCAGACAATGTTGTGAGATGATGCTTTGGCATTTCACCTTTATTGGACAGTTAGGACGGATGGGAAACAATGGGGAGAAATGTTCCAGGATGGACTCAAGTTGATGCCACCAGGAAACTATTAAAAGAAGACAAACATTATATGATGATCAAGATCAGACTTAAATGAAATTTACAAAAGACCAAAGCTATTACAAACATTCCTACTAAGCTAACTCTAAGCTAAATGAGCAAATAAAGTATGCTTGCTGCTAGAAAACGTCTATGAATGAACTCCATTGTGCAATCACTCTCTCTCTCATCGTCCTTGTGTCCAATGTGTCTTCGTCTTTAGGCTCCAGGTGGAAGGGCATGTCCAACCAGGAGAAGCAGCCTTACTACGAAGAGCAAGCGAGGCTGAGCAGGCAGCATCTGGAGCGCTACCCTGACTACAAGTACAAACCCCGGCCCAAACGGACCTGCATCGTGGAGGGACGGAGGCTGAGGGTAGGCGAGTACAAGGCCATGATGAAGAACCGCCGGCAGGAGCAGAGAGCGACCTACACACATAGGTAGAAACCAAAGACCAACTTTGTGATAATGCGAGAGTGTTTGTCCCCGACGCTCTTTGATACTGACACTTTGCTCTATTGTCAAGAATTTTCTCTTCACCTTCAAACACTGTAGACAGCTCCTGCAGCTCCCAGAGCTCTTCTTTTATTCTTGAAGACATAAACAAAAGTGGAGTATTGACACCGCAACTGGGCTGTTTTTTTTCTGTCTGTCCTCGACGATGAATAGCGTCCCTCGCCATTATTCCCTCAATCTCCTCCAAATAGTTGAGCAGGAGTAGTTAGGGTTTGGAACTGTTAACAGTGGTTGGTTTTTGAGTGTTTTTTTCTTTGCCTCACAGATATACATATTTTCTTGAGGTCAATATAATCAAAATCACTTTATTCAAACCAGTTTTGAATTACTGAGATATTTCAAGACACAATCCCCAATGTTCCTGGCTACAGAAACTCTGGACCATAGAAATAAAATGGATAGAAAGGCCATTGAAGTGTTTCCTGTGGTAATTTGATTGGTACACAACAAAATGGAGATTGTTAAGTTGTCATAGTGACAATACGCATCAGTGGGGCCCTGCAATGAAAGCACATATGGGAGGGCGGCCCGATGCAGTTCGGGAGATGTTCTCAGAGTTGCGGGGAGTGAGGACAGACACTTAGACCCAGAGACAGCGTCAGCGGACCGCTAACGTTAGACCCGGCCCGCTCTTCAGCTCGCCGGTGTTAGTTGGCTAACGTTAGCTTGCTAACTCCGCCTTAATGTTATCCCCTCGCCACATCGTTCATAGAAAACGAGCCAAATAAAATCCATTTTATTTCTATGGTCTGAATTCTACCAAATAAATATATATATATATATATATATATATATATATATATATATATATATATATATATATATATATATATATATATATATATATATATATATTATAACCCCCAGTTTGAATTATTTGGTAAAATCATGTTTTGTCCATCAGTTTCATGGCTTACAGGTGTAAAACACTACAATACCCATGAGCCTCGGCCATCATTGTTATGGAGAAAAAGCCAGTGGTGCGAAAAATAATTTTTTTAAAAGAGGGTGCCATAGTTACTAAATTTATCCAAAATTGACCTAGAATGACCTGCTGTTAGTGGCGCATGTAACACAACTGAAAGCTCAGTGATTTGGACCTTTCCCGCTGAAATGCACCTTGGGAATTGTGTATGAAACCTTGGAAATTTAACCAACAAGAACTAGATGTATTTTGGTCGTTTGTACTGATGATTCAACCTTGTCTTTAGGAAAGTAAAATACAAAATACAAATGTACATACTTGGGCACACTGTACAGTATTAAAAGGAATCAGGGTATCATAATAAAGTCACAATGGAAAACATATTTCCATTGCGGTTCTGAAGTCTATAGGAGGCCGGCAGGAAAAGGAAATTACATTCATAAGCTACTAATAATAATATCCCATTTTTACTACACCTAATGAAAACATAAAACATCAATATGATACAGTCCTAGAAATAATAAAAAACACACATAACTTCAGAAAACACACCAAAGCTTAGAACTGTCCTGAAAAGGATCTTTCACTATACTTTTTAGCTGTTATGTAAAACTATTCAGGAGGAGGATGGGCAGATTTGATTTCATTTGGGATTTTATTCCACTCCTCCCGACATGTGTAGAGAAAAGTGCTTCTCCCTACTTAACTTTATAGTTTGGGTTGATCCAGGTTTGATACACTAGCTCTGATATTCAGGCCACGAGAGTCCCAAACATACTCAAAAATACTCTGTTTGGACATAGAACTTAATACAGTAAAATGAAATGGTTTTGGGCTAATATGCGTTGTTGGACTGAGATTAAGGACAACTTTTCATAAGTTTCTTTTGAGCTTTTTGAAGTTCATCTTCTGTTATTTTAGTTACACCACTGTACTAGGTTATGCAGGTATGATCTCAGTGGCAGTGAACTAATGATGTAGCTAGTGTCCTCATGGTTTCCTTATCAAGGAACTTGGATATTCTTGCCAGATACTTTGTCTTTGAAAATAAAAATATGCAAATCAAATTCAAATTTCAGTTTGAATTTCACCTGAAAACCAAGAGGATAATCAAACGTATTGATGAATAGAGCTGGGTACCTGATTTTTATACTTTTGAGCCACTGACCGAATTGCCTCCGAAGTATTAAGTACTGAAAAGTGCCTCGTCATCAAATAACAACTTCCAATACCTTAGGAGCAAATGTCATCAGCGTCTTTTATCTCTTATATATCTTTCAGCTCCTACTGAAAGATATATAAAAAGATTTTGTACTGCAATGTGTAATGTTTTTGGATGGCTGGATTGAATGAATTTCATAAAATTGGTATTGAAAAGAAGTATTGTTCAGGAACTGGTATCAAAGTCAAGGTATAGGTGTAGGTACCGGTATCCAAATATTTTGAAGGATACCCAGCGCTATCCATAAATACTATACATTATCCTCATGACCTCCATCATATGAATGTCTCTGAAAATCAGCCAACTGGTGTATCAATAGAAGCAAATGAAGTTGATTCATCCTCTTATTGTACGCGTGTCACTTCCCGTCTTTTCAGTCAAACAGAACCCCAGCAGATCCACTACCCCCACAGCGATGGCCAGTACCCAGGCGCCGCCGGCTCGGTCTCGGCGGCAACCATGCCCTTTCACCACGCGTTACTGGAGCACTACCTGCCGCAGGTCCCCCCCGCGCTGTGTCGATCGGAGGGCCAGGCTACGCCCACGTCCCTGCCCAGAGAACGGGAGAGGGAACGGGAGAGGGAACGAGAGAGGGAGCGCCCTCCGTACAGCGAAGGAGAGGAAAGCGATGGAGGAGAGAGGAGTGAGGGGGAACTGGTGCTCCTGACAGACTGAAAGGGGAGTGGGGGAATGGAGGTGAGAGGGGAGGGTAGCCGAGTAGGAAGGGGGATGGAGGACTGACAGGGGAAAACGGGAGGGATGGAGTTTTCTACGAATGAGAAAATATCCCCTCTGTGAGGCAAAAGTGAAGCGCTATGGTGAGAAAACGTCATACTCACTCCCTTGTAAATTAGTTGTTTTCAGTGAAACCCTGCCCTACACACACACACACACACACACACACACACACACACACACACACACACACACACACACACACACACACACACACACACACACAAAGGCACGCTCTTATCTTAGTCATAGACATGTCACCAGCTGCTTTGTTTTAGTAAACGGGCCACGTTGAAGTTAAAAGGTATTCTCGTTAAATGATGCCTCTTGTTTTCTTCCCACGTTGACTTTTGGCAAACAAAATGCACCACAGAGATTACCTTCATCGGAGGAAAGTTTAAAACCGGACAGGTTTAATAGGACCCATGTTTTCACCTGTTGGACAGCTGAGTGAGCATCAGGCCAGAGAGGGAGCTGTCTGTTATTAGTGTGTCAGTGCTGCTCCCTGCTGGTAAAGGCTGGTTATTACTAAATAATGTTCCTGGCTGCTGATCTTCCACAAACACTGTATTCGTTAACACTGTGGCTAATGCATTGCATGCAAACCATTTAGGTCGTGGCTCAGATTGGCTGGATGGGGTCACACTTGGTATTTGGCAAGTTTTAACCCTCCGATTCAAATTTGAAAATATTAGAGAGTTAGAATAAGAGAGATCGAAGATGTATTTCAGCGATGTATACACATCCTCCGTAAAGATGGAGGGGCTGAGCTATCCTGATTTGTAGTTCTCCCCAGTAAGGTTCAAGCTCCAAAAAACACTGGATCCTTCTTTTCTCATAATGCAACTTCACACTGTTACTTTAGACCCTTTTCCCTTCCTGGTACATGCCCATGTTGTTATAATTGTCAACTCTGGATTTATTGTATAGATTTGTAGTTGCAAATCTCAACCAAAGATAACCAATGAAATTGTGTTCTACAAGTTGCATTCCAGATAATGTAGACTACAATAAATAACAATCTGACCCTCCTCTTCATCGCCCTCTCACATCACACGGCTGAGCTGTGCTGTGTTTGCTGTATCTGTGTGTCCATCAGTTCCCTCTCCATAGCATGGTGGGTTGACCTCAGCCTGACCTTTTTTTTTTTTTTTTTTATACCTCTGTGTTTGCTTCTTTGAGTGTTAGTTGATTGTTGTGTTGAGCACCTGCTATCTGTGATTTGTTTTGTGACAAAATGAGAAAATATCCACATACAACACCTTCATATATATATATAAAATGATTCAATCTTGAACATTTTTTAAGGACTCGTCATGTTCTGGGTACTAGTGCTTTGGGCCTTGTTCCAAAATGTTGACTTTCTGATTTTGAAATTAGTTTCATATTTGAAAGCTGAAAGTAAAAATTCAATACTTACGCAGTAAAAGATCAATTGGCCTCATATATAGAATTAAGATGAAGTTCCATCTGAATAGGCTTTTTATTTCATCTTTTATTTTTATTTTGGTCCACCGCCATCTAACAGAGAGGAAAATCAATCCCAAAACACCAGCTGTTTGTTCATTTGTGGGATGTTTTTTTAAAAAAAAAAAAAAAAAAGGTCAATTAATGGTGATGAGCTGTTGACAATGTTACCCAAAGTGAAGGAAATAGAAATATAACCATATGTTTTTAGGTCAACTTAATGAGAACACAGAACCCAAAATGATCCATGAGTCCATTGTTGGCTATGGTGCGCCACGCTAACAATGTAGCTTGTTGAGTAATATTAGGCTATTAGGCTCCATGTTAGCACTTAGCATAAAGTATGTTCTTTTTAAAAAAATAAATAAATAAGGCTAGGTTCACTGATGGTTGAAGCTAACATATGCAGTAGAAGTAAGCCAAAAACGTAGCCGTGTGGACAGACGTGTTGATTTGACGTCACGCTGCCAAATGTGTAAACTTGCGAAAACACACCCAACTTTGCAAGTAGGACAATGACCTTCCTTGAGGGACATTTTAAATTCAGCACCTTAGTTTCACTTTTTCAACTTCATGAACAAATTATGCTACAGTTTAGCTCATACCATGTAATATCTTAAGTAACTGCATGTTCCAAAACTGATTAAATGAGTTAACCTACAAGTTTAAAAGCAGAGTAATCTTAACCCTCATGTTGTCCTCGGGTCAAATTGACCCGTTGTCCTATATCAATGTTCTTTTTAACTACCCAAAATAACATGATTGATTCCACACAACGCTCTTTGGCAAGCACAAATCTCTACTTTCATTAATTTTGGGGCGTCTTATTCAATTTGATAGCATTTGAATGAAATAATGTTGAGTAAAAGTTGACATATTCCAGTCTGTGATTATCCATCAACATCCATTCCTTTAATTTTAGTCTAAATAATTCCGAATTTCTCCTTTTCTAACTCCAACATTAGGTATAATTTCCTATAAATGAGGTTTATTGACCATAAATTCCAAAAAATAACTAAAACTAAAAAGTTAATAATTTAGTGTTACGTAGTGACCTTTGAAAAAAGGGACAAAAACATGAGAAAAAGTTAAAAACATCGATTAAAAAGCATCAACAGAAGTGATGATTTTCAATTTTTTGACGAGAAGACAACACAAGGGTTCAATGATGTGTAGCTTAATGGTAGAAATTGATGACTGGCTAGCTAGCAGCTAACGCTATACCGCTTTCAATTCCAGTAAAGGTGGCGTTGGAGTTGCGGGACTGCGTCCATCCCAAAATCCCGCTCAGCAGATAAATAATGAGGTTGCATCGAATAGAATGAGCACATGGATCTTTTTGGTGTCTTTGTTCTCAAAACTCAATAAGCATATTGACCAATAGGAACATTTGATAAACAAAATCTTAGTGTACTTAATTAACACTGGGCTGAATCCACGTTTAGCTAACCGCAAGGATGACAAATCAAAATGGAGGGAAAAGACACGTTTCAGACCTCAGGGTTGGGGCTCATCCTATCAGGGCTGTGTGAAGATGCCGGCTTTTGTGCACGGAGATGGATATCGGAGGAAAATGTTTATCATATTTTAGTGGATACATGCTGAGTCGTTGCCCCCTGCTGATGTAAATATAGAAAGAGACTTTATTTTGTTTATAAGAGCCTGTGTAATTTAAAGGTGTACGTTTCTCTATGTTTTCAGAGTTTTGTGTTGTTGGTTTTTTTCTTTTCTTGAAAGACAATAAATTGGTTGTGCTAATTGTGAGTTGATTTTTTGTTTTTAACGTGTGTGTGTGTGTGTGTGTGTGTCAGGGTTGTCTGAATGTTTTTCCTACAGGCCTGGGTTCAGTTGGTTCAGCAATTACTTTTGCTCCATAATTCAGGTCTCCCCAGAGGTCGTTCCCATGGTAACACACACCACCTCAGCTCTTTTCGGCTCATTCCTACGTTTACACGTTATATCAGCACAACAGCGGATTCCTCCATGTTGTAGTTTGTTTTTCCCCCATTAGCTATCTAATGCAAACTGATCAATCACATTTGAAACATCTTAGTAAATCAAAAGTTAATCACAGTGCGATGTCTTTATTTCACTCTTAACGCGATACTTTGAAAAGTGGATATGTTAACATGTCATGCACATCTTTTAACTAATAACACTTATTACAGCTGCACTTAACAGACATTCCAGGTTAGTAGGCTTTATCCACAGCAGACATTTTGGCTTGTCGTAGTAGGAACAGCACAGCTGTTACTAACAGCACTAACAATGGCTCCATTCTATTCAAGTGGTCCAGTGACAGTGAGCCAGCATACACAATACCACGAAATAAAAGCAGCTAAATGGAATACAGTCGTCATTAATTTCATTACTTGCACTTGTGCTGTTCCTACTGTGACAAGTCATAAATAATCTGCTGTGAAAAAGGGATATTGTGCATGTTGTCTCGCTGGAACTGACCCGCCTTAATGGATCACCGCGGTGGTGTTAATAGTTACAGTCTGTGCTTTCCCCAGATACCAGTGCTGTCAGTATGGTCGGGCTACACCAGCTATCTATTCTGGGATAAGGGGAAAACTCTGGCTTGTTTGTATATCTTTAAACTAATCACGGTCATCCTGGGACGAGGTAAACTGTCCCGATAGCAGGACACAGCGAGAGGGGAGACATCCATTGAAAAAAGGGACAAAAATGTAAGAAAAAGTTAAAAACAATGATAAAAAGCATCAAGTTTATTTTAATTTGCAGTTGAAAATGTCAATAATATTGAAAAAAATGTCAAAAGTGATGAAAAAAAGGGGACAAAAAAGGTAAGAAAAAGTTGATCTTCAATTTTGAGAGGAAGACAACAAGGGTTAAAATGTATTGGGTTGTTTTATTTCTTAAATGGCAGCTTGTTTTTTATTGAAGTCTATTAAAATATAAAAAGGTGTTTGTGTAAGTAAATCGAAAAGGCAGATGAAGTCATGAGACATTGGGTGTTGGGAGTCTGTTCAGTCGTGTGTGTGTGTGTGTGTGTGTGTGTGTGTGTGTGTGTGTGTGTGTGTGTGTGTGTGTGTGTGTGTGTGTGTGTGTGTGTGTGTGTGTGTGTGTGTGTGTGTGTGTGTGTGTGTGTGTGTGTGTGTGTGTGTGTGTGTGTGTGTGTGTGTGTGTGTGTGTGTGTGTGTGTGTGTGTGTGTGTGTGTGTGTGTGTGTGTGTGTGTGTGTGTGTGTGTGTGTGTGTGTGTGTGTGTGTGTGTGTGTGTGTGTGTGTGTGTGTGTGTGTGTGTGTGTGTGTGTGTGTGTGTGTGTGTGTGTGTGTGTGTGTGTGTGTGTGTGTGTGTGTGTGTGTGTGTGTGTGTGTGTGTGTGTGTGTGTGTGTGTGTGTGTGTGTGTGTGTGTGTGTGTGTGTGTGTGTGTGTGTGTGTGTGTGTGTGTGTGTGTGTGTGTGTGTGTGTGTGTGTGTGTGTGTGTGTGTGTGTGTGTGTGTGTGTGTGTGTGTGTGTGTGTGTGTGTGTGTGTGTGTGTGTGTGTGTGTGTGTGTGTGTGTGTGTGTGTGTGTGTGTGTGTGTGTGATCCATGTGCTCTCCTTCCTTCCTCCTGTTAAGGCCGGGGCACCAGCTGGCACACAGACACAAACAGGACGAAACTGGAGTGTCAAAAGAAGAAAAGTCATATGTTGGCAGTTTAATGGACACCCAGAACTTTCTGAGAGCAGACCAATCAAAGGCGCGCACACACACACACGTATTTATTATTTTATACATTTTAATGGAAATGTTTACTGACAACTGTTAAATAATTCTTCTCGCCACTCCTACAGAGGTGTAAAGGATCACTGTACAGTAAGCTTTTCACAGTATTTCTTACAGTATTTACATCCTCCATCTCAGCTGGACGCAGCAGTGGATAAGTACATTTACAAAGTCACATCTGCAAGCTAAACGCCAGGTCCCTTTACACAGTGCTCAAAGCATTTACAAAAAGTAAATTTAGCATACAAAGGAAGAAAAATCTGTACAGTGTTTATTAAAATTAAGTTAGTATATTCACACAAAGAAAAAAAAAAAAGTATGAAATGCAATGTTAGATTCACTCAATAAATAAAAACTTAAAACTGCTATAACACACCATATAAGGCCGAAGACAAAGAGTGAAATCTTTAAAACGGCCGGCGTGAACAGGAAATTCAGACCGTCACCTGGGATACCGGAGGTTGCCACAAAATCAGATCATGTGTTGGTCTTGGACCAGGGACCAGGGACCCAGGGACCAGGGACCCAGGGACCCTTTTCAGTAACTCTGTTGAATGCCCACAACAACTTGTCGTTTGGCTTATTTTCACCTTACCACGTGTGTAATGTAGTGAGACAGTTGTCAAAGTCACCTTTGGAACTAGTAATGTTAAAGAAATGTACATTACCCAAAGTATGGAAATGTTACTTTAAGGTGCTCTAAGTGAAGTCACGTGTTTTTAGGCTACACCGTTTTCTGTCACAAAGTGCTTCGAGCACCTTTAAGCATTCATACGTCTTGTTGTTTTCTTTCTATGGTCTGTAGAGACAACAGACAAATGTCCAACGCAAAATCTCTTGCTAACTTTTTCGTAAACACAAATCGGAGTGCGAGATATCTCGTAGGTCTTGCGTTGTTGTCACATATACAACGAAAGCATTTGTAGATTTAATTTTTTTACGTCGTGAGGAATAATTAATAACTTGAGACTTAGTCGGACAAAGCAATCCTAAACCGTTTTTTTTAGCTTTTTCTGGACAACAGATGTCAGACCATGTGGTGCAATTAAAAGCTCCTTAAAAAGCAAGTAAGGGAACCTTGAGTTGAAATTGTTTTGTTAAAATCAATTACTTAAATGTAGTTTTTGTCCAGTGCTAGTTTTTGTTATTTACCGATAAACTTAAAAAGAACACTTAACCCCAAAATGCAAAATAAATTTTTTCTTTTCCTACACCTGCAAACCGTATGACTGCGTATGGGGAAGCGTACTCATGGATGAGAGGCTCGTTGTCATGACTGGCGAGACTTTAATGACGTCCTTTTTGGCTGAGCTGTAACGTTAGCTAGCTCAGATGAGCTAGCAGTATCAGTTAGCTATAGGTACAGCTCAGCGGAGAAGGACAAGCCTGTTGTCAATGAGCACACTTCCTTCTGTGCGGATACGGTTGGCGGATGTAGTTTGGTAGCAAGAAAATAGTTCTTCCAGGAAACTGCTCACAACCAGGTCTGTGGATCTTGAGTAAGCCGGTCCAGATTTCTGGAAAGAGACATTTCTGTTGAGTTATGCAAATGTACTACAGGTAAGAGGAATAACATGTATTTTTGATTTTGGGGTGAACTGTCCCTTTCACAACTCCGAGATGATTTTGATGCAGAATTTTTGATACCGTACATCACAGTGGGTAAGACGCCCAAATGAGCCAAACGACTAAAGCTTTTCAGGTCAACCTCAACGGGCCTAGCTCAAAGCCTTTAACCTGCCCTAAATTTCTCTTCTGAAATCCCAAACTGTGTCATCCAATGACTTCCATCAGAGTTAGTGTGCTCTATAAAGTGAATAGAGTAATTCATTTAGTGCAAATGCCCTTTCTATCCAGGCTGAATTCCTACCAGGGTATTAGGATTGTGCGCTCAAGCAGCAAGCTCACTAATTTGGCCATTGTCTACAAATCTGTTAACTCGATTACTCCACTATAAGTCACCTAAAACAAGGGCCTCTTGATAATCCTCAAATGAAAAATGCACTTGGAGTGATTTATGCTTGTCCAAGACAATTTTGCAGGTAGTTTGATTTTTTTGTGTCATCAAAAGAATACTTCTTTCGTTGATCAACACTCAAACCCTTTTTAGCCTCGCAGCTCTAAAATGAGTTAGAATTCACATTCTGAAGGTTCAGATCATCACATCTAAGCCACTAAAACATTTCAAATCTAAAACGTGATCCCTCTGGAAACACATTCTCGGGGCACCTGTGCTAAACTGAAAACTCATCAACATCAGTAGGTGTCTCTTCTGCGGTTTTGAAGGGCTGCTGCTCACTTGGTAAATTATTAAGCCTTAATCGGTTACATGAAACCTGCAGTGGAGGACAAAGGTCAGGGCTCAGTGTCTCCCCCTGCTGGGCCTTCGAGGGGCTGGGTATCCTGTGTGGATATATATGAGTAAGAGAGCGAGAGCGAGAGAGAACACGTCCCTTTTCTGGAGCCCAGCATGAATGAACAGCTTCAAAAGAAGATCTAAAGCTCAGATTCATGCATTAGTGTGTTGCATTCATCAGTCCAGTGTAATCAAATCAGTGATTGCGTCAATGGTGGGGAGGAGGGGGGAGTCCTGTGCTTAAGTTCATCATTAGGACAGTGCCTCTGATGAATCGAGTTTGCCAAGAGACCGGTCAGTGTCACGGTATCTGCAGGTTTCAAAAAGCCAAAGATCAGCTTACTGGCTGTGGTTAGTACTACTCAGCCCATAAAAAATATCATTCAAGTAGAGCTGAACTGATTAGTCGATTAATCGACTGGCAGAAAAATAATCTTCACACTTTGTCAAGCCATAACTGTGGAAAATGTCAATCAAGGTTGTCCAGTTTGTTGATTAGCAGCTTTGCTTTGTCATAAATCATTGTAAACTAAGCATTAATGGGTTTTTCTGACTGTTAGTCGCACAATACACACAAAAAGATATTTGAAAGGGTTATTTTGGGAAGTTATGATGAGCATTTTTCACCAGTTTAAACAATTAATTGAAAAAAATAACCTGCAAATGACTTGATATTGAAAATGCTCACTAGTTGCAGCCCTGGGCAAAAGTGACAGCACAAGGCATTTCAGATACTCCCAACTACAAATCAACAGAAACCCTGCATTGCAAACTGGGGACGTCAAGTTTGAAAGACACGGCCATTTGCTAGTCAAAGAAGGTCAAATCAAAGACGAGTTGCATTGTAGGAAGTGGAGGATCCAGAGTTTTTGCTGGTAGACCAATACCAGGGGCTATCAGACAGGACATCTCGACCTCTACTGCTTCAGTTTGGACCGTTCTTTCCTTAAAAGTATCTTTGGTAAGTTCTCCCTATTTATGGAATTACAATACTAAATCAAAGTACAAGAACAGACAGGATATGTATAAGACCACTACGTCTGATGCCATGTTTCAAGACTACTTCACAGATTTAGCATTTCCCTTCAATAACATTGACAGACTCATCAACAAAGAGAAATGATCAGAATTGATGCTGCAGAACCAGAGGTAAAGTATATACTTTTTGTCATTTCAAACATTAGTCTTCCTTGGCAAAAACATGGCGCCTACATTACCCACGATGCAACTCGACCGCAACAGTGTGCTTGGAGATTTTGATGTATTAGAAGCATCTAATGTAGCCCGGAGCCGCTAGCCGCTGGCCTCCAGCAGAGATGAGCAGGAGGCTACAGAGGTCTGGTAAGCTCACTTCCTTCTAACTACACATCCAAAACATTTCTTTACAATCTCAAACTTGTAGTCCTCTGGAGACTACAAAGGCTTTATACAACTTCTTTCCCATATACAGTAGTACTCCATCTTTGCTGTATATAACCAGAGGAGTACTAGCATTTTTGCATTTACAGGTAGGTGTGTGTGTGTGTGTGTGTGTGTGTGTGTCTCTATAACTACATTTCTGTGTGTCAGATGCCATGCATTCCCATCCAAGTAATAGGTGAGCCCATGACAGCAACACAGCCCCAGATTACCCATACGTGCCTCTTTTTAGACTTGATTTGTGCAATGTCTGATTATTATTAACAAAATGTTGCCTCCAAACGTGGCATGTGAATGGATTCCAGTGTGGGGCTGAGAGCAGTGTCTGAATTAAGATGGCCCACGGAACAGGTGCTACTGCCTCAATCTCAAGCGAGATATGAAACCGAACCGCGGTGGGAGGAGATCAAAGATAGTAATGTGATGAGGAGCAGACACAGGAGGGCATAAAGGAGGGAAGGATGGGGGGTGACTGAGGTTGTGTTTTTCCAAGAGGTTCGGAAAGTTTAAATGGAAAGTTTAACGGAGCGGTTCGCTGTAACCATAAAAGTCAAGAAGGTGGAAAACAGTTTGAGGGCAGAAATGTACACAGAGTTTAGAGTGACGTTTACACAGGTGCCCTCTCTTTACCCAACATGTAGCTCGCCCTCCTGCTTCATATCCCTTCCCAGGTCAACACAAAGCAACGCTCACTAAAGCAACACAAACTGAGGAGTTGTTTCACCTGAGATGTTACGGTCTTCACATACATGAATAAATAAATGCACATTTAGCTACTCTCTATCACTGATTGCTATAACACAATAGTGATGCAACCTTAAGCCAGTGTATGGAAAGCTTTTCCATTTTCTGTTCCACACACTCCGTGTCTGGTAGGTCCTTTCAGGGGAAAAGTCCACTAGCACACAGAAAAGTTTGTTTTACATGTCTAGCAGCAGCAGCAGCGGCAGCAGCTTGCTTGGAATAACTGACAGAGGCTCAAACTGCAACAACAGAAAAATATCAACAAAATCAGGAAAAAAAGATGAACCGCCCGCAGTGTTTGATGCACAGTTGATCTCTGGGAAGTGCAGTGCAGAAATACTGCAACTACGAGCACTTGGCATCAAAAGATGGAGCAAAGTAAAAGGACAAAGAGAGCGCACAAATCAACGTCAAAGTGTTAAAGTATCTGCAGAGAGGAGGAGGAATGGTGTCACCACACACACACATACATACACGCACATACACACACACACCACATGCAAAAATCTAAGGAATCACAGGTGAAATGCCTCTGTAGTCAGTTTCTAAGCACAGAGAGCAGGACAAACTGTCAATCTGTCAATGTCAGCATGAAACTTTCAACAGTCTTGTCCCTCTTTGGAACGTCATTTCCAGCATTGTGGAACATTTTGGCGCCAAAGTGACAGACATTAAAGCAGGTCTGTGATCTCTATCCCAAATCTCTAGGCTGCTGTGCTCACTATGCCCGAAGGGACAAAGAAACACGTTGGGTTTTCATTGAGATAAATTAAGAACACCAACACGCACACACGCACACGCACACACACACACACACAGACGTTTTATCATTCTTGAGCTAGAGTTGTGATGAAAGAGTAAGACCAAGCAGTGGTCCATCAACAGCTGGCTCACAGAGAAGAGTTCCCACCCTACAGGACGTCACAGAATAAAACCTGTTACACCCTCATTCTGGTCTTCTCTCCAGTCTGTCCTTCTCCTCTCATTCTGGGATCTGCAGTGCCATAACTGCAGGTTTGGTCTTGAAGTACTGGTTGAAACGTAGCACAGCATACCTGCAAATAAGAGCACAAGGTGGTGAGGGCACAGAAGGAGAAACCCAGCCTCAACTTTGAATACCCACTTTTTCTGTAAGGGGAATATCAACTAGGATGATATTGCATCTATTGTTTTCTTTCCATTTGTTTTAAAAAAGGAGAACAAAATATGGCAACTGTATCGCTCACAAATGTTAACAGAACATATTGTTCCTTTGGGTAAAATACCTTTAGTGATTTAGTTGTCCTTGTGTAGTGCCCGCCCACACAGACACTGCACCAATCAAATGTATGTACCGATATTGGTGGTCACAACCAAAAACTCTTGCCCCGTGGACAACATTAATGTAGCGGGTGCTATTCTGGCAGTAAATAAATGAA
Source organism: Percina caprodes (assembly GCA_013375575.1). Classification (NCBI taxonomy): domain Eukaryota; kingdom Metazoa; phylum Chordata; class Actinopteri; order Perciformes; family Percidae; genus Percina; species Percina caprodes. The sequence goes on from JABXJD010000025.1 coordinate 1,012,073, forward strand.
CTTCTTTATGACGAAGGTCAAGTGTTTTGTGTTATACATGCATATTCAGCTAATGTTAGCGAAATTAATGGACAAAAACACACTAAATCCAACACAGACAGACAGACAGACAGACAGACAGACAGACAGACAGACAGACAGACAGACAGACAGACAGACAGACAGACAGAGAGAGAGAGAGAGAGAGAGAGAGAGAGACTTACCCGAGAAAGTCAAAGTCAATGGAGGAGTATTTGGCCTGGATGAGCGCCCAGAAACCCCAAAAGAAGTGAGAAGCCTTGAGAGAGAAACACCTTATATCAGTTGAGGTCCAGTAACGTGAGCTACTGTGGGTGTTTGTGTGTAAGAGACAGTGAGCGTTTTTGCCGACATATTCCTCCTCACCAGAGCAAACTTGTTGACCTGTACATAGAGTGTCTCCAGCTCCCGCGGGCTGACCTCCTCTGTTTTCATGGTGAAGAGTTTGTATGCCTGCAGATACACTTTGAGCCAGTCCATCTGCATCTCCCGACTGGGGTACAGCCCGTAATCCAGCTCCGCCATTCCTGACCACACACAGTTACACAATAAGCCAGGCTGTATGGCTAGAACATTAAAAAAGCTCCCATGTTATGCTCACTTTCCAGATCATACTTGTATTTTGGGTATCTACTTGAACATGTTTACATGCCTTAATGTTCAAAGAATATTTTTCTCATTTTTTCTAAATGTTCCTTTATTCACCCACTGTCTCAAACACTTTCTACCTTTATAATATTATATTATATTATAGATAGATAGATAGATAGATAGATAGATAGATAGATAGATAGATAGATAGATAGATAGATAGATAGATAGATAGATAGATAGATAGATAGATAGATAGATAGATAGATAGATAGATAGATGACATCACAACTGTACGGATGTCCTGCTGGCTTGTTTAACGACAGAGTTTCTGAAAACAGGCTGTGTGCATTTTTTCGTGGATTGAGCATTAAGATACTTTTACAGTATTTATATAGTACCACGACCTGCTTTATAATTTAAAGAAGACAGGGAAATTTGACTTTTTACGACATGGGTCCAAGATCCATGGGAACACAAATCACACCGTGGCTTGACAAACCTGCAAATTCATTGAAGTGGTTGCCGATGTCGAAGGCCTGGTAGTTGTAGCTGGAGTATTCATAGTCTATAAAGCGAACATGACCTGAGAGACAACAAGAGGACATGGAAAATGTAAAGTGTATAATGGTGCTGTACAATTAATTTATTACTCTACAGTATTACGTGTGAAGCAGAGGTGCCTACCCTCTTTGCTGTTGTGGATGATGTTCTTGCAGAGCAGGTCATTGTGGCAGAGCACCACAGGGGAGCCCAGAGTGGAGAGATGCTCCTTCATCCACACCATCTCCTGCTCCAGCACCGCCTTGCTGGGAACTTCCTGCTGGATTCTGGACACGGTGAACAGAGACAGCAAGAGATATTGAGAGATGAGACACTACCCACACACACACACACACACACACACACACACACACAGGTTCTTATTTTAGACTGTTGTGACAACTATGCAAACACAAGTGTCTGCAAAGACAACACTGGCCCCACGGACATGGTAATGGGAAGTATTAGTTTTACCAGTTGTTGCTGGCCAAAACACACAGCTTTTCCTTGATTTGGGACCATCACAAAGTGGACAAAAGTTCAAACTTCTGAGAGCAACGTGCACAAACAGCACACAGGCTCAGTGGGGCGCTGGCCTGCTGGCTCATGGGAGCACAGTTACAGAGAAACAAGCTCTCAGTGGACACTAGGGTGACTATGGTCACTATGGCTACACTGCTATGTCGCCTTTTGAACATTTGATTTGTGATTTATTCAATCAGTGCTTGTACATATAATGCTTGAAAATTGCATTCATGCATGAATGTCAGTATTTATTCAACTATTTGCCCTTTTCCCATCTTATGTTTGTGACAGACAGGCCTACTGAACATTCACACATCCAACCTGTGTTCAGCCCTGGTCAGTTAACGCACAGTCACCACTTCAGATTGTTGCGGCTTTAATCTGTGTCAGTCCGAAAGCAGTATAATTGGCTAGTGGAGAAAGGGTTAAGTCGCAGAGTTAGTGTCTCAGCCAACCACAGTGGCGTGCTGAGCAGAGACCCCTGTGCTAACTGTAATGGGCTTATAGGGCCTAATCCACAGTTAGCCTGATAGCAGGGAGAGCTCGTAGGGAGGCTAATGGCAAAAATATTACACGGTTATCTATATGGAGGTGGCCGGTATTGTTTGTCATCTCTACTGGAATGTAACACAGATCTCTGCCAATTCTTTGATGATGCCTGTTACCATCTGGACTTTTATACAGTCTTTTTCAGACCACAGAGCCTGTTGTCCAGGACCTGGACCAGGACACTCGAGCTGTCTGCGTAACCCAGGAAGAGAGTAAAGTGACCTGATACACTGAGCTGAGCAAACATCTGCTGGCCCACTGCATGCCTCAGACTCCCTAATCCAGTCGGATATTATTGTTACAGTTATATAAGCCACATGCTGGACTTAATCTAATAGCCACCAGAACTAAAAAGGTATCAGCTGAGACTGGGCAGCTGGCTAGGTTATGAAACGGTCCGCCTTTGTCGGCTCCACAGGTCCAGGGCCAAGATCCAAACCGAAGCCTCTTTAGCCCAACTCTTGGAAACTGTTGTTATTTCTTTCTTTCCCAGAGATGAGACAAAGACATTTTTCTATTACATAAACATGATCCGCTGCAAAACCTCGAGGTAGGGGCACAGAGCAGAGAGGCAAATCGCAGGAATATGTTCTGGAATTGGTTGCGCCTTGAAAAAGGTCAGCGGCAACGAGGTAAAAATTGCGGCAATTCTGAGTGGTGAGCGGCGCCAAGGGTAGCACTCCACCTAGTTGGGCTGCCCTGCACTCGGGAATGTAATGCTACCAAGCCACGGCAAAGAGACGAGCATCACCGCGACGTGAAGTTAAATTTTTCTGTAGAAGCATAAAACGGCCTTTTGTTACACCTCAATGGGCTAGCAAAGCAGTTTTGAGTAAATATGTTTGCTATTTATTCGGTTTGGAAAATCCCACGATTTATTTTGTTGGTAACGTTAAACGTTGTGTAACCATGTCGGCCGTCAATTGAGAAGCAGCGAGTCTAAAATGTTTGTTCTGCTTCGTTGAAACAACGCAGGCATTAGCCACCGTTAGCTAGATCGTGTCATGAAACTCCGGAAAATGCTGCAAGGCCTCATCTCTAAAAAGACTACAAATTTCACGAAAATGTATTTGACATTTCAAGACATTTTGTGGATCCGCGGTAACCATGTCAGGGTTTCACGTAGCACTTTGCAGTTAAGGCGGCTGCCTAGGAAAGACGTGCCTGCAGCCTTGACTTAAAGAAAAAAAATTATTATAAAACATGCACACACGCACGCACACACACGTACGCACACACACACAACAATGCCAATAAAATAGTTTGCTAGTGTGGGTACAGTATTTTTAAACATCACAGACAGCGTTTGCTGCAATATATTAATGGAATGACGAAAGCGGTCGCGGTGCTGTTGAATTTACACTTTACACTTCCTTTGAGACAAGCTGGCACAACAGTGGTTTCTATGCCCTGATGATTGACTGATAGGCTGAGGTTGTAAGGCAAGGTAACTTTATTTCTACAGCACCTTTCAGCAAAAAACGCAATTCAATTACAGTCCTTTGCACTTAAATTAGTTCTCCACTAGTTCAATGTTGCCAACAGGGCAGTCCTGATAACTTTTGTTACAGGCAAATCAGGCTGTGTTTTTTAGGAACTATTTGCATCATTATCAGTGTGTGAGCCCCGAGTAGGAGCACCAACCAAGAACTGCTAAGAAGCCAGATCTCACCTGACGTTGGACGCTTGGTCGGTGAACTCGGTGGCCACGAGGGAGAAATATTTTCGCATCTTGAGCCAGAGGTTGGGTTTGGGGATGCAGCCATTGTGTGCATGGATGGAATGGATACGAGCCATCTCCCTGGATATCAGTCTGAGAGGAGACAGAGAAACACAGGTTATCATTGTGACTAGATTTCAATATGAACCCGTACATTGACTATTGTGTATTAGTCTCCAGTTTTAAAGAAGTTCAGATTTCTCGGAAAGACTCAACGGAATACATTATGTTGCACACAGTGAGCTGTTGTAGTTGAAAAGTTAACACCAACACCGATGTGTGTTACCAGATTAAATATTAGTATTTGATTACTGTAGTAATAAAGTGACATATGCAACACCTCTGCTTCCAAACCAGTCTTTGGAATTGGCTTAAGATCAGTTGTTTTTGTAATGTTGATTATTTGCCAACTATCATTTGCATGTGACTCACATGTTTTTGCTTCATTTGCCTCTTTCCTATGCAACGTTGAAGCATTTCTGCATTGTAAAGTAGTTTGTGTCTACATGTAAAATTAAGAAACCTAGGAGGATTGTGAGCAAAATAGTACAACATTACTTGGGACAATGTAACAACTCTACCATCTCTTAGCTAAATCAGTAAAAAAAATCCTGAGTAGTCCTATGAATGTACCATGCTGACCTGAGCAAGGTAGGATCTCTGACATCCTGCGTCCCGAGTGCATCCCCCTGCATGAACTCATAGCAGATGCCGTTCTGAAAGCTGCAGTAGAGGCGAGGAGCACATCCATTAGCATGTAGCACCTAGAGGACAGACACACAACGTAAGAATAAGATTTGAGACCATTTCGGAAGCATTTAAATTCACAGGCGAGCACAACACGTTTTGACTTGTTTTCTTTAACGCTACCTGAAAGCTTTTGAGCTCATTGTCTCTGTCCACAAACAGCTCAGTCTTGTTGCCGTATACTCGCACCAGGACAACATCTTCTGGACTGTCCTCTACGTAGCAGCCCACCAGCTTGTTGGTGGTTCCATCAGTGAAGAGCTGGAAGAAGAAGACAATAAATCATCACAGTGATCGAGAGGAATACCCCCAACCTCTGACCGTGTAGCACCATGGTGGCTTCCAAACAAAATCTTAAAGTCCACCGGGTTCTCTAAAGCTATCAGTTGTCTTCAAGTCAAGACCAAACGTGCAAAATGTGATTAGATTTTTTTTGCACACCCCTAAGATTCATATACTATATCTTTATGTAGAACCTGGATATGGTGCATCGCATTAAGCCGCACCTTAAGAGCCATTTCCAACATGTATCTCCAATGTTGTTTTTGCCCATCTACACCACTCAAAAAACAAACAATCAAGTTGTATTTTAAGTATACTCCAATTGTCAGGTCTCTGTAGTACTGTTTACTTTAAACATCGATAGAGTTGGTAAATACTGGGCAATTACTGTAGCACACGGCGGGTAGGGTACAGAGTCAAATTTAATGGCGTTACTTAGAAAACCGTGCTGATGTAAAGGCCGTGACACACTAACCCAATAAATCGGCCGTCGGACAGCCTGGCGAGGTCGATGACTAGAGTCTGGTGTGCCGTCGCCTTCATTTTGGCCGACCTGACATGCTTGGTTGGAAGGCGGGCACTGCCGCAGTCGGACTCAAATGTGCAATCTGATTGGTGGAGTGCTAACCCGGAAATGACGAGTGTGAGGAGAACTAGAGTCTCTCAAAATCTGACGAAAATCTTTTAAAAACGGACCTTTGCCGATCTGAAATGAAGACAGATTCAGCAACAGCACGGCCTATTTTTTGCTTAAAACTTTTTCAGAAACACATTTTGGTGAACTATTTTAGTAAAATATGCTATAGTATTCTGAACAAGCCGCCATGGACAGTCTGGCTTTGAATTTCCAGGCCCACGTGACTCGTTTGTCCAATCAGCTGCCAGCGGCATTGCTTCGGTGTGTACTACTTTTTGGCCAACTCGGCCTTTTCTGCCAACGGTCAGCCGTCGAGTTGGTGTGTCAGGGACATAAGTGTCATTCACTTTTGCTTATGGGTCACATCATGGTGGTGGGCTGAAACAGGATGTTGGTCAGCATCATATATAGGAGTTAATGGGAGTCAAACTAAAATAAAAAACATTAAAAACTTGAGAAAAAGTCTCTGCATGTGAGGATGTGGGCCTAAAATGAGAACATTTTCAGATTCTTATCCCACACCTCCATTCCTTTATTCCCTGAAGTGTATTGATGCAACTGTTCCAAGTTGCATTCACTAAACCCTTCCAACTGCACAAACTTGTCATTATAAGTTTGATTAAAATTGATTAGTGCACTTATACATAATGGCCATGTAAAATGTAATCATTAGTAAATTGACACCCCCAATTTGCCATTTATGGCAACTTGCTTCTCTCTATTCATATTTTGTGCATAAAAAGGTTACTGAAAACAAGACCTTCACACCAAGGAGCTTAACGTCCTGCTGTCAGAAATCTGCAGACAAAAACATAATTTTAGCAGTGTCACTAATTACTGAAACAATTACAAAATATCAACAAAGCTGCCAACAAAATGTAATCACAGCAAGAGCGCTAATGTAGTCCTTGACTTTGATGGGAGGTGGTCAAATTGACGTGCCAGGGAGATTGACAAGAAGTTACCCGTATACCTTGTCATGCCAAAATATGCCAAAAGCAAGCTAAGAAGAATATAAAATGTAGAATTGTAAGATGTAGACCTCTTGTCAAAACTGGCGTTTGTATGCTGATGAGATTTGACAGAAGGCGTTCATGGTACAATTTTTGTGACTATACTGTACAATATAAAACGGATGAACCGGTGATTGCACTAAATGGTGAACTGTAACAGTCTTTTTGATGTGCACGGGTCTAGACATATAACCACACCTTCCCACGGACCACAGCCAGGGCTACTTGACTCATCTGTACGGTAGTGTTGGTGTTGCCTCAGTGAGTTAACAAGTTAAGTCAAACGCCTCTTCTAAAATGAAGAGTAAGCAAATAGGCTTTTGTGTCTAAAGCTAGGCCTTACATATCTGAGTGACATCGCTCCAGTGAAAAACTCTGTGCCAGTCCATCCCACTACAGCAAACACAATAACAACATACACACTGCCTGCATCTCCCCCGGCCCAGACGCTCACTCACACATATCTGGCATTCCACACGTGGCTGACCACAAAGATGGGCACGCAGGCATCCCTGTTATGACCATACATACACAAGCATACATGCCTTTGCTAGAACATGACTGATCCCTTCCACCTGCCACACAATACACCGCTAAGACCGGCGATCAACTCATCGACAGACAGCGATAAGCTTGGACCCAGACAGAGGTAAACATGCAGCCATAAACCGCATGACGCTTTATTTATTTTTTTCCATGAGTGAGTCTACATTCTGTGGTCTGACTGCAAGGTGTCTGAGGTGGCCTTTCTTTGATAGAAATGAATCTTCAGCATGAGAAAGTTGTAAGAGGAGACTGTTGCTCTGTTGCTGTTGGCACACTTGGCTGTTTTTCCGGAACTCAGTGTGTGTGTGTGTGTGTGTGTGTGTGTGTGTGTGTGTGTGTGTGTGTGTGTGTGTGTGTGTGTGGAAACGGACAGTGTGTATTTACAGTAAAGGTCTTCCTGTCCAGGTGGCAAGGCTTATCAGATGTTTCTGTCAACAGTGCTGCCCTGCTGCTCTCCACCACATTCAGCGCTTCCTGCCCCCATCAAAACAATGGTCCCACTGCTCGGAGAACATCCTCCCCCAAGTCAACCAACTAACACTTTTACATTAATCTCAAACTCTCCTCACTCCATGTTCTGAAGCATTGCCAAAAGCCTGATTTTTGTGGCGTTCACCGAGAAATTCTCGGCTTGCTGGCCTGTAAAGGTCAACGCCGTCATGTCCTCAGCTGCAGGTGTGAATGGGTGGGATATCGGCGCCAGAGGGATTATCCAGCAGGATGTAAAGAAATAGGTGGGGTGGGCGCCCAGATAGCTCAGTTGGTAGAGCGGGCGCCCATATATAGGAGGTTTACTCCTCAAAGCAGCGGGCCCAGGTTTGACACAGACCTGCGGCCCTTTGCTGCATGTGATTCCCCCTCTCTCGCTCCCCTTTCATATGTTCAGCTGTCATGTCAAATAAAGGCCTAAAATACCCAAAAAATAATAGAAATAGTTGGCGTTACTGTGTCCAAACGATGCCACTGGTGAGTAATGGAAAAGGTGCCATCGTGCCCACTGTTGGAGCTAATCCAAATACTTTGACATGGCCACTTATCTTATTTAAAAAAGATTCAATTATACATTTTATTTTCGCTGACAAGCTGAAAACATGGAGACACATCTTTTTTGTTTACTGATGAGTTGTTTACTGGATGGCCCAGATGGATGGAGTAGTGGATGGTTGCTGGATGGCCACCATGTCCCAATAAGACTGCGGTGTCAGCAAGGAGGTGGCGGAAACGTGTTGTGGGCCCGAATTCTGGGGAGAGAGCTGGTGGGCCCCTTTAGGTTTCCATGAAAATGACCTTGGCAAGTAAAGTTGTGTTCATTAGTTTACATACCCATGGAATGGGAAGAGAAAAAAAAACATACATACACGCCCGTATGTTAAATTCCCATAGAGGCAGGCAGATTTTTATTTTTGAAGGCCAGTTATTTCATGGATCCAGGATACTATGCATCCTGATAAAGTTCCCTTGGCCTCTGGAATTAAAATTGCCCCCCCACCCCACATCATCACATACACTTCACCATACCTGGAGATTGGCATGGTGTTGTTTCAGTTAACCTAACCTAAGAGATTATTTTATAAAAAATATCCCATGCCAATCTCTTGGTATTGTGAAGCATAGTATCCTGGATCCATGAACTAACTGGCCTTTAATAATACAAATCTGCCTGCCTCCATGAGAATTTAACATATAGGTGTGTATACTTATTATTTCTTCACAAAGAAAATTGGTGTCTTGGTGTCTCTGTTTTGTGTCCCTGGTGCTTCCACACACAGAAAAAAAAAATACTATCCACGTTGTTTAGAGTGAGATACGGGTTTCTGAATGTGTCCTCTGCCTTCAGAGCAGGTCAAAATCTGCACGGCTTTCTAAGTCATTAGCCGAGACGAGGTGGCTAACCGAAGCATGCTAGCACGCTAGCCGTCAGACACCACCTACCAAGGGCCTGGGTCTGTCCGAGGTTTCTTCCTAAAAAAAGGAGTTTTTCCTCGTCACTGTTGCTAGCTCTGGAGGGAACTACAAGACCTGTTGGGTCCTTGTAAATTACAGAGTGTGATCTAGACCTAGTCTATCTGTAAAGTGTCTTGAGATAACTCTTGTTATGAATTGATACTATAAATAAAAATTGAATAGCTCGTTCTCAATAGCAAAACACTGCTACAACACACACCCAGCTAACCCTGCCTTGTACTGACCAAAGTAGGAAAAACAGTTAGCTAGCTAATGTAATGTGTGTGATGTGCACATGGCATGTGCGACTCATGCTACAAAGAATACCTCTGTGTCATTGGCTGCTATGAGCATTAAAAAAATGAAACTCATGATGTGGCCCCCATCCTCAACCCTACTGAGAACCTTTGGAGCATCCTCAAGAGATCCAAAAGATCTATGAGGGTGGGAGGCGGTTTGCATCAGAACAGCAGCTCTGGGAGGCTTTTAGTTTAAGTTTAATGGACACAAGAATTGTGAAGGTGATATCAAAGGAGGGGTCTTATGCTAATATGTAACTTGCCTTGTTAAAGAAACACTAGAGAACTTTTTGTACCTTAAAATAATGTTTCCAAAACTGTTGCAGTGGTTCATGAACCCGTAACAAGGTGAACGGCACTTCTGCATTCGCTTTGAGGCTCTCTACTACGGGTGGGGGGGGGGGGGCAATACAGCACCTTTTCTGTGGCAATACTGTATCAATATCGATCTATTATTACATACGTGTTGGTCATTTTGTCTGCTTGACAATCCCCTTTTGCAGCAATAAAATTAAAGTGAGATGAACAAAGAGAGAAATTTATCTTTTTAGACAGATGTTGCCAAAGATTCCTTTTCGGGACGTCATTTGAAATTGGGAATAAATAATAAAATCGCAATATATCGCAATATCTTTAAAATTGCAATTATATCGTATCGTGACATAAGCATCGTGATGTTATCGTATCATGAGGCCTCTGGTGATTCCCACCCCTACTCTCTACCGGCTATAATGGCACTATGCTAGTTTGTCAGATTGGTTAGCGGCTCTGTAGTTCCAATGAGACATAATGGACAATTCCACTTCCAACCTTTTGGGGGACCGAAGCGGGGAAAATTATATCTTAGTGTTGCTTTAAGATATGTTTGATTGAAATAATTTGACTGAATCAGTAAATATGACCTCATAATGCTGCAAATTCAACAAATGACCATTTTTAGTTCTTTACAACCTAAAGGTGCATATTCATTTGGAACAGGACATTTTAAGTTTTCTTTATTTTGGAAAAAATACTGTTTTCATTGGGTTGGTTTGTTTAATGAAATTTGACTTATACCCTAAAAGTTGGTGACTTCTAAATTATACTGACTGTCATTTGCATCAACTATTTAGGAAAATCAGTGCAAAATATAATTTGAATATATTATATAATAATAATTTGGAACATGGCGTACCGTGCAAGGCACTTTAGTTGAAAGAAAACAGTCGAAAACTGCTCTTTATAATGTAACTTTTTTTTTTTTTTAGTGGTGCCTTTAATATTCAATTAAATGTAGAATTTGTTTCATAAAAGTGCTAGAAATTAATTCCTTTCTTTTGAATTTAAAAAGAAATTTCCCGGATTTTTAAGCAGAATACCAAAAGCAACAGAAATGCAGAACTGAGCACACTTTAATATCTGTTTATTTAACGCAAGTATTTAACATTATCACATATTTTCCTCCTATCGTGCAGCCATTTTTACAAATAAAATATATACAGTTATTTTTATACATATACAGCTACATACATGGACACAGAAAGTATGTACAGGATAGTAGCATCTTTAAGTCTCTTAAATGGGAAAATTAGCTGCTTTTCCATGTTTGACTGTTTTGGACTGCTGGTTGCAGCACTTGGCCTCTAGGAATTGTGAAAGGCATTTTCCAAGATGAAGCGCCATCCCACAGAACTGTGTTCACTAAAAACATGAAGTGAATTTCTATCTCACTTTAGGACTGATTTTGCAGTGTGTCTTAAAACCAAGTGAGCAACAGAGGAGTTCCCCCAAATTACTTTTTAGGGCATTTTTCTCAGAAATGACTATGTTACTGCTCAGAAATGCTTAACTTACCAGAAATGCTGGTTTAATTTATTTTCATCTAGACCCTCTCATTTCCCCTCCTGTCACTGAGAAAATTCAGGGAATAATACAACTTAAAATAGTCTCAATTTTAAGTTTGGTTTCACACATTAGCTGACACACATTCAACTATATTTGCAGAACAGGCACATGTCTGTGTATTTGTTATTTGATATTTGACTTTCCTTCTGTTCCTTCTCTTTTTTGTTGACTTTAAATGCTCCATTACATGCAACCTCAGCATATTGGTTGTGCCTTATAAAATACTTAACTACTCCATTCCACATATTTACTTTGGGTAATTAGTTTAGCTTCTGGAAAACTGTCATTTAAAAAGAAAGTTCACACAACCAAATTCTGACATTTGCTTTTTCATCTTAATGAGAACATACTAATATATATTTCATGTTTCTATTAGTATTTACATCAGCTCACACTGGTCTAAAAACCTGTGACAAGAGGGCAGCGAGACATAATAAAGAAATAAGGTCGAATATCAGCAGCCGGTGTGAGTTGAAGCAGCTTCATAAGGTGTGTCTGCTTCACCATATTCACCATATTCATCACGTCACCACCAGCTGGCCTCTGACACTTAAGCTTATCGTGACTTGGCTTCATTAGATATTTCGTGTATGTTGTGAACTTTGGACATATAAAAAACAAAACAAAAAAAAAAAACCTGTATGTAACAGGAATGTTTCCTTACTGGCCTTTTTGGGGAGTTCACGTCCGAGCGTCTTGCTAGCTTAGCTACCGTTTCCATATTATTTCGCTACCAAGACTGCAAGAGAACATAAACATAATACGGTTTAATTCAACAATTAGCTAGGGAGATGGTGTAGACGGCGGTGTGACGTTTGTGAAAATAATTTACCCTGACGTTAGCCAGTAGATAATGTTTCCACGGCCCTCCTGCAGCCTGCCTGGTAAATTAGCTAGTGTTTTGGTGATGCTACAGGCTTGAGCTGTCTATCCTAACCTAGCCTAGCCTAGCATACTCTGTACAGCTGAGCTAGCTAACGTTACCTTGGTTTTTACGTTGCTTGTGTCCCACGCAGGTCTCAGCTGTTTAATGAGCTTCATCGCTCCCTCCGTCACGTTGTGTTCGTCCACGGAAATGGGGATTTTTCTAATTACCGGCGACCCGACAGGCACATGTATCTGCGTCTCCATCCTGCACCCGTGTATCTATTTAATCTCCGAGGCTTTCACAGGTGTTTCTGGAATATTGCAGCATGCAAGTGTTGCTTGGTTTATAAGTAACGTTCGCTAAATGTTGACGTGTTCCAGTAAATCAATGATGTTTTGCTTGAGATATGTATCTTGCTTGATTGCTTTGCAGTAATGGTTTGAAAGCAGCAAAGATGTACGATCAAACTGCCGGGTATGGATGCTCGTCGCCGGTTTTCTTGAAGCAGCCAGCCAACTAGACCATTTCCTCCTACTTGGCTCCGCCCGCCCGGGATCATCCGATTGAACCGCTGGTTGACAGCTGAACGACGCACCACAGCCGGGCCACGCCCATTATCTCCGGAAATGTCCGAATGCTGTCCGGGTTCAGCCGAATAAAAAGAAGCAGAATCCTTCATATAGCTCATTGGTGCATTAGCGCCACACTCTGCTCCGGAGTGTGAACTTGCAATCTAAATCCATTCAGAAACAAAACCAAGAAAAACAAAACAAAGCAATTGCAAAAAAATAAATAAAAAAAACTGAATTTTTAAATATAATTGATAAACATTAATAAAAACCCTTTCTTGTATCATGGCCGCACTTTAAAATATACTTTAAAATACCTTTATTTGATGCCATTCTGCTTACTTTCTGTCTACCTTATAATTATTGTTTATTGTTTGCCTGTATTTCTTGTGTGTTTACTTGTTTGTGTGTTTTTTGCTGTATAGAAGAAAATGCTGCTGCTGTAATAAGGAAATTTCCCCGTTGTGGGATAAATAAAGTATAATCTAATCTAATCTAATCTAATCTAATTATATTCTTATCCATCATATCCTATAAAAAACCCTGTGACACTCAGTCTATGGTGCCACTTAAGAATGCTAACAGTACCCCGATCTTTGCTTTCTCACCCATGCTCTGTAGTCCTTTGAATGTGAATTCTTGCACCTCTTACTTCCGTCAGATTAATTCATGCGTGTAAATCTTTATTAGCAAAGACAAAATACAGCCATGAATACAGCGAGTGATATGTGCAAGATAGCTTTCTACACACTCTCAAAATTTTACTAAATTGTTATTTTCAACCTATTACATCTAATTTGGAAAGCTGCATCGAGTCAATAAAGATCACAGACATTTGTTTTATTTTTATTGATTAATTTATTTTATTTTTTACTTTTATTGATTAATTTATTTTATTTTTTATTGTTTTTTATTTTTATTTTATTAGTTTACATGAATTGTCAGTTTAAATTTGACAAAAATCACAAACTATGTCAGAAATGAAGTCACTGTGCAGTAAATGGAGTAACATAAAGTGCATAAAGTAGACAAGTTAAAGGCACAAATGAACACACAAACAACCAACACAGATGAAATGAAGGGAACATGACCTGCATGAACAGCAACCTCTACTACGGCAGTACCAACGCACAGTCAACTGGTGGCAGTATAGTGGTGCAAACAGGTGGGCAGTTACCCTGAAGGATTACTTCTAATTAGGATGAATACATGAGAGAATTTCAGCTTCTATCAACTGCATCAAGAAGCTGTCTTACACACATTATTATTTCACGCTTGTCTTCCTCACCTCTTCTATGCAGTTGTTTGGTGTATCAAAGATGGACAGGAGTCAGATGTTCAGGGACCTGAATGGCGCAGAGGGAACCAATTACTCTTGAATGTGACCAAAACCACGGAGGTAGTCATAGACTTCAGGAGAAAGACTTCTGTTAGGTCAAGGTCAAGGTCAAAGTTTATTTCTATAGCACACTTACAAACAGTCACTACTGCCCCAAAGTGCTGTACAATTATAGACAACAACATAAGATAAAAGCATAATAAATAACCGGAGAAACCCATCTAAAGACAAATATAAATACACAATAGACAAATAAATTCAATAATGAAGTTGAGCATTTCAAAACAAATCAAACATGCAATTCTGAAACATTTTGAAAGCTGGAAAGGACACTGCAACTTTTCTAGGATGTCAAATCTTTACAGTAGTACTCTAGTTACAATCTTACTCTGTGCATTTAAAGGTGAACTATGCAGATTTTTTTTAGCTTGATTTAGCTTAACTGAACAGCTTCAGAGTCACTGGAATGGTTATATGACTTTTATCGAGTTGAATGGTGGTCGTCGTGCTCTCCTAGCGCCTGTGAGCGGAAAAACCACCCTTGCAACTTTTTTACCAGCCTCAGCGTCTGGAAGTATCGCGTGAAATCAGGTCTCGCGATGTAACAAGTTGCTTCATGGAACAGCACACATTCATGTCCCCATTCAGGAACCAACTAGCTATGAAAATGTTTCCCAAACTTAGGGTCGGGACCCAAAATGGGTCGCAGACCCGTTTTATTAAGTCGCCAATTGGCAGAGTAAAATGAGAATCTGGCTTTTCGACTCTAGCGTACCTGAAAAACTAATACAGAAACAGACTAAATGCTCAGCATGACCTCAGAATGACCTCAGAATGACCTCAGCATGACCTCAGCATGACCTCAGCATGACCCCAGAAGGGCACTTTCAAAAACTGAACCTAGAGTAGATCAGCTGGTTGAGATCTTCAACCAGACACATACATCTCATTAAATTCAAGTCAGCATTATTAAAACCATGTTGGTGTGGGTCCTGAGGGACGATGGGAGGGGACGGAGACACAGAGAGGACAATAGAGACCTTTTCTGTTTTTGATTACTTTTATAATGGAATAAATATACTTCATATACATTTAAATTCATGGTTTGTTCCGTCTTTTGTCCACAGTTTAAAAATGTAGATGTTACAATGATTCATTTTTTTTGTAAATTTGGGTCCCGGGGAGACACCAAATTTCTCTTTTGGGTCTTGAGCTGAACAAGATTGGGAACCACTGAGCTATGAGAACAAGGTAGCGATGGAGTTTTTCACACTATCGTCATGGCTGAGTCAGCAAAAAAGAAGCAGAAAGCTAGGAAAGCATTGTCGGAGGAACAGAGAAAGAGGAAGCGGCAGACTGACTGAGCAAGGAGTCAGGTACAAGTACACAAGAGCTGCCAAATATCTATAGGGGGAGCTCTTTAGAGACACCTGCCAGGAGAAGAAGATATTGCCAAAACCGCAAAGCGCCTCTTTAAAACCTCTTCCAAGAACTTCTACTTCTATGCCATTCATGTCATCCTGACTTTCATGCTCATCATACTGCTGGCTGTCACTAAAATGTTAAAGAGCCATGCAGCTAGTACACAATGAGATAAACAACCACGGACTTCCGGCCACATTAAATCTGCTCAAACTTGTTGCCTATATTACTAGAGGCAACCATTCCACCACTGGTTTGTATGTGTGCTAAGCCAGCATACATAAACAAGTCCACAGGAAGTTTGGATAATTTTGTCTATATAGATCAATCTGTTTAATCTTCTCATAACATTCTTCTTGCAGCAGCCAGAGTCCTGATGCATTAACATTAAACATAGTACTTCAGCCCTCAAACCCCTTAATTGGCTCTTAGTAACGGTTCCAGGGCCCCTGTGTACATTTCTGACCTGCTCATGGTCTACAATCCAGTCGGACCTCTTGAGATGGTTTTCAAACCTTGCATTTTCTCAGGCTTGTGATTTAGTTACTGTGTCTGTCAGATTCGTCAGCACATTTTTATGGACGAGTGGTTTTTCTTGAATGTTATTATATTTATTATACTCTACTCTACAAGTCGCATTGAGTTTACTTGTATATATTTATAGTGTGAACATTTGCACATTCAGTCCTAGTCATTTTAAACACTATACAGCTCTTCACATTTTAAAACAGAAATATGGCAACATATACTGTATATATATATATATATATATATATATATATATATATATATATATATATATATATATATATATATACTATATACATATATAGTATACTGTATATGTATAATACTGTATAATTGCCTTGCCTGCCTTGTGTCAGTGGTCCTACATTTTGTATTCATAATCAAATTACAATGTGTGTGTGTGTGTGTGTGTGTGTGTGTGTGTGTGTGTGTGTGTGTGTGTGTGTGTGTGTGTGTGTGTGTGCACTAATCGGAACAAAATATGCATTTCATCAACAAACATATAATATAATTTTCATCAATAAAACATACCTGTCTTATCTGTGAAAACTGGGGACAGCAGTCAGCTCACACACTTCTCACACAGACGTTATGACAGCAAATAATCATGTAAGTGGGCCCGTTGAGCCAAACCGGCTTTTTTCAGATCCAGTTTTTAAGACAATGATTGCAGTTTAAAGTTGATGTCATGTGCACTGCCAACCATGTATCCTCTGCACCTGTATGAGCAGCTGACCTCAGGTCATGGTGCGTTACAGGAAAACAAAAAATGTTCTCACTTTTTCCTAAAAAGGTTACCATGGAATAGCATGTCCTGGTTTGCTGTACTACTTCAAACAGTTCATAGTACCCCCTACCTAAGAGTCATTCAGGGGCACTGTAAATGTGTTGTTAGTGTCAGTGTGTGCATCTGTGAAATGGGGGTTATTGATGAGCAGTGTATTGTTGATGTTAGAAACTACAGTGAAGATGTACAAACAGCAAGGAATGCATCATGTGTTAACGCCTAACATTTTGAGCAACCATGCTTATGTACATGTACATTACGGCCACAGGGCAAGGGGGACGCGTTGAGTGTGTGCAGTCTAACACAGACACTGTGTGAGTGTAGCAGCTCAGAGTTACAGCTCTACCTGTAGTCACACGTCTCACCTGCTCTCCCTAACCTTCACCCACACTTTTCACTGGCTCTCAGGAATGCAGTTGGAGATCTGTATGTGTGTGTGTGTGTGTGTGCATGTGTGTGAATAGGTGTGGATGTGTGTATAGGGTGGGTATGTGAATGTGCATGCATGTAGCTTAGCCATGACCTTGTACACAGGCGGGACAGCTCAAAAGCAGACACATGCTACCTAGATATCTCAGGAATGGGGAAATGTTTACACTTGTCACACTGTAGAGGGCTGTTTACAATGTGGCGCGCACACGCACGCACACACACACACACACACACACACACACGCGCACACACACACACACACACACACACACACACACACACCATAAATCACATCTCCATTGAAAGAGCGAACTCCGAGCCTGCTTTTTGTCCCACCTAATTTCTCACGTCAAGGCCCATGTTGACACACTCCTCATCTATCACAGATTGCTTGATTAGAGTAAATTGGGTTGTTTCGGAAGAGGGACCATTCCATGTGAGGAGTGTTTACTTTTGCACACAACTTCATAACATTTATACTAACCCACGCAAAGCGAGAACATGAACTGATTTCAAAGTTGACAGATGTGGTGGAACAATGTGCCCACTTTATGATCTACATCAAAGTAAGTGAACGGGAGGTCATTCAAAGATGTCAGACCATCTGGACAGCTTGCAGCTCGCAGGACTGACAGACTATTAGACTTAGACTTCTCTTTATTGATCCTTTTGGGATGACTCCAGCAAGGAAATTGAATTTCCAGCCTAAGCGGCGATTCACAGGTTCAAAACTTCATTCTCAATAGCAACAAGTAATTTCACATGTGATCCAACGTCGTTATAAAACGTATCCTGCTTTGTAACGATTGGACTTTGTTTAAAATGCCTACAACTGATTTGTCAAAAACATTTATTTTTAATTCAGTGTGATATGTAGCTCAGTCCAGCTCAGCAGATGACCAACACAAAATTGCTAGTAGAGCCACAAGCTGCGAGTCCAAGCTCAAACCTTGATTTGCGTCATTCCACGTCCAGTTATTTTGCATTTAAAGGGCCCCTAGTGGTCAATTCGAATGAGACTTGCAGTGTGTGTGTGAGGTCATTATGTAGACATTTCCTGGAAGTTTTGTGTTGAGTGGACAAACTTGTAGTCATTTACAGCCTGATTTGCGCTATGTCACCTGCAGTTTGTTCACATTTATAGCGCCCCCCGGTGTTAAATTTGAATTAAACTTTCAGGGCGTGGTTCCGGTAATTATGAAGACATATACTGAGAGATTTGTGATGATTGGACAAGGAATATGTGATTTATAGTAAAATGTGTGAAATGCCACTAAACCTATATTGCACTTGTAGCGCCCCCTAGTGGCGTATGTATATAAAACTGTCTGGGTATACCTGGGGCACTGATCTAAACATACTCTGTGAGTTTTGTGATGATTGGTCTTATGGTTGCTGATTTGTGTTCATTCATGTCCAGAGCCACAACCCTTTCAAAGTTCATTGGTCAATAACTATAACAAATAAGTAATTGAGATATGGCTTTATAAACTTGTAATTAGCTTGATGCATTGATGATTCACTGAAAAAGGTGGTGGCAATCGGAGCTACGGTGTAGGAGGAGCGCTCAAAAATGTATTTTTCAAAAAATTCAAAATGGCAGAAAAATATTCAAAGCGGACCTTAATGATCCTTGAGGTTTTTGTGTAGAGTACATTAAGCTGCACCTGTGTGAGAAATTTCAAGTCAATCAGACTTACGGTGTGGGGGGGCGTGGCCTTTCAAAGTTTGCATTTTGAAGCCTTAATTACAGCGCCACCATGTGGCCGATTGGGTTCATATTTCTATAGAAGCACATGCACACCATTTGCACACCATTTCCAGTTATTACCCCAAGTTTGAGTTTGAGCCGGCGCAGACAACAAATGATAATAAGAACTTAAAACAGACAAACATAGAAGAGGTATTAAAAATACAGTATAGAAAATACAGTTTAAGAAAAACAATAACAATAAAGCTTTAGCTATATAAGACCTTTAGCATAAATTAGCAGTTAAGAGCAGTTAGAGTGTCCAGGTATGTATGTGAGTAGATTATTAATTAATTAATTGCACAGTGAAAGAATGGCTAACACTCTTTTCCTCCCTTCCTACTATGTGTTAGCCTTTACTGAACGTCTATATTGTTAACTTATTGTCATCTTTTACCACTGTCCAGTGTTACAGTTGTCAAATCAAGGTAACGTTTGATACTGTAGCGAGGCCTTCATCATGTTAATAACATTGTAAAGATTTTCTGATGGATTTAAAGCTTTTGATTGTAAACTGAAAATATCAATAACAAATGACTACATTAGACTTATTGTTTTTGTTCCAGTAAAATTATAAAACAACCTATTATTACAGTAAAGGCCCAGTGTGTAACGTGTTTAAAATCTGTGTCGCCCGTTCACAAACATGTCCTTTTTCATTAATATTTACCTCCACCATCAATTCCAAGTACGCCAATTGGCTTGAAATTACATTTGCATTCACATGAACTGGGGTAGACGCTGCATATTCATGCGTTAATGATAGGGAAATGACAGGGAAGACTAGAGAAATGTAGAAATGCAAATGCAGAGGCAGAAACTGAGTATAGTTTAGATGATTTCATGAAAACTCAAAAATACACCAAAAAAAAAGGAGTCCTGGAAACAAGCAGGTAAAAACAGGTACTACAAAAATAAAGTACAAGTAAAATAGAACGCACAGGAACTCTAATTAACAAACAGCAATTAAAAACTGTAGCCAAAACACAGGAAACTGAGCAAAATACAAAACAGGAAAACAGACTACCAAAATAAGACAAAAAACCAAAACAGGTGAGGGACATACAGGATATACTGAACTCACAGGTGCTGCTAACGCTGCTAATGGGTCGTAGCTTCCCGGCCCCGGCAAGTTTGAAGAAGGAAACATGGAGGGCCACACGTATTCAGAATCCAAATGTCTTCTTTGTCCAGAAAAAGAAAAAAGGATACTGAAAAGAGCAAGAAGCCGTCTTTTTGAAGCGTGAAGGCTACCATAGCTGTAATAAAACTTTGAACTGCGTGGTGCGAGAGAGTTCAATGATGTGATATGAGCTCAACGTTAGATGGGAGAAATCCCTACACGTTGGACCTTTAACACATTTTCATTTTGTATCTTACAATTTCACTCTTGCAGGACAAGCAGAACATTGTAGTCCCGTTGGGTTGCTTGTATTGTTTTTATTTTAATTAAATGCCTTAAAGCTGAGCTACTGTTAGTCTTTATAATTAACTGTGGGCCAGACACTCGTACATTTAATTTATTTTACATATACAGTAAGTTGAAAGTATTGTTTCGCAGTAAAGTTGCCCTCCTCTCTATGTGCTTTGTATATTGCCCTGTTTGCTAGTGTTTCTTTTGTAATCACTGCCTTTCCCTTCTTTTTTACACCATTTTTCTTATTCTTCTCATCTTTTCTTTCTTTTTTCACTCACCCCCCATGTTGGCTTCCTTATTTAATGTTTCATTTCAGAGTTAGAGTTTTGTCAGCGATTGTCCCACTGCAGATACTTTATAGAAAACCACACCTAGCAAACAAAGTAGTGAGCTCACCAAATCACTCAAAGCTTTTGCACTGCTGACAAAAGAGTGTTTGTCCTATGACAAAATGAAGCTTTAGCTGCATGTTCAGTAACATACAAGTGCCTCTGACAAATGGCTCTTGACTTATCGGTCTGTGAAGATGATGATGATCATTGGCCATGTGCTCTAGCCTTAAACTTTCAAACCCAATGACACTAATCTGTATTTACAGTTTTCTTTCCAATTGCTAAAACTAACTATACTAGGCCACACAATTCACAAAAAACACACACTCAAACTGCAAAATACCTCATATATCCCTCAAAATGAAGCACTGCAACCAAAACTACATATAACTTTTGCATCAAATGGCACACACTTCATTTATATTACCAGGTTTTTGTCTAACCGACTCCTCATTCTTGGACATAATGAAAAGCACTCTCATCTTTAGTATGCCTTGCTATAATACTAGAATAGTTAAAATTGTAGAAGATTCTTCAGATTGTTCACATGCACAAAAATATCAGTGTAACATGTGCACAGCAGATTTATTTACATCAGACTGAACAGTAATATGCTCGCAAGAAAACAGTAAACTCAAAAAGAAAATTGCAGAAAAAAATAGACAAGAAAAAGCTGGGTCTTCCATTGTTGTTGTAAAAAAAAAGAAAAGGTGCTCACCTGTGGTGTTTTCATAGTGCTTACTTCCTGATTGAAGTGGTAACAATTAACCCCTGAGGTGTTTGGCCAGGGCTCACATATATCAGCCAATCAGCTCATGTAGTGTCGTTTTGAATGGCAGTGTTGGGAAAATGTGACTTTATGTCAGATTGTTAATGTTTTATGCAGAGAACTGTGTTCAGTGCATTTAAAAAGCACCATTTTGAATTGCAAAATATGTATAAAGCAGAAAATGTGTTTAGACTTTTGGAGACTTGAGAAGAGGTGTTTGCTCTCTGTGTGTCAGTTTAAATAATTGTCCTATGCATGTCATTTTAGCATGTAAGCAATTGGAGAAAAAAACCAACTGTAATGAAACATTTTGCCAGTGAGTAGTCTGGATCAACAGAAGTACATTTCCAGGATCAAGCCTGACATCTTGGTGTTATGGATGTTAGGCTTTGCCCCCCATCTTCCACTCTCTGTCTGCTGCTGTTCCCAAAATACATTCGCTTAGGGGGAAACAACAACACACTTCGAGCTAGTAAGCTACGTGCTAAAAATGGCACGTTTTAAAGAAAATTTGAGGGGGAAAGATTGTAAAGATGTACAGTACAAAGAATATATTTACGTCATTTCTTTTCTCACCGGGACGTTTTGGAACTGATTGGAGAGGATTGCTCTGGACGAAGTATACGCTGGTAAGAGGAAGTTACCTTTAACTGATTTAACTGATTTAAAGATATACTCCACAGCGCTGTGAAGATAGATTTGGCAATGCGAGAATAGCCGGTGAGTAAATACAGCCAAATGAGATAGAAAATATAAAATCATGTTTTGATTGGTTGTATTTGGCAACCGATCACAACACACAGTGATACAAGGCCGACAGATACTTTACATACAGTATGCAGCGTCTGTAGCACTGTGTCTTTGAACAGCTACATATGATACTATGATGAGCTCATCCTGTACTTGACAAATGGCTCAGTCCTGAAACATGCAGGCCGAGACAGAAAATGGTCCCAGATCATTACAAAAAGAAAGAGGATGACAACTAAATGCTGGCAAAAAGGTTCAGATGTGTGACCTTATGCTTAGAGACCTCTGCAGCTCTGTGGGGTTAAACCAGTCAACTGACACAGTATATCAGTGTGTGTGTGTGTGTGTGTGTGTGTGTGTGTGTGTGTGTGTGTGTGTGTGTGTGTGTGTGTGTGTGTGTGTGTGTGTGTGTTAAGGCTGTATTTGTCTTTTAGTTGACCCTCAGATGAGCATATGGCATCCAACACAAAGCCTTAACCCAACTCCTATCAATACTGATACTGCCTTACTCCTCCTCTCAAAGGTGAACAACAGGACACTCAGGCATGCATGCATGAACGGCTTCAGAACCCCCACCCCTCTTAATTTACAGCCCCCACCCCCCTTTTTTTTTGCTTCCCATCCTTTCATTTTCAGATCAGGTCCCCTTCACCCAGAGCAAGCAGCTGGAGGACCGACTGAGGGAGGCAGCATGACAGCAGGACTGAGGGGGACTAGTGCTGGGCCACACATTAACTTCTAGTTAGAGCACACACACACACACACACACACACACACACACACACACACACACATATATATAGGAAGAACCGATAACGACAGCATTTACCCTCACCAAAACACCTATTATGTGATTTATGTGCTCTTTTTGGATGCATCTTGAAGGAGAAAAGAGCTTTACAGTAATTACAAAGAAATACCAGTCAGGACAGAGGGAGGGTCACACATACTGCAACTTGAATTATCCCTTAAGTGATGATGACAGATCTGCACAACCCATTTTTTTCGTTTTGCAGCCGCTGGGATTGGATGCGTGGCTTCAGCTCTGACTGGCCTTCTGACAGCTAAGAGGTAACTGTAACAACAGCACTGAAGAGCATGTGTGGGCACCGTACAGTAGGTTTGTGGGTTTGTAGTTGAGTGCAATGTGCTCTACTTTGCTTTGCAGAATAGAGTTTTTTGGTGGAAATCTGGTTACATTTACATGAATCTAGTAAGAACACCATAACAATATAGTGTCTAAAACTGTGGATCATTTCTACTACAAATAGCCAATGTTGGCTGTATGATGAACACCAACTGAGGGGTCTAGAAAAGTTTTTGCTTAACCCTCATGTTGATGCATTTTCCTATATTAATATTCTTTTTAACTACCCAATTGTAATTACCCAAAATAACATGATTGATTCCACACAACGCTCTTTGGCAAGTACAAATCTCTACTTTCATTAATTTTGGGGCGTCTTATGCAATTTTATAGCATTTGAAAAAAAAATTGAAGAGGTTTTGAAATAGTATTGAGAGTAAAAGTTGACATATTCCAGTCTGTGATTATCCATCAACATCCATTCTTTTATTCTTTATTCTAAATAATTCTTAATTTCTGCTTTTCTAACTCAAACATTAGGTATAATTTCTTATAAATGAGGTTTATTGATCATAAATTTCAAAAATAACTGTAAAACTAAAATGAATAAGTTAGTGTTACGCAGTGTTGAAAACGTCAAAAAGTGACAAACCTTGAAAAAGTGTTGAAAAAAGGACAAAAACGTGAGAAAAAAGTTAAAAATATCGATAAAAGCATCAACAAAAGTGTTGATTTTTAATTTCAACAAGAAGACAACACAAGGGTTAACTGTACATTGATGTGTGTGTGTGTGTGTGTGTGTGTGTGGCTGTACCTTGACCTTAATTGTGTTATCACAGATTGTTTCCTGGAAGCCTGGCTGGAAGAACATAGTTTCCAAGACACATAGGGCCTGAACTAAGCTCTGTGCCTGCCCCCACATGTCCGCGAAACAGGCCCCAGATGATAATTGTCCTTCTATATCTTCAGGACGATTTGAATAGTGTGGTTTGTCTTGGGGAAGTAGCTTTGAGCAGCACAGATTGAAACTGTAAACTCACACACCTTTCCAAAGTTAAAAGCCCCAAGATGAGTCACCGCCAACGCTGCAGTTCAGATTAGCGCTGGAAATCAAAGACTACACAATATCTCAGGTTTCCCTCTGTGAGCGCATGTGATTTCAGATGATTCACTTGCTAATCAGTACGTTAGCATGTGGTATGCAAAGTTGAAAAAGTGACTCTCTTCAGTAGCATTCGTGATTCATTTTGAATTATTCTGTACATTTCTCCATGTTTATTAAGACAGGTACATTTTCTTCTTTGCTGATTGACATTTTTGGATAGCCACCAAAAAGGTCTTTATAAAAAGAAGGGAATATATGCTTATACGCCACAGCCCTGAATGCAGCATACTGTGGTTTCAAAAAGTGTGATGTCATAACATACGGCTGAAACCGATTATTTTCATTATCTAAAAAGTTTTTTTTGAATGTACAAATCGTTTTTATTTCCCATTGTTGCTATATTGTATCCCTATATTTGAACTTGCACCCTTTCATGTCTTACATTATCATTTTGTCATTTTTATTTTTTACTTATGAGATTTCTTTTGCGTATATTTAATGACAACAACTGCTTCTGTATTTGTTGTATTTGATAATAAATGATGATTATTGAAATGTTAAAGTGCTCAGATCATGCTTTTGGGATTTCTTCCCTTTCCTTTATCATGCAATATATCTTTTTTGTGCACATTATAGGTTTACAAAGTGAAAAAGCCCAAAATCCCCCACCCCCAAAGCAAAGTGAAAGTACAACAAAAATATGGCGTTTTTTTGAAAATGAAACCACATAAACCTATTCTGGTACAACCTCTAAATACAATTATGAAACAGAAAAGGAGCATAATATGAGCACTTGAAACGTTTTGTATTTGCTGGGCTTTGACTAAAGTTACATACTTTTCTTTCTTTCTTTCTTTCTTTCTTTCTTTCTTTCTTTCTTTCTTTCTTTCTTTCTTTCTGTATTTGATTAAATGCCATGTTTGTATATAAAATAGAAGAGGACATCTTTACATGATTCTGTCTGAGTTACAATCCAAAAACGCAAAGATATTGAATTTACAGTGTAATCACTTAAAGACCAATTTAGAAGCCATCATTTAAAATTCATTTGGCATGATAAATGATTGAAGTTTATTCATTTCCTGTCAATTGACAAATAGTGTCGTCTCTAATTCTGAGTTACCAATTATTGTCTGTGTGTAATGCTGTAGCAGAGCTGCAGTGGAGTGTTATTCATGTGTAATGTGCGTGGTATGGTCTAGTCATGCCTAGGTGAGTGTAATCAACACGTTCTTTTTGTTATGGCTGTCAGGTGTGTGACAAGTGGTGGTCAGGGTGGGGAAAGGCATTTCCCCTGGCAGTTGCTCCATTTCCTGGAAACATTAATTTTCAAGGTAACAGAAAGTGCACTTTTTTTTGTTGCTGACACACAGGTAGTGGGTGAGTCAGATCCACTTACAATTAATTCTGACAAAAGTGCAAACTGAGACCCACCATGACTCACTCCGGATTGTTGTGGTTGGTTTTTGTCACTGGATGAAAGACGCCACAGAATGACCTCAGCAAATCATGTGATCTACAATATATTGTATGTATGTATGAATCTGATTATTTATCAGACAAATGCAACCACAAACGGTTGCCCAGGGCTCCCTGTGGAGGAACACTGTGAGCCTGCAAACTGCTATGGCAATAATTGATGTGTGATCCACTTTTGTAATAGAGATCAAACAACCACTGCACCAAAATTGGCCGCACTTTCTTGCATATACTGCAAGCTTCGCACACACACACACGCACGCACGCACACACACACACGCACAAGCGTTCAGAGTGTGAAGGGTGGAGTCGGCACAGTGGGACTTTTTTCTCCCCCGAGGGGATCAGATCTTGACTTGATGCACCGTGAAGGAATCTAAAGTGAGATTTCCAGTGAATTACGCAACGTCAAACCACACCGGGGTGTGTTTTTAGCCTTATCTGGTCTCATATCATATCCGATTCTAATTGTGACCAGATTTTTATGTGATAAGATCGAGGAGTTAAACACAACCAGTTTATGTGCAGTCATGGACCGCAACGCACTGGACCTGCCGCGCGTCCAGCCGTCGCCACGGGCAGCGCGTAAAAGCGAGTGGCTCCGGAGCGCCCTGGCCCATCACCATTGCCCAGACCCCGGTGTGGATAACGAAATCGTGGTCCTGGCCACTGGAATAGACCAATACCTGCAGGAGGTCTTTCACCACCTGGCCTACCCCAACCGGAACGATACGGTGTCGGCGGAGGACTTCACCGCGCTGTGCGCCGTCCTGGGACTCAGTGCCGGAGCGGAGAAAGGAAAGAGGAGGATGAAAGGAGGAACTGGAGATAGACAAAAGATGAGGAAGATGAAGATTTTATGGATGTTTGCTCCGTGTTGCCCTGCCAGCTTTCCTTTAAAGACTTCCACTCGCGGCTGTGTGGGTATTTCCGTGTGCGCAATGCGCGTGGAGGCGCTGCGGAGTGTGCCTGGCGCCTCCCGGTTACAGAGGACACGGAGCTGGTCGAGCGACAGATCCGGCTCCGGTGGCCGCGTGTCAGACGGAGAAAATGTGTGAGTTTTGATCTGGCGAGGGATCATAATGGACCCGGTAACAGATTGACTAAAGGTCGAACGGCAGAAGACAGCGAGTCAGGTACAGTAGCCTACAGGATGTCCATGTTACACTGTCGTTGCGTTGAGATGCCTGGTGTGATCATTGAGGGGTTCCAGACAATATAAAAACCTCAATTTCTACACAATTCAAGCACGACTCTGTTGTTACCTTCTAACTGACTGTAGCCATACAAATCATTTGGATACCTAATATGCTCATAATAATAGGCTAGAGACTATGTGTGGTTGGAGACAATTAAGCAGCAATTAGCCTACTTATTATATCTTAAAATGTAACCTGCCCTACTGTACTTTAAGTGTGATTTCATACTTGATTCATTCTTCACCTTTTCAATCTTATGCACCACGTGTTCTCTAATTCTGTTAATGCCTCTAAAGTCAATACTGCATGCAGTGCTAAGACCACCCCCCCCTCCCCTAGAACTGCCACTGAATGTGTTCAAATCCAAACTCCACTAGCAACATTCCTTGGTTTTCGTTCACATTAGTCACTTAGACACTACATTGCCAGACAGCACTACAGATGAGGGTCTGGCTAGTCCACACACCATTACAAGGTTGGAGAAATGCATGCTTCATTGTTCACTGGCATTTCTTTGAACCAATTACAATCGTCTTTGGTAGCGCTAAGCGACTGACGGAGCCACGGTGCCGTTGCAAAATAGCCTTGGGAAGGAACTTGTTTTGGTGGAACGTGTGTATGTTCAAAAGTTGTTTTAGTGGTGCAACAGAAAACTCAGATTGGACAGATAGTCTAGCTAGCTGTCTGGATTTAACCTGCAGAGATCTGAGGAGCAGGTAACCGTAGTCCTCAGAAATCAACCAGAGTTTGAAATGCCAATACAAAGGAAGTGGAACATCCGGCCAAATGAGGGACATCTGGAGGAATATCCCATCAGGGAACAATCCCTGAAATAAAACAACGTTGATAAAGACTACTTAAACAAATAAAAATAGAGTCTTGGCTTAAAAATACCAAATTCCCCTTTACATACTGTTCTGTGTCTCTGTAACTAGATCAATATTTAACTCCCTTGTTGCTGTTGTTGTTGTTGTTCTTCATCTCCAGATGAGGTAGCAGCTCTGAGGGAGCTGGTGGAGGACCTCCGCTCTGCGCTGCAGGGAAGCGACGCCCGCTGCCTGGCCCTGGAGGTGGCACTCCGACAAGAGAGGAGCCGCAGCCTCCCTTCTCCGTCCAGCTACAGTTCCATGGTTTCAACTCCGAAAACTTCCATCACCCTCAAACAGGGAAAACTGGTACCAACACAAAGAATTAAAGGACAGTGCATCGGTGATGCAGCAAGAAGGGTGGCGAGGAGACAGGACATCAGGGACCCCCTTGTGAGGGAGCTGAAGCTGATTCGCTCCTCCCGTGATGGGCAGCTGGAGGAGGCCATGAAATTCAATGAACATCTGGAGGAGGAGCTGCGATGGGCGTACCAGGAGGTGCGCAAGCTTCACGGGGCGGAGTCTGAACTGAGGAAGAAGAACGCTCAGATCAGGTTGGAGTTTTGTAAAGTTAACTGGGTGATGTTTGAACGGAAGAGTGGATAGATATTAGAGGAATGGTTTGATGATCTCGGATGATCTCCATCAGGAGGCGGGCGGAGGAGGCCAGGGAGGCCCTGAGCTTGGGGCTTCAGAGGGTTCGGTTGATCCAGGAGCAGGCTCAGTCTGTGCCGCAACTTCAGTCCAGGATCACCCAATTGGAGACTGAACTACGCCAGTACAGGTACAAACACTATGTGCGCACAGGCATGTTTGTGCATCTATTTTCACATTATTTGCCTCTGTGCTAAACTGATTTGATATTGAAATTCAATGCATTACAGCCAGTAGGAAAAGGTAAGCTTTCATTAGATAGGTCCAAGCCAGTGAATAAAATACATACCAGTTTCAATAACTCTTATTGAAATGATGAAATGATACTAATACTGTGAATCTGCCCACAGTATTAGCTGATGGCAATATATTTGAGGTATGTTCTGTACCTTTGTAACCCTCAAGATCCCGCTGCACCTGCAACCCTGACCACACCCATCAACTTTACCCAATCGGAGCAGACGACGCCTGTAGCAAGCCACGTGAGTGTCTGGAATAGTGATGTCTCACTGAGCAATAAAGGACATGGAGCGTGTTCTAACAGAATTCTAGATTTCCATCCGGTGGTGAACAAACGACTTTGCACCCATTGGGCACGACATGATGCTTTTTAGATGCTTTTATATAGACCTTAGTGGTCCCTAATACTGTATCTGAAGTCTCTTTTATATAGACCTTAGTGGTCCCCTAATACTGTATCTGAAGTCTCTTTTATATAGACCTTAGTGGTCCCCTAATACTGTATCTGAAGTCTCTTTTATATAGACCTTAGTGGTCCCCTAATACTGTATCTGAAGTCTCTTTTATATAGACCTTAGTGGTCCCCTAATACTGTATCTGAAGTCTATTTTATATAGACCTTAGTGGTTCCCTAATACTGTATTTGCAGTGTCTTTCCCGAAATTCAGCCTTGGTGCAGAATTACCACCAGTTGAGCCAGTCCCACAATGAGCTTTCTTTAGGATGTGCCATTTCTGAGTCTGTAGCTACTGAGAAGAGGGGGGTGGGGTGGCTTTGACCAACTGCCACTTTGCTCGTTTGAAAGCCATGATGTCTCTCTCTCATGGGTGGGCCAAATTCTCTGGGCGGGCAAAGCAGAGCAAGGGGAGGTAACTTTGCCCCTTATGACCTCATAAGGAGCAAGATCCCAGATCGGCCCATCTGAGTTTCATTTTCTCAAAGGCAGAGCAGGATACCCAGGGCTCGGTTTACACCTATTGGCATTTCTAGCCACTGGGGGACCATAGGCAGGTGGGGGAACGCATATTAATGTTAAAAAAAAACTCATAAAGTGAAATTTGAATGCCATGGGACCTTAAAGGCTTTGCAATAGACCTTTTTCATAGCAAACATTTTTACTCGTCAGCAGGACGAGCACGTGTGAAACAAATTTTGTTAACGATGTTGTTCCTTCAAGTGTCCCAGTAAGTCATGCCAGCGAACCAGCATGTGCAACCCTGAACAGACGCACCAAATGGAATGCAATTGTTTTTAATTAGTTACAACACATGTCTGTTGTGGAAAAAGGTCAACAGGGCACCCAGAAAATTATTCATTAGCCAATGCTTTACAAAAAACAAAACAATCCCCTCAGGTCCACATTTGTGTCTTAAGTCTTAACCACTGAAATGTCATTCAGCAAGTAAAGTAACTTCTTCTACTGCTTGCAGAGGCAGAGTGTCTGCAGAGAGCGGTGGAAGGAAGAGCTGCTTCGGATGAAGAGGAGGAGGACAGAGGGATGAGGGAGGAAGGACAGGGCTGCCTGTCAGATGTGAAGAAGCACCGACTGCACGGCTGTGGCAAAGGGTCAGCTAACATCTAACTCACCGACAATGGGGACACGTGTTTCCATTACCAGTGTCAGATGTCACTTTTCTTCTTCCTCCAGATGTCAGAACAATGAGGTCCACCTATTCATCTCTCCAAGTCACCTGCATGATAAAAACCTCCTCAGCACTTTTAAGGACAGCAGGGGGCGCTGCAGCTGGAAGGGCCAAACCCAGGAGCAGCCAGAGGGAAGCAGAGGTTTTGAGAAAGAAAAGGTGGGAGAGAGAAACTTGGTTAAGAGGCGTAGTGGAATGGCTTAAAGTGGGTGGGAGACATTGTCACACTTTTTGTCACTTTTCCCAAAGTTCTTGACACCATTTTTGTTGTTTTTTCCCTACATTTCTATCACTGAACTGATCAGTTATTTAACTTGTGAGGAGTGTTGTATTGAACCATCCACGTTATTTTTTTTTTTTACAATTTGGTTGAAGGAAACCCAAATTTCTGATTTAGAAACTTTTTGAAAATGGGTCAAATTTGACCCCGAGGACAACAGGAGGGTTAAAGAAATGCCATCAATACTGAAATAGACAAAAAATAGACTACACCACTGAGTGACTGAGTTATTAGCACTTCTGTCTTACGAAATCAGTCGCACACACAGTCCTGTTCAACTTCTATCTGTTATGATATGTTGCTATAGTGTTTCTATGCACAAAAAACAGTTATCAACGGTAAAATAATCCTTGGTACGTTGCAATTTCCCCATCCAGGTCCATCTCAGGTCTTGCAGTTAGCTGACGCCCTCTGTGTCCGGTTGTCCTCCAAGGGTCTCCTTGGAAACGGAGGGGAGGATGAAGGAGGAGAGAGCAGAGAGAAACCCCTGGTTCCATCTGCGGGGCATCAAACCAGCAGCATCAACCCTCTGCTCATCTCATGTTGAATAAGTTTCTTCTGTGGCACTTATATTTTTCCTCTCTTTTATCTTTGGCTTGTTTTGTACCCATGTAAGTTTCCCAGTTGTGTACCCAAGGTTTTCACACTTATTCAATGTATTTAATGGTACACTTTTTTTCTATTTTGTATCTATTTAATTTCAGTTATTAAATATTTTTAACCAACCCCTTTGTTTCCAGTGTAAGTAAGTGTGTTCAGCCCCGTTGTTGGAGTTTAACTACTAGACACAACAGTAGTGAAGGTCAAATGAAGCTTTGAGAAACACTGTCTTTCATTTCTGAGCACACTAGATGGCGCTTAAAAGCTGACAAAAACAGACAAAAAGATGGAGGAATGGTATGAAATAATATAGTCCTTTATTTCCAGCAATTTACAAAGTCCTGCAGGGAGAGATCCTTCCTCCAGCCTCTCAAATGGAGGGCTTAAAAAAGAAGAACACACAGAGAAGGCAACCGGGAAGTGTCTTTCTTCAGCAGAGCTGACCTGGACAGGTGGACGTTTAGTTTGGATTTCATATACAGGAACATAACATCATGTCACACTTGTTGTTTTGGTGTTTTCGGGTGTGTCTGTGGGTTCAAATCTTACTAGCTTAACTTAACTTGACTCCAGATGCCCTGTAAAACCAGCCTACTGAGGATTTTACAACCTTCAAGTCCTCATTTTTTTCAAATTGTAACGGATTCTCCTAGCCCTCCTGTCCACTGCTCATCATCATCATCATCATCATATAAAGTTATTATTACATTACATCATAATCAACTTACTGTACATATTTTATTAATCAAAACTAATTAAATAGAGACGCTACTCTGTGGCTAACCTAGCTCCTGATTGGTTACTCTGGGTTGAGCTTGGCTCTGAAAGGTTAAGGCCATTCTATGTCGTATTAAGGATTTCCTGTATGTGGCAGGGTGTGTGTGCAAATGTGTGTGGTGTATAAAGAGCGGTACTGTATAAGGCACTGTGCTATTTATTAGCCTCGCCGCCGGTGCTACTGCGGCGAGCACCAAGAAGCTCTACTGGCCTTTTTGCAAAGAAAAAAAAAACATCAGAGAGAAGAGGAAAAATGACAACAACATGGTGACAAAGAATCGGAGCCAAAATGAAATGACAAAATAAACAACCTTATATATAGAATAAATATATGTACAGTTTGCTTTGTGTGCATCTGAAAATAAATAGACAAAGCATACTTGCCCTCTTATAGAAGTATTCACAACTTTCCATTGACACAGAGGCAGAACGCTGGCACCTGGTCAGTAAGAGAGTGGAGGATACAGGCTGACAGTAAACAGATGGAAGGACTTTTACGTCAAGTCAAACACTGTAGAAAAGAAGACAAAATAAACGTTCCTTTCGGGTGGAGATGTGTGGGTTTGAACCCAGAGATGCACTGAAGAGTTGTACAGTTTAGAGAATCCCTGCGGTGCCCTCTGGTGTCCGTTTAGCAGATTTACAGTACTTTGTGCCTTTGACCGGCTTGGAGAAGTTGCTTCATCTTTACAGTGGTTGTTTGCCTGATGCAATTTATGACACAAAACTAAAGATCACAAAGAGTTAGAAAGATTAGGGAAAGGAGGAAAAAGGAATAGAAAAAGAAAAAAATCACAATTTTAACATCAATGACACATTTTTGTTGTTGAAAAAACACAAACACTCAGAGCAAAACCAAAGATTTTGAACAGATAAAATAATCGTGTTTTGCACATTTACATGATGTGCCCTGCACAGGTTATTCTGCTGGCCCCGATGCAGCACAGAAGTCTGACAAGCGCTAAATATGTCAAGCATCACATGCAGGTTTCTCCTAAGTCACTGGGCTTTGCCTCTGGGCCACAGTCTGCTGTCGGTCCAGGCTGTCAAAATGGGTCACTTCCTATTTCATTCTCCTCCACACCTGTAAGCCCTTAAAGAGTTAGCTCTGGACAGCTGAGTCTCTGTTGTTGTTGTGTGTGTGTGTGTGTATGTGTGTGTGCGTGCATTTGTTTTAAGGGGCGCACTAAGGTTTAAACGGTTAAAAGGTTTTTTTTGCCATTGTTCAACATTCTCCAGTTAGTCATTCGCTTACAGATGTCAGGCTCCTCCATGACCAGAGTGATTATTATTAGTTGTTTTTTTTAAATTATGTGTGACAAGAAAAAAAACAACACATTTTTTAATAATTTTACATGAATTCACTCTACAGAATCTGGAAAAAAAGCTCAATGAAATCTTCCTCTGTGCCCAGTCACACCAGAAAATAGCACAGCAATATTAATGTGCGCGTCCTAAATAATAAGGGAAAATAGCAAGCCGGAAACAAGCTAGCACCAGTCAGACACATTAGCTCTCTGAGTTTCTTTCTATATCTATTTTTGCCTGGCATGAACCCTAACCGTAACACCAGATGCTGACTCATGAAAAATGGGGGTAAAAACAAGTGTTTGAAATTTTCAGTGTAAAATAGTGGGTTTCATTTACGTTGTATTTTTATTGTTTTTGAGCTTGGGGTACCTGGTGTTTGCTCAGCGAGTCACTCAGGCAAGTCACAAGGACGTTTTTGCTATTTTTCCAACTGGATATGGCAAATTTAATCTAACAATTAGCTCCGCTGGGAGCTAAGCATATGGGGCTTAGCTCTGGATACGTCGCCCCGTGTATCGTGATTGGTCGCAGTATTATCCAATTGAGTGCAGTGAGATTTTCAAATGCACGCTCGAGATGGGCCACTTTCATTACTCATTGCCAGACCCTGAATCTTTCGGATTTGGGTTTGTGTTTCCAGGCTACGTGTTTCCGACTTTGACCTCGGAAAATCTGACTTCCGACTACAAATTGAACGCACTATAACAGGGATAAATGTTTTTAAACTAACGAGACTTGCTAACTGACAGGAAGCCGTTTATCTTAGTTATCTTTGGTCTATACTCCGACAGAGAAGGGATAGATAGAAGTGGACAGCTACTTCTCCTCCTGTTCCCTCAATGGCAAGAACTGCCACAACGTTTTGCTGTTGGTCAGTTTCACTTGACTGAAACTTAATGAAAAAATGTTGTGTTGATTCCATTGAAGTTAATTTATTTAAACGGTTATGTTTTTTATGCAGGTGTGACCGGGCCTCTATTGCTGGTTTGACTGGACCTTAGGACAACTTTAAAAACTATCTTTTGGTGGATCTGAATCTAAAGGCTATAGAATGAAAACCAACACTAACAATAAAATACCAAAAAGGTTTGCCACAACTTCCTGTAGCCACTGACCGAACTGTTAACCAACCTCAAACAACTTCATTGGTCTGTCTTTCATTGGAAAGGTTTAGTGCTCCAAGTTTGATTGAAATAAAAAGATATCAAATATCTTCGCAATATATCAGCAAGCACATCCTGACTAAGGCAACTTAAACCACCTTCACAATCTGCACCATGCGTGAACACAGTGGTGTTCAGCTGGCTGAGCTTTGCAGGTTGATTCCAGTGCATTGCAGTATGTTGAGCATCTTTTCGCTTACTATACGCCTGGTTAGGGCAACACAACAACAACTACCCTGCTCCAGTAGAGAGTTGTCAGATGTTTTCAGGCAGGGGGACTGTTGCTATCCTCACCTGGAACAGCTGGCGGCAAAATAAGCCTCTCTAACCTCTTGGCATCCCAAAAAAATCTAATGCAAAAACATAGTGAGCTGCAGCCAGCGGTGAAGTGTGTGTGTGTGTGTGTGTGTGTGTGTGTGTGTGTCAGGTGTACCAACACATTCCTAACTGACACTTGTCTGGCCATTTTCCACGTACTATTTTCCACTGTTTCTGTGCGTGTTGTTTGCTCAAACAAAGAAGAATTTTACTCAGAGCATTTCGTAATGGCAGTTTTTAGTAGTTGGCCAAAAAAAGGAAACAGTGTAACCCTCTGGGGACTCCAGAAGACGTTTGTGGAATAAAATACAAGCTATTTTGGGAGTGAGAAACTTTAAAATCGGCATTAATTAGGCAATTTTCAACTGCTAACAAAATCAGAGGTAAATCCCCTTCTCGCAGTGGCTGACATAAGCGTCTGTTGGACTGTGATCTGACCTCAGATCTGATATTCCTAATTCTCGAGGCCAAGATTTTCTGTTCCCATTTGACTTGAATTAAGCCATTCACTGATGGGAGCGATGCCAAAAGGGATTTAGCTTGTTACATTTGTGGTCCAGTCCCCTGCAGTAAAACCCCTTGGTCCTTTTTCCTACAGTCACAAGGCCAGGGTAAAACAGAGAGAATAGCTAGCCCTATGCACTCTACTAAATTACAAATGAGACACATATAATATTCATTCTGTGTACATGACATAGCACTTGGTGATTAAGCATTCTAGGCTGGTTTGGATATATGTTTTGCTGTCTTCTGTCATCTTTGTTTCAAGTGTTAAAACTTGATCTTTAAAAAAACGGGAGGGCTAACGTCCCCATTGAAAATAATGAGGACTGGCCCTTCACATATCGATTCCTACCAAATGCATTATTTACCAACAATAATAGTCATTGTCAAAAAGTATAATAACAATAAAAGTAGTAGGACTCAGTTATTTAGTAAAATATAGAAAGAGAAGTGTAATGTGCGTGGCTGGGTTCATCAGGTGGAGTTTTGTTCACTGGTTGAGGTGGAGATATTGAGGTGTGTTTCCATGGTTTCGAAAGTGAAACACAGGCTGCTGCTGCTGGTGCTGCTGCTGCTGCTGCGCGTCAATGTCCTGACATCCTGAAGATGAAACGCTACTGCGCTACAAATGCTAAACCATCAATCCGAGCCCTAGAGGAGATTAGCTCTTTTTAAAGCAGACAATGTCCACTTTCAAATAATGTTCACGCATATACGGGTGTTTGTCACTGTTGTGCGTGCAAGCAAAGAGCATGTGACGTTTTATTCTCTCTTTTTCTTTTACGTGTGTGTGCATGTGTGTGTATCTCCGCATGCATTCAGTTGCCCGAATTAGAGTCCCTGTCCCCGATGAACCAACGCATGTGGAAGCAGAGGGCGAGGAAGCCGGTCCCCAGCAGGTCACCCAGAGCAGTCAGGTAGGGGATGCAGAAGTTGTCGGGGTCCATGCCTCGACCCCACATCCAGTGCACGAGCCAGTCTGCCAGGTAGAGAAGGATTATCACCTGGAGGAAGACGAAGCAGAAGCACACTGTTTGTTACAGGAACCATAGAGACTTTGGTCCTTTAAAAAGAAGGAAGTAAAGGAAGGTGGTATTGGAAGGTGGTATCTACTGTGCAGACAGGTCACTATTGGGATTACCTGTTGCATTTTCTAAGTCTCTTAAATTAGGCTTTTAACAATTATTTCATAATGATATCTGGAAATGGATTGCGGCGACTTCACAGACGACCGATCTTCAGATTAGTTGCAGCTTTATTCAGATGTATAACGTACACATTCGAGTGGGAGAAACAGCACCTGGAGAATATTAGTTGTCCCGTCCTCTCATCCTGTCATGGTGTCATCGACAGATGTTTCCCATGACTATCACCACACGGGTCCCTCACATCAACAGTCATCAGTTGGCGCGTGAAGTTCACACCGATAATAACCCTATGTAATATGTTGTATACACTATCTTTAAAAGGGTACAAGAGGCCGAAATGGGTTTCCTCAGGAGGGGGGGGGGGGCTGGCGTCTCCCTTAGAGATAGGGTGAGAAGCTCAGTCATCCGAGAGGAGCTCGGAGTAGAGCTGCTGCTCCTTCACGTCTAAAGGAGCCAGTTGAGGTGGTTCGGGCATCTGGTAAGGATGCCTCCTGGGGGGCTCCCTAGGGAGGTGTTCCAGGCACGTCCAGCTTGGAGGAGGCCTCAGGAAAGACCCAGGACTAGGTGGAGGGATTATATCTCCAACCTGGCCTGGGAACGCCTCGGGATCCCCCAGTCGGAGCTGGTTGATGTGGCTCGGGAAAGGGAAGTTTGGGGTCCCCTACTGGAGCTGCTGCCCCCGCGACCCGATACCGGATAAGCGGATGAAGATGGATGGATGGACTATTTTTAAAAGCATGCAGACTTAATATTCAACCTATGTAACTTTTGTGTAATTGTCAATTTCTTTTACATAATCGCAGTAGCTAAGGTCTTAAAACGTATGACTAGTAATTGTTGATTTTATTCAGATTTGCCAAATTCAATGAGTTATTGGTAAGTTGACACGTTCATAGCAACACAAATGACGGGGGGGGGGATACAATTACAAAAAAAATGTTTTATGATAACAAAGAGATGTAGTTTACTTCATAGGCTGTGTACCTGTGTTATTACATGATCTGGGTCACATAACCAACTGGAATTCATTTAAAACTTTAATTTGTTTAAAAAAGTAATAAATAAATGAATATTTTAGAATTTCACTGAAAGAGACAATTGTATTGTTAATCACAATTATTACTAAGGCAATCAAAACATTTGGAATTGTTACAGCTCTACTCTGAATGCAGTTTGGAGGTTAACTAAATGATGGGGAAAGCCAATTTGATATTCCTTCCTTGGGATTATAAATGTTGTTATCATAAGAAATCATGACCATTCAACCAATCCCCTGAACGAGACCCGACGGGTTCGATCTTAATTTCTATCATTTTTCACGGGCTCGGGCACAGTTACAAGTCCAGACCTGTCTTTTATGTTAGTACGTATTGGGGGTATAACATACGTATCTAGTAGAAAGCTAATCTTAATGCCGTTATGTGCTTCCAGATCAGTACTATGTACACACTCTCAAATGAAAATATTAGAATACTTCTTGACAGGAAACAATGGATTAGCCAATCAACTCTGTGACCTACTGTTACCCATAACATCCTCCGCTTAGGTTCATTAAGATCTTTACTCTGCAGGAAGCACAAAAGCTATTTGCCACTGCTTCTCTAACAATTAATAATAAATGATTAGGTTTTCAGTTTAATGCATGTGATAAAACTCCCAGGAAAAAAATATTTGTGAATACTGAATACATACATTGCACCTCGTTTTGGTTTTCTAGATATTTCACTCTCCTCAGCCGCAGATAAAGAGTACAGAGTGTGTTTTGTATGCGTGTTGGTGTGTACCTGTAGTAGTGCCGCAGCCAGGTAAAACGTAATGAAGACGGGTGTCAGGGTGGTGTGTCCCCCCCTCAGCGAGTTGATGGTGTAGAGGAAGACGAGGTGACCCGGGGCCACCAGGAGGAAGAGCACACGGGCTGAACGAGAGTTCACAGCTGGAAGAGAAAAAAGAGCGTACTTTTAAACCAGTCAAATACTTACTAAAATAAAGAATATGATGACGTGTAACTTGGTTAATTCTGCATTTGTCATCATGGAGATCTTGGGATAAAACAAAGAAGGAAATGTGGGACATTTCACCGCTGCCCGTCAACTTACAGGAGCCAAAGAAGGAGTTGCAGGGTGTGGGGCACTTCCTGGGGGTGGGGTTGGGATCCCCCAAGGGTAGACCGTTCATGTGCAGATAGGTGGAGATTCGACTGGACTGAACCGCGACCAGGTTACCTGAGACACACACACACACACACACACACACACACACACACACACACACACACACACACACACACACACACACACACACACACACACACAGAGTCAGTTCTGATTTTCAAAATAAAGGTACAAGCTTCATCATTACATTACAGCCTCAATGTATTGTTGTGATGCAGGGCTGCAACTTCTGATTCAATTAATTATCCATTAATCTCTTGGTCTCTAAAATGTGAGAAAATAGTGAAAGAAATGTCCATCCCAGTTTCTTAATGCCTAGGGTGAGGTCTTTAAATGTTTTTTTTCTCTCTCCAAAAATCAAAACTATTCAGTTTAATGGGATATAAAACAGAAAAGGGCAGAAAACCTCCATATTTAAGAAGATGAAAACAGCATTTTATACCAACGATTATCACAATCGATTATCAAAATCTATTTACCTGGACAAACATTTCAGCATATTTGGCTATTTTGGCATATTTTGGTTATCAAACCAGACGAAGGTGGCAACATGAACAACTTTAAATCCATCTGTCAATGCTAAAACAGATTTTTCTATATTTGTTCTCCACCTCCATGGATGGAGGGATGGAGCACTCACATCAACCTCTATCTTTTATCACTTTTTGATTGTTTGACGCTTTACTTACTTGCACATTGGTTGTTGTTATCTAACTTAGTCTCACGGCAGTTTGTGAAATGGTCACGTAATTTAATCTATTTGATTCATGTACACAACCATGTTTATCTCGTTATTTTTGTGATGTCAGCACGTTCTTATAATGCCAACAACTGCATAGCCATATACAGCGGGACGGGTTGGGTTTAGTAAAAGAAGAAAGCAACAGTTGGGTTACGTAACATGGTAACGTGACATGCAGGACACAGTCCCCGGTCTCCTGGGTGAAAGTCCTGTGTTGTTTAACCCATCCCCCAGCCCACTTCTTTCTTTCCACCCACGTTACCCATTTAGGAGTCCTTAAACTTTCATCTTTGAGTTTTTATAACTCCTCACCATTAATGACCGGAGTGAAGACAGCCATGCCAGCAAAGTTTGGGTTGGTGACAGTCTTGTCGAGGATCAAACCACCAACGCTAAAAGACAGACAAGAAATAAGTGAAATCATTGTTTTCCACTGTCATCATTACATAGAAAATACATGAAGATCCATCCCACATGGACACGTGGCTTGTAGGTTGTGACTAAGACTGTATAAGTATGGACATAGTCTCTGTGACGCCACCCATATGTTTCTGAAGAGCCAAAGTGAAGCTCATTGTGGATGGGAATGGCCGTCGCCATCTTGGCAGTGTCTGACGCCACCTAGCCGCCACCACGCTGCAGATGGTCTATTGGTTTATTGCCATTTCTTTAAACCAATCACAATCGTCATAGGCGGAGCAATCCCGGAAGTGGAACGTCAGCAATATAGACTAGACGCCACCTAAATCCCAGCTAATCCAAAAGTGGACAAAGAGTTGCCATGAAGCCTACAGACTATGCTGGCCTGGGGTGACTCCCTTTTTGGAGCCAGCCTCAAGTGGCCATTTGATGAGCTGCAGTTTTTGGAACTTCCATGCTGGCTTCATTTTTAAGCACCGGAGGTTGGTGCTTGCTTGCAGTGGTGTAGTCTATGTGATACGCAGGTATACGCAGTATACCCACTAAGAAAGCTACATGATTTCCCGATACCCACTTAAAAATGCCCATTGACACTCAACAACATACTTTCCATTATAATTTTGATATATCTTGAAATGTCATCCGTGTTTTCCATCTTCACATAGGCTAAATGATTTCCACCATATTACCGTATTTCCACCGTATTCCCACCATAAATTGGTGCATAAAAGTAGAGGTACATGTACAGGAAATTAAGTTGTTGATGCTCAAAACTTCCCTCGGGGAGGACACCCAGACCCCCACTAAGATATGCCCCAACCCCTCTGCCAAAGGCAGATTCTGGCATATATATATATATATATATATATATATATATATATATATATATATATACACACACAGTACAGTAATACAGTACAGTATACCCTCTACAATACATTAGACTACACCACTGCTTGCTTGTAAATGGTGATGTTTACATTTTGCTTACTTTCAATATTTGATCAATACAAGGGTAAACAACTTTTTTAATTTCTAATTAATTTAACAGTTGGTCATACTTTTAATATTAATATTAAGAAAATGGAGACAAAACATTGTTTTGCAAAAATAATGTTAGATATAGCAATAAGCTGTGGAATACATTGTAAATTACCCACAGTATCTACAATTTGTGACTTGATAAAGGTGAAGTAACGTGACTTGATCTCCCTGTGCGCTCTACCTGCTGATCGCCATGGCGATGATGACTGGCTCCCAGCCGGAGTAGAGGAGTTCTCTGGTGGATGGGATCCTCCTGGCTATCAGCACCCATAGGGGGCACAACGCCACAAACACCGCACACACCAGCGGGTTGGCATAGTCATTGTAATCTGCACAGGGAAAAAGAAAGTGGATTCACACACCAAGCATGTGTTGATGGACAATGCTTTTTATTATATAGAGGAATATTTAATTTAAAACAGATCAGTGATGCTGTTTGACCCGCATTGTTCTCAGTGAAGTTGGCTGGAAGTGATGTAATATAACGTTTTATGTGGAGTGAGCACTGTGACTCAGTTGCAAATAATGATTCTTTTAAATACTACATTCCTTGTAAAGAATAACATCAGTTACAGACGAACCAGCTGTAAAAGTGAGGTATTTTCTTTGTATATAAGTGCTGTGCAGGGGATCCAATTATTGCCCATGTGAAGAGTTTGGATTTTGAAAAGTAACTTATATTGAATGAAAATGTCCACCCCAATTGAAGAAGAAAATAACAACAAACACACAAAAAAAGTAAAGTAAGGGTGCTTTGAATGGCATACATACCATTTTAAGGTCAAATAATGAAGCACCTGGTGACAATTTTTTATCCTAACATTATCTTAACAATGATTGAAAATAAAAACAGTTTATTTTGGGGTAGATTTTTGGGGCTTTTCCCTTTTTTTCAGTTTGTGACAGTGGATAGACTGGAAAGGGGGAGAGAGATTGGGGGTGACACGCAGCAAAGGGCAAGAGGTCAGACTCAAACCCGGGCCGCTGCAGGACTCAGCCAACATGGGGCGCACGCTCTTACTGGGTGAGCTAGAGGCCGCCCCCAGAACTTGACATTTAAATAATAATATATCACCTGACGTGCAAGATTGTTTTCATGTGATCTCATGAAAATCCAGCCGCCATGCAAGGTAAGGACTATATTAGGACTGACAGGAACTCACTGGTGTCGTCTATAGAGGGCAGTGGTACTTCTAAATTGACACTACAGGAGACTATAACCACCACAAACAGCCAAAATCACCCAAATAAGCTCAATGTAGTACCTGACTGGCATTTAAAGTTGGAAAGGCTGTTGAGGATGCAGACTCTTAGACGAAGGGAGGAGTTATGGGATTACTCCACACTGGTGTCATTGCTTCTGAGTGTGTCAGTGTTGGTTTAATGAAGCTGGGTTTGTCTGTGGTAAAGATACGATCGCCGCACTAACAACATCTAGATGGGTCAGCCCTAAAACACAGTGAGACTAGGTGTGTGCGGCCTTCATCCCTATTAACCGCACGCAGCATTTCTACACATGCTGCTCCCTTGTATGAAAACATCCTCCAATAAGAGTAATAAGAGGCTTTTCTGATCGTATAACAGACGTATCAACTGTGATTACGTCGCCACTTAACTATAATATGTCACACCTAATTTTTTTTCTTTTTTCCTGCCATAATGGAATAGACTAATATGTATCTGACATCTGAATAAAGCTGTAAAGACAGCTTTTATGAAATAATATTTTTCTATACATTTCTTGACCACCCCCTTCAAAAAAAAAAGAAAATGAGTGAAAACAACAAATATGTTCTCCCTATATGTAAAAGAGCTGAATGATCTGTAAAGGCCAGCGATATTAATATTAATACACTTTGACGTTTGACACATATACTAAATGAATCACATTTACTTTATGAGCTGTGTGTGTATGTGTGTGTGTGTGTGTGTGTGTGTGTGTGTGTTTTCATTACCTAGTTCCTTGTACAGTCCAGTTGAAATGCCTGCCAGCAGGGACAGTGTGATCAGGTCTCCCAGGCTAGCAGCAATGGGCGTGGCCACATTGTCAGGGTTGATGCCGACTTTCCTGGACGCGATGATCACCCCGATCATGATGAGCCCTGTGGGATTTTGGGTCAGAGGTGTCACAACATGGAAGACATCTGAGGACACTGTCACACACATACTCTGTAAAATGTACCATGTGATGTTCAGTGTAAGCATCTATCATCAGGGATCCGGGGGCTTATTGACTGTGAACTTCAAACAAGTGTGAGGAGCAAAAACACAGAGTAGAACATGTTGTCTTTAAGGGTGTAGCCAGAGTTTTTCCCCCCCAGGAGAATGGATTGGGATTCTGTTGTTTTCCACCAGGAAAAATTGATGCTGGCAAAAACAAAACCCGAAGGTTGGGTTAAAAACATAAAGTAAGAAGACCTGAAGCAATAAAGAGCTGTTGGCCAGAGAGGCTATAGGCTTCACAATATTTTAAAAAGGACTAGACCAGTTATACGTGATTTTATGTTCCCTCAGATCAGAAATGGGAAATGTTCTGTTTCTTACAGAAACAGGAAAGTATTTGCTGCAGTTTACCACAAACAGGGTCCTCTCATGTCAACAGTTAAGAAAAAGCCTTCGGAAAAAAAGCAGTAGGGAGAAAAAGCAGTAGAAGAGATGTTTTTTAGTTAATAAAAGCTATTACAAAATTTGCCTGGGAAAACCCTGACGAACTTCCGGCAAATTTGATATTTGTATTTGTATTTATTATAAGAATTCCCATTAACTGACGCCTAGACAACCAGCTAGTCTTCATGGGGTCCAAAACCACCTTTAAACAGACAATATGTTTTAATATTGTCTGATTACATGACATATACAGAAAAGAAATGAAAATAAAGGAAAGAAAAAAAATACAACAATATCTAAGATTTGCTCTGAAAGTCTGCAAGCCGCTGCAAAATAGTCGTGCGAGACAAAAAGTCAAAAATAGTCCTCATAGATCCTTGAAATTAAAATTCCAACACAATGACCGAGGAAGGAAATGGAAAAAACATGCATCCGGTGGTATTCTGGAATCCTGCAAGAGGAAGGATATAGACTACCCATCCACTAACATGGAGGAGGCGGGATTTATGATCTCTACTGCGCCGGACGCCAGGGGGCGGTCGAGGTGTGGCTTCACTTATACAGTCTGTGCATCAACCCTTGGCTTTAAGAATAGAACTCAAGCACTGGCACAGAGAGTCGGATGTAACCCATGTGACATGCCTGATCAGGGACGGGGCTGGAAGCTGAAAGGGCCCGCCCCCTCCCCTCCCATGATGACTATAAGTGGCGGACTGACCCTATAGAAAATGTGTATTGTATTCAGATTAACAATTTGTCCAAAATGGAAATAAGGGAAATTATCAATCAATGGAATGTGTTTT
Source organism: Percina caprodes (assembly GCA_013375575.1). NCBI lineage: Eukaryota > Metazoa > Chordata > Actinopteri > Perciformes > Percidae > Percina > Percina caprodes. The sequence goes on from JABXJD010000025.1 coordinate 1,056,495, forward strand.
ATTTAGTGGAATTCCATTGTGTTTTTCTATCCTATCTAATATTTCCCATATTTCTTCACACTGTATTCTGGGCCACCCCTGACTGATTCTCGGTCCCCCCCCCCCCACTTAAAAAATCCTGGAATCGCCCCTGTGCCTGATGAGTAGCTGTCAACACCGTGAATCCTGTGTGGTGGCCAGACATACCTAGCAGCAGAGAGGCGATGAAGGCAGTAGCCACACTGGAGGCACACAGCAGCACAGCGTGGCCCAGCCTGAAGTGTCCCTCTGGGATCCAGCCGAAGATCACAGCGGCTATAGAGGCCAGGAACCCCACCACTGTGGCCTGGACCTGAACACACACAATAAAATGGTGGATGTAGCCTAGCCATCAGTTAACATGTACACTTCAGATGTATGTGAGAGTATTGTGTTACATCTGAGCAGCTTTCAGAATCTACACACTGTTGAAGCTTACATAGAATTCATACATACAGTATGATTTACAGTTTGATGTCTTCAATATCACAGACACCAGAAAACAACTTTAACAACGTTAATTAATTTTTACTCACAGTTTTTTATCTGAGGGGAACACTGGACTGTGGTCATAACATCTACATCTTACATCTTGTAACATATTGTTCTTATTCTTGTTCAATCAGTCTTTATTATTATATTATTATGTTTATATGTTATAGGCATAGTTCATATTTAATTATGATCTACTGCACTGTTCAATCACTGCAATGTTCACTTTTGCACCATCACCATTGCACACAGTCTACCATAGTACCTTACCTTATCATAGTAATTGCATTTCTGTGAGTGATTTTTATTTTTAATTCTTATATATTTAATTTTATTTTAATTTGTTTATTAAAATAATTTTGGTACAGTATGTTCACAATAGGATATTTACATATATCAATATGTCAAGCTGGATTGACAGAGACTGACCTCTCATTTTGGAAATATTGGTTGTTTGTATCATTGTTTGTGTACAGTAACTGCTCAGAGAAGTGGCAGGAAATGAGAGGCTGCAGTGAGTGCAAGGACATTAATTGAGAGTAATGACAATAGTGTTTGAGGAAAAAGCTCCTGCAGTCTCCTGCCCATGCTATTTCCTGTCCCACCTGCTCTTTGTCTCAGGACACAAGCTATTTTCAAACTGTGCTTGACTGACATCTCAGTGACTTTCAACTTAGGCCCTTATTAGAGGTATCACAATTCTCCAAAAATCCACGATTCGATTTCACCTTCGATTTTAAGGTCACGATTCGATTCAATTTTCAATACAATTTTCTTTAGTAGCAGTGACAGCAGGAGCCACTAGATGGCAGAAGGGTACAACAATAGTTTGAGTTTCTTAAAGTTTACAAGGTGCATTTGAATGCACCATGAGGTAAACGAGGTGCACCTGAACCCACCATTTAGTAACATCAGAGCCAGGGACTTTCTAATAAGGGGAGAACTTCCCCTCTCTGGAAAATTCCAGCTTTTGAACTGGCTGCAGTTCCACTCTGGTTCCATGTGGGGGCGCTCACAGACGAGTGCAGAATGAATGGAGGTCTATGGAGCTATATCCCTCAAAATCTACTTTTTCTCAACAGCAATCAGGTGAAAGAGACACATTTAGCCGTCTAGCTCCATAGAGTCCCATTCATTTTGCACTCGCCTGCGATCAACCCCAGTGGAACTCTGGTGGAAATGCAACCAAGATCGGTACAATGGGGCTTAATAGGCTCTCCGTAGACTGGGTCTGATCAGAGCCGGGCTTTACGGTTCATGGTGTGTTTACATAACTCAGGGGAAGGCGAAATGTTGCCACACCGTGACTTCAGGGAAGCAGGGGAATTTTCCAGTTCTGTTGTGTCATCGCCGACTCCCGCAGTGGCCATGGTGTCTGGAAAAAAAGTTCACCTGCAGGCTACGGGTAAGCTAGCGTTAGCCTGTTTCTTTAGCTGCAGGCTTTGGGCAGGTAAGCCTGTTTTTCTTCAGACGTGCACAGGGTTGTAGGCAGGGTTGGAGAGAGAAAAACAGTGACACCCCTAACCCTTATTGTTCTGAAGATGCAGTTAGATCAGACAATATGTGGAAACACACTGTGCTGGTGTAGCGTGTGTGTGTGTGTGTCTGTCTGTAAGTATGTGCTTTCAATCAAATTGTGTGTCACTTTTTATTTCTGAGATATCAGAGCTAGAGTTCAGAAGCTTGAAGCCACACAGTACACTGGTGTTACTGGTGTGCCCAGTAATGATCAGTCACTCTGTTTACTGTACACACAGTGCACTTATGAAACCAGATTGTTCTCAGGTTTGGCAGTAATTTGATGCCTGAAATGTTATGTAAAGCAAAAACAGGGTTTTCTTGATCAGGTTGAAAGAACGTGAAAGAGAAGACAAGAGAAACCCTAATTATTTGGCCATGTAAAGCTGTAGTCAGTATTTAAAGGTTGTTTTTGTGCGTGATAAAAATCCTGAACAAGGATCATATAGCTGTGACAAAAGCGACAGGAAAAAAGAAAAAGCCTCATTACTTGTTCCGAATTCCCGAATCGATTTGATTCTGATTCTCAAGGTCCCGATTTGATTACATTTCCAATTCGATATCACATATATATATTTGACCCCCAAAAATGGGGTATTGTAGCTGTGCATTGTAGTATAATAATAATTCAATGCAAAGTCACACTTAAAATGTAAATGTTTGCATATAAATGGCGTTTTAGAACATTGAACAGCACATAAACTCATAATGTGATTTCTTCCTCCCAGTACCCTGGTATGTTACGTGGATGTTGGCGTGATCAGGGAGTTCACTTCATCGTCCTCTAGAGATGTGCTTTAGTTACCTGGATGAGGGCCAAGTTCCCCATGATCATCTTCCACATGTTCTTAGCAGTGTCCATCTGACCAATATTAGCCTGAAAGAGAGACAAGAACACAAGTTCAACATATTATCGCATATGTGTGTGTGTGTGTGTGTGTGTGTGTGTGTGTGTGTGTGTGTGTGTGTGTGTGTGTGTGTACAGCGTGTGTCCATGCTGTTGCCTCTTGGTCCCATCAGAACAATCAGATGTCAGTTCTTTGGACAAAGACACTCTGATCTGATCCCCCACCCTGTGGCAGACTCCACTTATCTCATCTCCCTCTTACATACACACACACACACACACACACACACACACACGTTCTCAAGTGTCAAGTGGCTACAGTGGGCTACTGTGTGTCCAGAGCAATGATCCTGATGCTCATCCACAGTGAGAGGACACAGACAGAGGATCTCCTCTTCCTTCCCGTCCTCTAACATTTACATATGTAAAGGGAAGGAAACATCTGGACAAATGAAAACACACTAGGGCTGCAGCTATCGACTGTTTTAGTTATCGAGTATTCTACCGATTGTTCCATTAATTGATCGAGTAATCGGATAAGAAATACTTTTGTTTAATTGAAAAGCAATACTATAGAAGTTGGATAGATAGATATTTATTGATCCCAATAAACTGGGAAATTACAGTGTTGCAGCAGCAAAATCACACAGCACAGAATTTAAATATAAATGAAATACTAGCATATAATATACATACATACAATATACATGAACAAGTTAAACATAACAAGGTATTACTATATTACAATATAGTTTGGTTTAATTTTCGGTTAAAGCAACATTTGTATTGCCTACATTGCTTAATATTATCTCTCAAAAAACTAAACATTAAGTGTATTTAAGTGCCATATTACAATTAATATTACACATTTTCTGAAATGCAATAAAAACCTCAAACTAAGGCATACATTAAAACATACATAAACATGACCTTAAGCTGTGCAACTTAACCTTTAATTATATATAAGTCTATATAAGTATATATCAGTCATACTTAACCTATTTTCATGTATATATTTGATTACAATGTCACACAACTCTGTTACATTGATGGTAGTAGTTTGTTGATCAGCTGTTTCTCCGTGAAGAGAGAGAGTGAGAGAAAATGGTGCGCAACAATCAGCTGTTTTTCCAAAAGGATAGTCAACAAGTCGGTTACTCAGGAATCCTTTTCAGCCCTTTAACACACACACGTCTGCTGGGAGGGATATCTGCTTCATGCTTGGGTTTATGTAATAAAGCGGTGTACGAAGTTTCTAAGAATAACTATTTATAAGTATAGTAGTTTAAAGTTTGGAGGATAACTACAGATAACAATTGTTCTTTATCAATCTATCAGTTCTTCACAACCATCCAGCAGCTACAGACTTTTGTTAGGAGTTGTTGGAGAACAAAAGAAAGTGAATAAGGTAACGAGAGAGTGAAAATTTGACTTATTTTGACCAGACAGCTAGACACATGTCTCCAAAGAACACACGATTGCTGCACATCCGTTGCCTTGTGTTGATTACTGTAATGGCGCTTTAATGAGTCTTGCATAAAGATTTTGACTTTTATACAGTCAAACATCCTCTTAACAAAGCATGTACCACTCAGGTTTCTCAGACCAGAACAGAAACACCTTTTAGAAAAACCCAGAGTCCGTTCCTAACAGGGTGAAGCAGCACTCAGCCATTATGCGGTCCACCTCTGGAACCAACTTACAGCTTTAAATCCAGACTTAAGACAAAAAAATAATAATTCAGATGCCTCCTGCTAATTATTGTGGTAGACCGATGATTTTTCACTATTCTTTTCTTGATTTTATTTAATGCTTTTTATCTTTTACTGTTTTTATGCCTTAATGTTCTCATGCTTTCAATTCTTACTGTTTTTATGATCATGTACTGATCCTTGCTTTTGTTTTGTGTGAAGCACATTGTATTGCCACGGGTATGAAATATGTGTTGTATAAATAAACTTGCCTTGCCTTAACTGACTTACTGTAAAACAAATATTCAGAGGATTAGAGACATTAAAGTAGTGCAAAACATAAAAAGACATGCTATTATGATGAGTGAAATAAGCTAAATTGAGGTGGCAATGGGAGTTTTTTTTTAAATGCTGAAACTCCATAATGGCTGTACATAAAGATAACCCAATGTTAAGTATTTCAATATTTAATCACTGGTTAATAATGAAGAGCCATAGTGACATCGATGACTGGGTGTTAATATTGTTTTTTTTATGTGTGTCTCCCTCTCAAAAGTCTCACAATATAGCACCATCCCCATCACCAACTGTATCTGGCAGCATGACAGGGAGCTCGACGCTCACGTGTTTAGAACTGTGCGTCATTGGGATTTGTGTATCTGCCACGTAGCCACACAAACATCCTCTTCACCCATTAGCACCATGTAAATGTGTGCTCCTTAATCCACAGCCATGCTGACCCTAACCCAAACAAATCTCTTCTGATTCGGTCGTTCGGAGGGGGCCAGACTGCCACGGACGCTCAATGGGAGAGATAAGACAAAGCCAGACGTCTGTGCAGAGCACTGGAGGCATCATAGACTCACAATCAACTCCACATGCGTTTTGCAACTCATGGAAAAATTCCCATTTGGAACAACAATGTCAAACCGATTCAGTACACAGATAAGCTCAGCAATTCGCAGAAGCATCGCCTGGTGTTATGTGATGATGATGCAGAGTCCTCAGTTTTGAGTGTGTGTGTGTGTGTGTGTGTGTGTGAGAGTGAGAGTGTCTGGATTAGCGTTGATTGGATCATCAGTGAAAGTGATTCACAGATGATGTAAGAAGGATGAGAGAGGCTAAAACACCCTATGATTCAAAAGGCATCACTGTAAATTTAAAAACACCATTCATTTGCTACTTGATTACTTCGGAGCAAATCTGTTGATTACATAGTTAGAGCCACATATGTTCATGCAGTGTCCAGTATGCTGAAACATCTAATACACATTGGCAACCCGGTTTCACGCCGGTTCGTGAAAGGGTCACGTTATTTAGATTTATTGATTCGTGTACAGGTCACAATTTTCTCGTTTATTTCGAACTGCCATGACACTGGGCTGCTCTGGGGGACGCAACACCGGGGGACATGAAGCTGAAAGGAGCTGCAACATGCGGGACATGATCCCCCGGTCTCCGGGGTGAAAGTCCTGTGTTGTTTGACTCATCCATTTTCAACACTACTTGCTACTGTAATCATTCTGTGATCACAAAATAGGCTTCCCATTGAAATACATTACTTCAAAATTTGTACTCAACACACAAAAACATTAACGTGACCTGTACACGAATCATTAGATTAAATAACGTGACCATTTCACAAACTGCCATGAGACTGCGCTGACATAGGATGAGGATAAAGTAGGCTTTTGTATAGGTTGTGATCGCTGATTATAGTGCGGTCAATGTTGTACGTGCTGCCAAGTAATCCAAGTTCTCCACTCCTAATCCAAGTAATCCACAAAATATCATTATCCAAATATGTACAAATCAGTAACATGAGAGGGGATAAGACAGAGGTGAGTAAACAACTGCGTGTTGATGATAAAAAAGTAGAAAGACAAGACTCGTTTGAGTGAAATATTCAAAGAAAAGAAAAAATATCAAAGGAAACACGGTCATGTGAACTGAAAACTCCTACAGCTAGCCAGTCCCAGGGATTACATTATTTTTTTGTATCACTAATAAGCACATTAGGAAACGTTCAGCGGTCTTAATCTGCACATAATTAGCGGTGGCAAGGAAAGAAACGTGGTCCTGCTGGGGCCAGCCAGCAGAGAGCTAACAGTAATGTCTCAGGACAAGCACCACACTCTGGCCTACTTTGTGATGATGGATGTGAGAATCCTTTTATGCTGAACTCTAAACTATGCAGCTTGACAAATGGGGCCGGTGTAAAAAAAACAAAACAGAAAGAAGTTAATACAAATAGAGTCATTCTATAAGCTAATTCTGTTAAAATCTTAAAACATGACTTTAAATAATGAAATTGAGCAATACAATGTTGCCATGGAAGCTACGCCCATGGTCATGGGTTTGTTTTACACACATTTTAATATTCCTTTAATAGGGTTGCAACAGTTGTCATTCCAGGGATATATTTATTTAGTTATTTTTAAAATTTGGGCCCCTGCCCCTCTACAGTAGCTTCATGTCCCTGCTTCCATGTTAAACAATGATACTTATATCGTAATGTAGATGTTGTCTGCTACTGTAAGTTCTTTCAAGATATTGGCCTTACTTTTTTCTAGATTTATTACAGTAGCCAGATTCCAACAACCATTGACAATTTGTTAAATGATTGTTGAAGCAGTGGTGACAACTAGTGACGGTCAAATGAAGCTTCGCGAACCACTGTCTTTATTATCTGAGCTCACTAGATGGCGCTCTCTGTTCAAAGAAAAAGTCTAAAGGAATGGCAATTCAGTGCGTTTTCAACCCTGAAGCGCCATCTAGTGAGCTCAGAAATGAAATACAGTGGTTCGCGAAGTGAGCCATCACTAGTGGCAACGTCTGCCAAACTGTCATTGATTCAGCGTCATATCTGCACTCGGAAATAATATGGAAACATCAGGGGAAGTTAGGCAAAGGTTGTGTCTTATCAAATATTCAAATTTCAGACAATTATAATTTATACCCAGAAATAAATTCAAAAAAAATGTAGGCCTATAAATAGATGAGCCCCACATTTACCAGCTGCAATATTCAAGTGATTATATTAATACTGAAATGGGTCATTCTGCATAATTAGTGCTTTTACTTTGGGTACTTTCTCGTGGTGCCGATACATTTTTAACTTTACTTCAGTAAAGTTTTAAATGCATGACTTTTACTTGTAAGAGTATTTCTACAAAACATCTGAACACATCTTCTACCACTGTGTATGTGATATTCACTTGTTACAGGGCATGAAAACTGTCAGACTGATTCTAAATGTCTTGTTAGAATAGATTATTTTTGTGACTGCGGTGAGCTCTTCATGCTGGGTGGGTTGCTGTTAACAATGACAATCAGCTTCGTTTTCTACAGGCCAGTGGAAAGAATGTGAGAATTGGTGCGCTGAAGAGCAATACTTGACTAATTTTCTTATGTCTTCATAACTGTAGGGTGTGCTGCTAACCTTTGCTCACCAACGCTGCTAGGTCATTGAACACTCAGACTTTACAATGGACCATTTAGGCTCCAAGAGCGGCATTATTGGCATGAACCACAGACAATAGATGTACCAATAGCATCACATTCTACTTGTGGAAACCCTGCAGCTTGACCAAAGTGGCATGTAACTGTCTAAAATGTGGATATGGTTAGCCAGCAGACATAAGCTAGCTATAATTATGCATGAACAACATCATAATACAGACTCAAGAGATGGTTCAATCTTGATGGTTCAAGATGGATCAAGAGAGGTTTTATGTGTTTTTTCTTCTTCTGGCTAACAGAAGCTTCTAGGCCTTCAATATCTGGTTAAATCAAATCAAATCACAAAAACAGATACCGTAACATGAATGTGCCAGTGGCGATATTTTTAAGACTGCAAGGGAAGCTCATCTTCCCCTAAAATGACAAAACATTAATGGTTAAATATATACTATTGTGTTAACATTTTATTGACAAAAAAAAACGCGTTCGAACATGTTCCTCTCGAAGACGAGTTTGTTCAGAATCAGCTGACTCGATTTCCTTCTCATACATTCCCGTAGCGGCAGTGCATTTCCCTGTTGAAGCCTAGCGTCCATGGACTTCAATGGGGCTGCTTTGAAAACTAGGTGGCCATTGGACAAATGCTGCGATTTTTGTCCCGCCCACGGACGCTCAGCGTCTCTGGGGGGGTCAATGGAGGAGTGGGCTGGCCCGGACGCCGGGCTTCTGCGTGATGATTGGAGGGTCTGTCAAATCTCCTTTTGACTGACAGCAATTTGGTACTACAAAAAGTCGCCGAAGCACAAGCTCAGTCCCATCGTGGATTTTGCAAGTGTTGCTGCAATCTATTTCTTGATATTTGCCATTTTCATCACACATTTCATGCAATTATACACCACATTCCTTGTTTCAGTTTAACCTAATTCCCACATTTCCTCCTTCAAGTTGAAGATCGTTTTTTTATATTGTTTTTTCATTAAATAAATCATACAGTAGGCTAGGCTAGTGTTGTAGCTGTGTACTAACTAGCTACACAATATGGCAGACATTGCTAATATTGTCGACCAGATTTGGGCAAAGCCATTTGAAAGTCTTCATTACGGGGAGAAACTTAAAATTAAAACAGCAGGGCACATCAACACTTAAGATTGATTTAGTGCAAAGGATAGGGAAAAGTAACAAGTATTTTAATATTATACATAAATGGAAAGTTTTTATGATGTAGGCCGAAAATAAGCTTCCCCTCTTTGAAAGACCAGCAGCCGCCACTGGAATGTGGGTAGGTTGCTTGTGAAAGACTCCCAAAACAACATGTATGACTGTATTAACCCTTGTGTGGTGTTCATATTTTTGTTACACAGCCATGTTCTCAAGTCTGGCGGACCCACCACATTATTAGGGTTTTAAATCAATGCAGCCATAGCAATTTATGTAAAAATACTTAGCAGATGTTTACTTTAGCTCAATTTACCAGTAATATATACATCATTTATGGTGGGGAAAGTGAAACTGCAAGGCCCTTAACCTCCAACCGCTCCAGTGGAGCTGCTCAGTGGCCAGCAGATCAGACTGTGGTTATACTGGGCAGCTTCCAGGTGTGAATGTGACAGGTCATCATTGCAAATGGGAATTTGTTCTCAATCGACTTTCCTGGATAAATAAATAAAGGTTAAAACAAAAAAAAGACCAAAAAACAAACTTTTGTGTTCAAGTGAACAGGCTGGTCGCGGCAAGTGAAAATGTAAGAACGGGACAGGAATGTTGCTATCAGTTTGTCTGAAACACAAGTCGCATTTGGCAATATGACCTCTGACCCCAAAAACACACTCAGCTTTAATGGGTCTGACAGGGGTTGCCACGCAAAGAGAGATAGATAACTTTATACTAAACACAACCACAATCAGTTGAAACAATTCTCCAGGCTAAAATTAGACAAATACAAAACAAATTGGCTACTTTAGAGATATGTTTTTTTTTTGTCAGTTGCAATAGAAAACAACCAATGGCACTTTGGGTAGGACATACTGTACATATGGTACTTTGGGATAACTAGTCCCTGTCTTAAAGGGAAGACCTCACCAGCACACAGACTCACACTCTCACTCACACACACACATTTCTTACCGCTGTTGAAAGTCTGGAGGCCAGCGTCATCTCCAGGTTGCCTTTGAGCCCCAGCAGTGCTGGAACTAGGATGAACACCTCCGACACCTCCGTAAACACCGTCCAGTGCTGCAACGACCACCATGGGATATCAGTAACACATCAACATAATGAACACACTGCTGTGTTAAAACGGGCCATATCACAGAGACACAGTACACTGTCACCTACAGTACATGTATAGAGTGTGTCCTTAGTTAGGAGCAGAATGGATCTGTGACTTTCTTCTTGAAAACTGATTCAGCAGTGAACCCAGACAGTGTGTCCCTACAGACATTTTACACTATGTATCATCTCAGCTCTCTATCCTCTAACAAGATCAAGGTCACTGGGACTTTGTGTAGAAATGATTCATCATCGTCCTCGGCTTCCATTGTCCCCTTTTCCCTTGTGATTCCCCTCTTTCAACTTTCCCCCACCGATCCTTATCTACTGCAGCTTTCGCACAGGACACCGGCCCACCTCATATCTCCCTATCACTACAATGGTTTATTACGAATGATAAAAATGCTACTTTAAACAAATATTAATATTTCTGTCAATACACATGGGTGGTTCAAACTAATGCAAAACTCTGTTCCGTCACATTTACTTCTGCAATGTATACAGCATTTTTATATCATCTTTGTAACATCTGGGCATGGGGGTCGGGGGGGTTAGGGGGAGCTTGCATGTGAGTGAATGTGTATGTTGTGCTGCAAACCGAGGACTCTCTCAAAAATGAGATGCCACATTTCATATATATACACATATATATACATATACAGTATATATACACTATATATATACACATATATATATATATATATATATATATATATATATATATATATATTGTATCTGTATGTATATATATAAATGTGACATATCATTAATTAATTAAATAGGGTTGGGGATAACGAAATACAAGTAATGGGATAAAGTATTTAAAATACAAAACATGAGTAACTAATCCATCACAGTTTAAATTGGTGGTCTTTAACATATATTTACTTTGTCAGGTTTTCATTTCGCTTGGTTTGTTGGTGTGACAGCAGGATTACAGAAAGACTACTGGTCCAATTTTCACAAGACTTGGTGGAAGGGTGTAGCATGGGCCAAGGAAGAAGCCACTACATCTTGATGCGGATTGAATCACAGGGCTGATACTCAAGCTATGTTTGCCTTCACTTTGCGAGACGGGGGCATGTTCTTGGCAAAGGTTTGCGCTCTCCAAGTGCCCTTCTAGTTTGTCTTTTATTTAATTTGCTCTAAAATTCATATGAGGCAAGCATTATCTAGCTATTATTGTTTTTTTGTTTTTTTTTAAAGGGATGTGCACCTCTCAAATGACAATGGCAGAGGAGACACACAGCTAGGACACGGTCAGGAATGTGTTTTTGTCATGGAAATAGAGGACCCAGTCGAATGAGCTCAGCAAGACACTTCTGAAGTGGTCTAAAAGTAATTCAAAGTATTTAGAATATGTTACTTAATTTGAGTCATCAAATGGAATACGTTAGAAATTGCATTTTAAGGCATGTATTCAGTAATCTGTAGTGGATTTTAAAAGTAACTCTCCTAACACAAACTATGACGTTAATTTCATGTATTGTTTTTGGGTTGTGTGGAGTTTATAGCCTGGTTCCAGACCTCTGTATTGCACACATTTGATTTGTTCAGCAATTCAAAGGTCTGGTGTTACACACACTGATGGCTGTTTCCTCAACCAATCTGAGTCAACCAAATGTAGCTTTAGGAATGGGAACATCATTTTCCTAAGGAGCTAGCCAGCCAGGAGCTATGCCAGTTAATCTAAAAGGACAAATTAGGCAGATGGTGAATCACAAATCATGTTTAGCATTGGCAAGATAACATGTCTGCTCAGCTACACATCCTGATCCCAGTAGATAGCCTTTCATGAAATTTATAGTTGGTGTTATAAGACCTGCCATGAGATAACCTCCTCCATGGCTGCTGGCCAGCTCTTGAGAGGTGACCTGTGAGTCTCTAGGCTTGTCACAGTAGTGAAGTGCTTCCCTAAAAGTTCTTGCAGTGATAGCAGGTTTGGAGTCTACTCTGTGCCAAGCTGTTGCTGAGGCTGAGGCCATTGATCTATCCCCAGTAAAAGTGCTTATCTTCGGGGCCGGTCCCACAGGCCCCCAGCACTTACAGTCCAGTCTGCCCAGAGCTGAATCAATATGCACTGCAGCTGACACAGAAAAGAAAAGAGAAGGAGAAAATAGACGAGGAGAGGAAAATAGAGGAGTAGCAGACGTTGAAGCTACATACAAACACTGTTGTCCTGCATTTCTCACGCTAGCAAGCTTGTATTTCTGTTTTGCTATGTTGCTCCCATTGTATATGATGCTATGTTGTACTGTAATATAAAGAGCACCCCTTATCTGTCCTGTCTACAGCTTAGTTTGTGTTGTATCAGTAGGTGTGGCACCAAAGCTCCAGTGTGGGTTAAACTCCCTCTGTCTATCCCCTTGTTGTCATCAGGCCAAGCAGAGCTCCTTTCCAACAGCAGTCCTTCAGCTTGGCCCATTGCCTTCTGCCAACCCAGCAGCCTTGTGAGCACTCCTCTCTTATTTCACAGCCGCTTGTTTTCAAGCTTTCTCCCCCTCTCTCTCTACGTCTGTCTCACTCCCCTATCTCCCTCTTTGCCTCCCCTGTGGTGATATATGTTGTTGTCTCCTTGGAACACTGGCTCTGAGCCAAGCAAGCCCTCCCTCCTCATGGCCACCTCCTCGGTTCCAGGAACTCTACTGGACAACCCCAGTACCTCTGTGTACAGACCTATAGGAGCTTTGGAATGCAAGCCCCACAAGGGTTGGGTTGCCCAGTTGAGTAACATGGAACAATTTCAATTATGATCACTGTACTTTCTGTACAGAGTGGGAAGCTGAACCTGATGGCAAGTAGTCTGGCGCAACGGAAGTACATTTCCAGGATAAAGGCTGACATCCGGCGCATGTCAAGATTTGCCTGTTCAATTCTGCTATCTGTGTATTATCGTTCTCAAAATTCCTTCACTACGGGGAAACAACACAACAACCTTCGAGCAAGCAAGCTACATGCTGAAAATTGCACGTTTTGATGAAAATTTGGATAGTGCAATAAGGCAGGCCTGCTGGTTCTTTGGGGGAATGATTGTAAAGATTTTGTAAAGACTATCTTAAAGGTGATATGGCCCAAGCCCGAACTAAGCCCTGAGGACTAAGGACTAAAGACTCACAGACTTAATTGATCTCAGGTGCAAAGTATGTGAGGCCACACGGGCTCAGATAGGTATAAATGGGATTGGGGCCGCACGTCACATGATCACATGTCTCCTTGGCGACGTTTAATAACAAAGATGTTGCTGACACTTGCCGGTTTGGGTATTTTCATTTGAAGTTTGTTGCGTTCCACGCGGCCAAGGCACAGGAGATGGCTGGCTGATTCCACACTTATTCAAACTCTTGTTTTACAAGCTGGACAACAGGTCCGTTGCGTTTTGTGGTCGTGTGGCGGTCAGTTGTTTACCTTTGTAATTTCCGGATTTCCCTATGGTCTCTGAATTAAAAGTCACAACGCTTTAAACAGTGGGTAATTCCCTTTGGTGAAGTCTGCAGCAATGCAGACTCACGGAAAGGGTTTGGTAAGTGTGTAGCGTACCCAAACTTTCACACCCTTTGAAATTCGAGATTGGGACAACCCTAAGCCCTGATGAATTTCACGAAAGTCCGTGAGTCCGGACTTTGGGATTGGGCCAGTGTTTTCTCCTATTCCAGAATGTATGTATGGTGTAGGCACACCTTATTTCAGCGCTGTCACAACGCTGTGGTTATAAGTCAGGCAATGCAAGACAAGATGGCATGTTATGTGCGGGCGGGTTATCTCAGTTGTAGAGCTGGCGCTCATATATAGAGGTTCCGACCTGTGGCCCTTTGCTGCATGTCATTCCCCCTCTCTCTCCCCTTTCATGTCTGTCTTGTGAAAATAAAGGCCTAAAAACGCCTTTAAAAAATTATCTTTAATGAACATAGCTGTGGCCAAAGGCATTGGGCATAGTTAAGTTGATCCTCAAATATGCTATGCAACAAGACTTCATTGGCTTTATAAAGTTTCCACACATGTACACAAAAAGCATGATCAAGCTTTAAGCTAAGTCCTAAAGAAGCTGGAGTCGTGGACTGTTTTTACCTAGGGTCCAGAAGAAAGTAAATTGAGGGGTAAAACCTGAAATATCTGACTAGGGCAAGTACAAATAAGTAACCGATCCAATGACTCCTGAAGCTCCTGGACAGAGTGAACAATAAGCCAGCGTTCTGGGCAACACAAACACATTTTAAGTTACTAATCCTTGCAATTTGCATCACTCACATCCTAACCAAGTCTCAGCATCCCAACCATGTCTGGGTTACTGACAAGTGTTAATAGCTGTGAGCTGATATGTTGTCAGTGATTGTCAGACATAACATGTTTGCCTGATGGAAAAGACTGACCGATATAAATAGGTCTAAAGCAAGCAATAGAATAGTGCAAATGGTGGACACTATTGAAAGTTTAGAAAAAATGCACTGGGTCCTATATTTTATATTTTGGTGGCATTTTTTAGGAAAATCCTGAAATTAATGAAACAATAAGGATGCATTCATTTAAGGATCAACTTTGTCCAGTGAATAGAGCCAGAATTGGAAAACAGAATGATGATTTAGGCTAGAGCCCGACCGATAAAGGATTTTTAAGGCTGATAACAATACAAATATTTGGTTATTTAAAAATCAGATATTCCGATATATATATATATATATATATATATATATATATATATATATATATATATATATATATATATATATATATATATATATATTTTAAATCCAGAAACGCATAACAAAACATAAACATATTTCCCTAACATTAGTTATTTGTAGTTATTTATGATTTCTCACTAAAATAATATGATAATAATTTGTTTCCTTGTCACAACAGATCAGAGGAACATCAAAATATATTAAAGTTCTGATAAATAAAATCAGAAAAAACTGAAGATATGAAAATCTGTGTTGCCAACAGGGACGTTGTAGAGCGTCCTCTGGTAGACAAACTATGCAACACAACATGGTTTAAACTAACAAGCCCAAAACGCACATCTCATCAACATTCTCAGGACGTGAACAGGAGGCAGCATGTATACTCCCCCCGTTGCCATGGTAACGTTAGTAGCTTAGCCTGAGAGAACAAGGCAACATGACCGATAAGACCCCAATCGGGCGGCGAAACGTTGGCGTCACTGTCAGTGTTGCCGAAGGTCTCCGTTTGCAGCCGTTGAGACTGCAACACAAACCCGGAGATTCCAAACCGAAACCGGGTCAGACATGTTTTTATATTTCGGAAACGCCAGAGCAATGAGAAAGTGAGGCGTAAACGTACCAAATATATCTTTTTATACCAAAACATAGCAGTGTAAATGTTGCCTCAGTTTAAAGGTGCCGCGGTTAGGATTGCGAAGATCCAGGACTTTTGAACCAAAAAATTTGAACATGGACAACTTCTCAGTCCCTCCCCCCCTTTCGGTCTCCTAAGCCCCTCCCCCACAAGGAAAAATTAATGTGTGTGCATGAGCAGTGATTGACACGCAGTTAGACAAACCCCCCCCACCCCCGGCCCTGATTGGTGCATCTGAACAGGACTCTATGGATCTTTGCAAATCGCACTACGGGCTGTAGGTGGTGCCAGAGGAGCCGGATTTATTTTATTTTTAAATTACCTGCTTATTGCAGTTCTACTCCAACATAGGGTCAGTTTCAGCAAATATGACAGAAAGTTAGTTTTATAAGTCTAACCTACTGCACCTTTAAGGGAATAAACCCACACCCTGGTTTAGCTGTGTAAAAACCAGCTAAGTGGATGTGGTTGGACCAAAATGGTGTCTGGTGGACAGTGGGGGTTTGGCTGGTGTTAAACTATTGTTTCAACTATGATTTCCTGTTTACTGGTGCCTGTATTTTTAGGCTGAAGCTGTGTCCCACCGCTTTATTTTTGTCTTTAAGTCTACTGACACAGAGATGATAATGAACATTTACTGCACAAACAAGTTTTTTTTGTTGTGTCATTGTTTTGTTGTTTGCGCAGGGGAAGAAACAATCTGAAACGGTGTCCTGTGACTGATAGCAAGTCACCCAGTTGGCCTTTGACACTGGCATTCCCAGGAAAACTAGCACTACATGAACTTTACAAACCACGTGCAACCTTTAGTGAGTAACCCAAGTGAGCCGGTTTCTAGTCCTGGCTGTAAGAGACTGATGGTTTTAGGTCATTCTGCTGCCAAATCACTAAGCAGAACTATGCAGACGTCTCACTCCTCTGTACCAGCCTGGACAGTCCTTTCTATGTGTGTGTGTGTGTGTGTGTGTTAAAGAGGTCACATTTCAAAGAGGCCTTACAGAAAGTGAAAAGCCGCAACTTCTACACTTAGGCAAGGGTTGCTCGATTATCACAATTATTTTGGTCAATATTAAAATCACAAGTATTTAATACGACTCATTGACTTTTGGAGATATATTGCAATTATTACAGTTAAAAAACAGTGAAACAAAATCAACATTGAAAACACCTTGAGCTGTGAAATTTCCCTTTATACTTTTCCCATTTTTTTGTTGTTTTTCCATTAAAATTACTATGCAAAACGAAACATGCTCATTTATTGTTTTTCTCCATTACTCTGTTTTCATGATCGTTAGGAGCCAAAATCAAAAATCGCGATTAAAATATGATTTAGTCGCACTGCCCTAACTCAGGCCAGGCAGACCCAACAAATAAGGGCTCCAACATGTTTCAGTTTTCAAGCTCACTCTTAGCAGAGAACTTGGACAGAGAGGCAGAGAGAGAGTGAGAGTTAATACAATTACCTTCCTGCAAGGACAGGGGCGGATTAGCTGAGTTGGCGTTTCACGGTGTCATGGAGGGGGAATTAGACAGTGAGACAACCTGCTAGATGCTTAGCCGAACTCACTGGAACAGTTGTTTTTTAGGGTGACCGTCAAGCCTCATCTTGCATCTCACACCAAAGCATTTCTTTAACCCTTGTGTTGTCCTCCCGGGTCAAAAAGGGACAAAAAGTTGACATTTTTGTCCCTTTTTCAGACTTTTTTTTTAGTTTTCACTAACACCAACTTACTAGTTTTACACTACTTTTTGGAATTCATGGTCAATAGCCTTCATTTGAGTTAAAAAAGCAGAAATCATTAATTATTTTGTAATGTACAGATGAGTTTCATCAGGAATGAAAGTGATCAATTGTATTTGCAAAGAGCGTTGTATGGTATCAAATCCATTTTTTGTGGTAATTTGGTTAAAAAGAAACTCATATTTCAGATATAGACATTTTTTTAAAGGGGTCACATTTGATCCGATGACAACAGGAGGGTTAACCCTTGTGTTGTCTTCCCGTCAAAATTGATAATCAACACTTTTTGTTGATGCTTTTTAATCGATGTTTTTAACTTTTTCTTTTAAGTTTCTGTCCTTTTTTCAACACTTGACACTTTCTTTCAATGTTTGTCACTTTCTTTTGACATTTTCAACACTACGTAACACTAACTTATTAACTAGTTTTACAGTTATTTTGGGAATTTATGGTCAATAAACCTCATTTATAGGAAATTATACCTAATTTTTGAGTTAGAAAAGCAGAAATTAAGTATTTGGACTAAAATTAAAGGAATGGATGTTGATGGATAATCACAATCTGGAATATGTCAACTTTTACTCAATACTATTTCAAAAAAAAAAAATTTTTTTTTGTTTTTTTAAATGCTATAAAATTGAATAGGACACCCCAAAATTAATGAAAGTAGAGATTTGTACTTGCCAAAGAGCATTGTGTTGAATCAATCATGTTATTTTGGGTAGTTAAAAAGTACATTGATATAGGAAAACAGGTCAGTTTGACCCGAGGACAACATGAGGGTTAAGGTTTGCCCACAGGCACAATCATGGCTGACAAGAAGTGAGAGATAAATACCCTGTACATGTACCTTCACTCCTCATTCCCAGCCTCACCTCTTAAGGAATGGTGCACTGAGTGTTTTGGAAACTGGAGCGACTGCAGCAGCATGGTGCCTAAGTTGAGGCAGCATGAAAACTTTTTTGACCTCAAACCTCTGCATTCCTGGTTTAGTGAGGATACCTAACCGCACGGTAATGGAGGCTTAGACACTGCACTGCATTTTGGTTTTCTCTCAGACTCTAGCTCGACTGAAGTGTGCTGCCATTTCAGGTGCTCAAAGAAAGCACACCCATTTCCCCATGCCTCTTCCCTTCCTCCCTGTGCCGAGTTCTTAGGGGCCACCATGTTGGCATCAGTATGCGTGTACACAATGTGCCTGGATTGGTCTCCTGGCAGCCGGACACCTCCAGCTTTATCTGCATCACAAGCTGACTTAAAAAAAAAAAAAATGACCTGTCAGCATGACTTTGGCCTGCATTTCTACACTGCACGCGAACTGTTAGATGTAACCAGAGCGAGACGGCAAATCCAGTGAGTCGACAGGGAGAAAAAAAGGAAAGAGAGTAATTATAAATTCATTCATATCTTTTTTTGGAGGAAGAGTTGATCCAGCAGCTCTATGGCTATACACACTGCACTACAATTAGCACCTTCTATTCCTGTTTCTATTCTTTAAAAGGCAGATTTAAAATAGAAGGATATGTGACAGTATATTAGAAGACCAGTGTACACTACTATGTGCCAGCTCTGAGAGCTAGCTGGCAGGCAGGCAGGCCCGAGGTGAGAAATGTTATTTAAATACCCCCATGGTGTGTGACGACTGCCCCCACCAGCCCCCAAATGCATGGCATCAGAAACAGCACCACAATGACAGTGACCACTTGTGAAAAGATTTCAAATAACAAATTAACGGTGGAATTTTATTGGGAAGAATTTGTAGGAAATGAAACCATTTTACAGCTGCTGCTTTTGACGACTATTGTATACCGACGGCAGCACCGGAACAAATACAGCGACACATCGCTTGACAATTTTTTACTAATAACATCCAAAACATATGATTCACTGTCAGTTTCTGTGACATTAGAAATACTTTGAACACAGTTGAGTAGACAGTCCTCAGTGCGGCCCAGGACACATACATGTAAACACTGCTATAAGAATGTGGCCACATGCTGCCTAAACCACCTCCGAATGTGGTCTGCGTGGTCAGATCTCAATGTTTCCTGGTTGCATTCCCACCTGTCCTCAGAGCTGTCTACTTGTGATCAGATCGTTTATTTAGATTGACCAGTTTCTAATTACAGTCAGAACCAAGCATATCTTTCAAAGACGTATGCCCTATGCTGTACTAGGCTGGGACAATATGCTTTTTTGTCCCAATTTGATTTCTTCACGATACATGATTGGATTTGTATTGCAATTTTCATTTATTGCGATTCTAGAAATACTGTTTTTCGATAGTATTGAGTATTGCGATTTTCTGTTCTTTCTTTAACAAAAACAAAAGTTGAATAATACACTTCTAGAGACCATATTTCATGAGACATATCTAAAAACTAATTGTTTTCTTCAGTGAGTCTGATATTGATTTCATTTATAAAACATGGATTTTCTGCATTTTCTGCTTTTGCTCTGTTTTGTTATGAAGGGTTATGATGCTGTTGGGGTACCTGATAAACTTATTAAGGACTTATTTAGGTGAATCATTGGTAAAAAAAATTTTTTTAAATAATTGTCGCAAAAAAACAACAATCACAAGACATATGAGAATCCATTTTTTCCCTAAACCTACAATGTAGAGTATATAATATGTTGGGATCACTCACCTGGACTTGGTCTAGTACCATTCCAGCTGCCACTGTCCCGAACCCAGCCAGCAGGAAGGGGAAGACCACCTGCAGGCCAATGGAGAAGGAGGTCTCCTTAAGGGGTGCCGGTGGTTCTGGGCTCTGGTTGGTGCTGGTGTCATCGCTCTCATTGCTCTGGCTTGTGTTCTCCAGAAGAGCATCCTCCTCGCGCTGACCTTTGGCATTGGCCCGGCAGTCCATCGCCACCACAATCTCTGTCCTCTCCTCATCCTCTCCGGCCTCGCCGGTCCTCTCTGTGAGAGACGGGACCTCTGTGAGCTCAAACTCGCCCCCGGTCCCTGGGCTCACCTCCTCAGGGCCCTTGGTGAGGATCACCGGGGGGACGAAGCAGTTGGAGTTGAGTAGAGCCGGGCTCGGAGGGGAGCCCTCCTTCTTTGCCTCAATGGCCCCAGAGGACATGCTGATGTCAGTGAGTTTGTCTAGTTCTTTCGACCAAAGTACCATGCGGAAGCCTTTGGAAGACAGTGGACGTGACAAGAAAAATGTCAGGTTGCCTAACAGTTTTGGGGAAGTCAGAATGGAATTGGCCCTCTGATCTGGTTTTGAACCTGATCAGTCCAATTGATTTATCCCATTAAAGAGGCTGACAGGGAGTGGGGGTCGTTACTAAAGACCTGGAGAAAACGGCTCTGTAGGAAAAAACCTGCAGCAAGGCACATGCAGCCGGGCGTTTGCACAGCCCGTGTTCCTGTCGGTGCTTAGGGAGCAGAACCAGTATGTTCTCCATTCACTGCAAGGTGCTCAAGGTAGACCGGCAAAAAAAAGAAGAAAGCATACTGGTTCAAAACAGAAGAGAAGAGAAAGCAATAAGGCCTGGGGACTCACAGCAGAAATCCCTTTCACTCCCTTGTAACAGTCCTTCGGTGTAAGCTAAAGAAAAAAATAAAATCAGAGGTCTAAAGTGTCCAGATTGCAGCGCAGACTAGTAATGCTCTCAGTTCACTGATCATGTCAGACTGGTGGGTGTACAGGGCTGGCAATGTCTCACCTTACACCACGTGGCTGCTGGGAGGTTTTCCAGGGAGATATTTAAAGGTCTGCAGTATGAAGATTGAATTACTGCCGGCAAAAAAGTAGCCCGCCTCTCCAACCGGAGTAGACTGTCACCTGGGAAAGGAAAAAAATCATTAAATTATTCAAATATAAACACTTTTCAGACCATTCCAGGTTTATTTTTAAATATAACTACTAGGGGTGCAAGATATATCGACTCAATATCGACTCAATATCGTAATCGCAATATCACGTTGTGCGATATTATATCAAGGGTGCAAGATATATTGACTCAATATCGCAATATATTGAAAGTACACAATATTTGTTTTATCTTGTGGAGCACTGCCTATATCCGTTGGCTGTGTGGCTCACTTGTGTTTGATTTAGAGCCCGCTTGAAATGCTATGATGATCATGTTTCATTGGCCAGTTACAGTGCCACCGGCACATGTTAGTGCACGTCAGTGCACGGGTCCACTACGTAACAAACCCTATGGAGCGTACCATGTGACGTGTGTACATATTTTAAGAGGGTGACCGTGCAAGTGAAGAAATAGATAGAGACAACATATGGAACAAATCAGAGAAGAGAAAGAAAAGGTGTGTCCTGTCCTCTTTATATATATATATATATATATATATATATATATATTAATACTGTCCAACCAGTAAATGTCCTGTCCCGTTATGTAGACATGGTCCTTATATATTTATTCATGTTGGACCAGTCCAATATGACAGTCAGTTGAAATAAACCTTGAGTTGTAAGAAAACTTGTTAAATTTGTTATGAATCTATTTTGATGTTTTTTCCACGTAACTTTTGGAATTTTACATGGGTTTAAAAAATATCGAAATTAATATCAATATCGCAATATTCATAACCGATATCGCAATAACACATTTTGTCAATATTGTGCAGCCCTAATATCTATCAATGAAGGCTGCTTCCTGCCAATGTAATTCCCATCTATTTGAGAAAGACCATTAAACAGGAAGAAACCCTGGCTGGAGGGGGCTTTAAGTTCAGATCTGATTGCTTACAAGACTGCAACATGTAAGAGCTAAAAAAATAAAATAAAAACTATGTTGGTGTTTAAGCTTCCACCTTTGAAAGAATACTTTTTTTCTCTGTAATATAGCCTAAATTTGAGCCATTTTCATCCTCGTCAACATCATCATCATGATTACAGTGGATAGTAAAAACTCCTTAAGCACCATAAGTTCACTTTGATTACTACAAATACTCTATAAGACCTTGTAATAGACCTTAAAAGTATTTAAGCCAAACAAAAACAACTCCCCTGACATTATGGCAAAGGTGGGGAGAGACTCACAGTGAGTTTAAAACAGTTCTACGTTCAGCGCCATATTTCCTCCCGGAGGCTAAAACTATTACTACATTTAACAGAGGTACTGCGTACATCCTCTGCGACGTAGTGTCACACAACCCGGAGTGATCATGCAAACAGATGTGTGAAGAAATAGGCTACATGTCAGGCTAATAGTCCTACGGTGTGATGGTAGGGCTAGCCCAGGGGTGTCAACCATACGGCCCGTGGGCCAGAACCGGCCTGCCAAAGGGTCCAATCAGGCCCACTGGATGACTTTGCAAAGTGTGAAAATTGCAGAGAAGTTTCCAATTCCAAATGTACCACTTTAATCTCATAAAATACCAGAGTTGTTTTCTGTAAATGAACCACTTTAATCTTAGAAATTCTTTTTCTCTGATTATTACCCCTCTCGCCGAGGTCTGTAACATTGCATTCAATGGCTGTCGTAGCACAAGCAACTTGCCAACATCCAGCTGACAAGAAACTCTGTGTCAGATAAAGTCTCTGGAGTGGAGTGGAGTCTCTTTCTGGAGTGGTTTACTGGTCTGGCCCACTTGAGATCAAATAAGGGGTTTGACAACCCTGATCTGGCACATGTCTTTCACTGTAGCTTATGTCGAAAAGAATAGAAAGCCTTTGTTGTCATGATACAGAAGTGAAGTACCTGTGCAATGAGAGTGAAGCAACCCCTTTACAGTGTTGACACAAAATATTAGAATATAAAATATAAAAATATAAAGTATACCTAGGTAGTGCAGAGAAAAAAGAGGGGGGGGAACCTGGTGCACAGTCCTAAAAGCAACTATATACATATATAAAATAGATTTGCATACCCATTATGCGAAATGTAGTTAAGAATTAATAACAAATTAATAATTATTGCACTGTAATGAAATGGTTAAGTACTAAATAACAGTAATATAGTATATATATATATATATATATATATATATATATATATATATATAGTATATTGAAGTAGGCATATAATGCTTCAGCCTGTGTATTTTCAGTCACGTGTACGCCTTTGAAAGTTACTGCACTATGACTGACTGAAGAAAGAAAACTAGGTTACTACAAAGTAGTACTACTAACTAAATACACACTTTTATTTTGAAGGCCAATCTTCTTGCTTCCAGTCTTACTGCCGCTGACTTGGCGCGGCTCTCATCCGCCTGCATGTTGCGACATCCGCACAGAGAGTTTAGCTTTTCCCCGCTGAAACAATCCTCTGTTTAGTAGTCAGGACCAATACCACCCGAACCCAACATGGCAAAGGCGTAAATTAGTGCTCCCCTGGTCAGGGCTGAATAGACGAGCCCTCCTATTCTATTCTACTGCCCATTTCAACAAGGGCAGAGGGCTTTCTGTTCTGGTTGGAGCTTATGTCACTGCCACTATCACCACGAGCATATAACTCGTGGAAATGAATCCAAACACACCATCATTTCCCATTCTTTATCATCACGATAGGCTACACACAGGTGACAGTTTGAGTCGCTAAGTGACACATTCCAGATTTTAAAAAAAACTAATAAAACTTTCCTCTAACAGCAGGTCGCTCATTCTGCTCTATGGAAGTGAAAATGTCCAGCAGGTAGTCATGTACAAAGCTCCTCGGCGGTGGTTACCTTTTAGTGTCAGCGGTCCGGAGAGTAGTGCGGTCCAAACCGGAGTGACGATCAGTAACAGCACGAGCACTCCTTCGCGTGGCTGGATGTATCCTCCGCCTCTTGGTAACGCGCTGAGGCTGAGGCGTGGACGCCGGTGCGCACGCCTTATGTAGCCTACAGTACCGGCTCTGCACAGCTGCCTTAATGGTTAATGGTGGTTAATGGTTAAACCAACCCTCCCACCCGCGCGGTTAAGGCTGTGTGTCCCAGTCTCTCCCCAGAGCCTCGTCACATTGCACCCGTCCAGTGGCCCCCGCCGCCCGGTTGCTTGGATGAGCATCTATAATACACCCGTCCGGTGCAGGGGGCCAGGAAGCCACAAGGCGGGCCCTCCCTCCACACTCTGAGCTGACGATATAGACCTCCCCTCCCATGCCCTGCATAACCACTCCTCGTCTCCATTGCGCACATAGGCCCCCCTACTCCCCCCTACCCCCATGTGTGTGGAAATGTGTGCCTGTGCGTTGCCCGTCTCCTCCACAAGCCTACTAATTTACTACCGGGGGGGGGGTAGTTGAGATAGCAGTTTAAATTTAACAATGGGCCTGGATCCCTGAATGAATGAATGGGCTCACACGCATATCAGTACAGTCTAAACTGAGCTGGGGTGGACTTGAGTCAATGATCAACACAGAGAATACATAAATGCAAGTCTTACATAAGTCAAAGTTTACACTAAGGTTAGCCGATAAGCCACAAAGAAAGAGAGAAAAAGGGTAGATTTTTCATATACAAAGACAAAAAGAAACACCTTTGAAAATCACCTCAATGTTACTATATTTAGCATTAAGTTCATCCAAGAGACTGCATATTTATTACAACCATGAATTCCCTCTCTATTTTTTGTTGTCATGTTAACGAGTTAACTTTACATCTGTGGAATTATAACATTATTTTTTTTTATATAACATTGTGGTGTGTAATTGGCTGCAAAAATGTGCATAACATTGTGCTTTTTTTTTTGTTGCTTTTTTTCATCAGTGGATTATTGTGTGTGTTGTGTGTTATCTAACAGATGAATTTCACGCTGCCTCAGCAGCCCAAAGCAGCAGCCCTGGGAGAGCAGCAGCTCTAACAATGTCCCCAGAGGATCTTTTTTTTTTTGTCTTCAAATTTTCATGATGCATTTTCACCCTTAGATGACTTCGTCCTTTACACAATGCATCATTAAGACCGGGACTACTGTCACTTAGGGGTCAAATGTGAGAAAATGCTGGTAAAGAGTGTATTTTGTTGCCTAATTCTGACTATTATATTTACTTAACTGATTTTTTTAGTTGTAAACCTGCTAATTAGCATATGTGGCCTTAAACTGGTCTCCATAGGCAACACAGAACAGGTGAATAGGGTAAAAAAATTCAACTGCTTGATATTGTTATGAAACTTCACTAGCTGATTTTTTATGTTGGGACCATATTTCTTTGCATTACATGTTTTCTGAAAAAACTATGGATGTAATTTAACAGTATCTCTTTAATAATGCACTGATTTGCATACATTTCAATTATAGACAACAACTGGATAGTTAACAATGGATGCAGTCAGCTTCAGATTTGCCTTTCAGAACTTTGGCTTCTCTCATGTCTATCTTAGTCTAATTCACAAGACCAGAGACGTCCGAGGATCTCATGTATAAACCCTAACACCACTTTTGGTGAACAGTGATTATAAAGAACTTTTAGTTACATGAGTACACTGGTTTGTAATCTATACATATCTTACTTAACTTTAATTAACAGAACATCATCCGAACTATTACAAATATACAAGTGAACTGCTAAATCTTTCAGAACAAGAAACACAGTATTCTTTATACAACTGAGATAATATTCACTCATCTTCCTCACTTCCATCAACATCACTCCCATTATTTTTGACCTCCTCCTGGTTTTCACAGTCTACACGAGTGCAGGCTGGTGTGTATGGCAGTACATTTCGAGTACAGGAACATGTGTTTTTTTCACACTTGCTCTTCTTTAGGCAGCCGCACTTACGACTTTAGGACTTCCATACATGGGTCAAATGGTTTGTCCGGGATACATGAGGAAGAAAGGCAGCTGATGGAAGTGGAAGCTTTTCCCCTTCTTTTCCTTTTCGAAACAGCTCCCACCAGAGGTCTTTCAAAGTAGCGGCGTTCTTTGGTGATGTCCCACATGCCGTGCACACAAACTTCTCCAAACAATTCACTACTTCTGCTGATACTGGTTCTAAAGATGACCCCAAAACCTGCAGAACTGGGGTCTCCCTCATGGAGTAGTAGCTGTGTCCATTTCTTTTTGCTAATTCCATCAAGCTTTCCACCCCAATCTGCACCAGTGAATACATGGAAGGCAGGGAAAGCTTTGGCATGATTGGATCCAAGGTCTTTAGCACTTTCACCAATCTTGTTGAATACGAGCTGTAGATGAAGACAAGCAGCACATAGACGTCACTGTCCACATGAATTGTGCAACCAGGGTGTGATAAAACAGCATAAAGACAGTGTAATGGAATCAATGTAGCTGCTTCTTGTTCTTGCATTTGCCCAATTTGACTTTACCTCTGTGCCTCACAAAAAAGCAATTGACAACTTGATGCCAAGTTTTGTAGCAACTTCCCTTGAAAGGTACAGTGTAAGTTTATTCTTTGTTTCTTTATGAGAAAGGAGCTGCTTCATGGTTATGTTTTGCATATCCATGGCATCTGAGATATGGAAAAGGCCTGGTTCAGAGCCTTCAATGACTCATCAAGGTACGGTCAAACAAGACCCTCAGTTCATGTGAACTTTTTCCTCGATTGCAGATAACTGATAACCTCACAAGAAGCTATCCTCTGATGAATGGGTAAGAGGTCTCTGGGATTTGTCTGAAGGATCAGTTGATCACATTAAGTTTATCTCCTGCCAGACTGATTGCATCAGGAAAGAAACATTCTCTGTATTTACCACTGAGCACCTGTCGAACAGTGGCAGGTCCATACAGTCCTCTTTCAATCCATATCTGCTTCAAGCCAGACCCTTCAATGAATCTCCCTAGGCTTTTAAATGCTGCTAATATAGTTTTTTCACCCATGAGCAGTATCAATTTATCATGACAATTTGCAGCTTCCCCCAAAGGTGCCCTGCCACATGTATTTCATTAATTTGTGGTAATGTCTGAAGTTCTACCATGGACTCTGTAACATTTTTTGTGTGGAAGAAATGCCTTGGTTACCTTGTTTCACGCCATTCCAGTGTGGTAAGCCTGCAGGAAGACTCAGCTCGATTGATATCCATGGTCAATTTCAATGCTGTGTATGGGGCTGTAGGACTGGTAGGTGGATCGTTTAAGATTGGAGCAACAACATCAGTGTTCGTTCGACTATTTTTACCTGAGAAAGTTGCATGGAACCCTGCCCAAGTGAGTGGAAGGGCACATGATTCACATTTTCAAGGGTTGCTGAATGACTGTCACCTATTGCAGTAGGCCAAGGTTGCACTTGTAGATGTGAGACATAACACATGGTCCATAGCAAGTCAAGAGCATTGGATTCTTCTAGATGGTGCTGAAATTCATTGTCATAGAAACACTCATTTCTCACCAATCACAGATTGTGGTGGAGCATTCTTTAAGGTCCTATGACATGGTGCTTCATGGATGTTTTTATATAGCACCTATACAACCTTATATAACACCTTTTCTTTGTGAAACACCTTAAGAACTACAGGACAGATAAATAAAATTAGCTCAAACATAAACGTTAAAATACCTTGTCATCCTCCTTTAGAGCTGTATATGGTCACAGAGCGACATGTGTTTTTCCCTCCTTACTTCCATGCGTGCATCTCACAAACTAGTCCCCCCCTTTTACATACAAGATTCCAGTTCTGCTTGGAGGCGCCAAAAATAAAAGACTCATAATATCAAAAAAAAAGGAAACTAATGAAATAAAGCATTGAAGTGGTTACCTTATTAATACACCTTTTTAGAGTCAGTTACAGCCTCACCTAAGTCTTTATGAATATGCTCATTTAAAGCTTCACTCTCAGTTCTTCTTCATGAAATTAGATTCCTTTCATTGTCATAGTGATGCCTAAAGATGATATGGTATTTCCATAGTAATCAGGGTGGTTAGGTGTTTCTTATGGTTCTATGACCAAAACCTTTGCATTATTTTCCAGTACAATTGCCTTGGACTCTTTATTCATATCATTCATAGAGATAATCTGGCTTTGATCGATAGAAAACTTCACAACATTCCTGATTTCTATGTCAGTCATCACTTTAACAATGGAAGAAGTACAAATGTCTGGTAAAGCACTTCCTCTCCATCACCGGTGATGTTTTTGTGTCTAAATTGTCTACAAATGTAGCTCTGATTACGTTGTAGATGGGGTTGTTTGAATCTTCCGGGATGCGTATGATTCTACCACCCGTGGATGCATGTCTGAACATTGTGGAGTTGATGGTTTTCATGATCACTCTGGCACAAAATACATTTGTTTTTGTCATATAATGTGCTTTTTCTCTTCGTTCTTGATGGTCCAGCATCAGATTCAACCAAATGTGCACAGGAATCTTCTTTCTTTTCTATGTGGATCTTTTGGGGGAGTAATTCCTTACACCACAAAGGAGACCAAGCAAGTTGGTGTGCTTCACTCATTCAAATATTAAAGCACCACCAGCGGTAGTACAAAGACCGGAAACCAAACGGGGAACAGAGGTTGGCAGATTTTGTTACTTTTGGGCAGCGCCAAGGCTAGCCTTTTCTCTGTTTCCAGTCTTTATGCTAAGCTAAGTTAGCCAGCCGCTGGCTGTGGTGTCATACTTAGCGTGTACATGACAGTGGTGATATCTGGGAATCATGACGGAGGAGAGTGGTGTCAATTTTTTCATCTCACTCTTGTCAAGAAAGCGAATAACTCTATTTCCCAAAACGTTGAACTTTGAGTAACATTTATTTTCAAGCTGTATTGCATTGCATTGAGGATAAACCCCGTGATAAATCATCACCCTTTACAAACTTGTGGCTGAACGCAAGCTTGTTAGTCATTTGTTTTTTATGCCCCACTTGTTAACATAAGTGGATATTTACTATTATCCCGATTTCCAGACGTAAGACAGTCTGACTGTTAACTTATTTGCTCTAGATGTCTACTTCGGCGGCCTTTTCCACGAAGCAGGTTTAGTCATTTGGATAATTTACTGAGTGGTTGTCCTTCACATTGAAGGTCCAAGGATAGAGGCAGTGGTGTAGTCTAGGTGATATGCAGGTACACGCAGTATACCCACTAAGAAGGATCCAGGATTTCCATATACCCATTTAAAAATGTGCAATGACATGTAACAACATTATATTTTTGATATGTATTGAATTGTCATCGCATAGGCTAAAATCAAGATATTTACACCGTAAAATGGTGAATTAAAGTGTATCCGAACACAGAAAATGAAGTCTCACAATCTCCCTGGGGGGAGGGCCCCTAGACCCCCCCCCCCACTATGATATGTGCATTCTGGTTCATATATTTATATATTCAATTCAATTCATTTTTTTATTGTGTAAAATGATAACAAGAGTAATCTAAGAACACTTTACAGATAGAGTAGGTCTAGACCACACTCTATAATTTTCAATGACCCAACAAGGAGGACCAACCTCTCCTTGATTTCATGTTGTTTGACTAGAAAAGGGAGGTCACACACAGATTCATTAGTCAAAAAGTAGTTTATTTAACTAAATAGACTAATAACACAACTTAACTCAACAAAAGGGTAATGGTGGGGTGTGATTTTTTTCAAATTTGGCCCATTTTCAAAAGGTTCCTATATCAGAAATTTGGGTTTCTTTCAACCAAATTATCAAAAATAAAAGAAATAACGAGGATGGTTCCCTACAACGCTCATAAAAGTAGCATAAACGATCAGTACACTACTTTACTTTACTTTACTTTACTAAAAGTGGAGAAAAATGTCCTGAAAAAGCTTCAAAAATGTCAAAAAGCTCATAAAAATCCCCTAATGTGACAAAAACGTCAGAAAAGCGACAAAAGTGTCAAGAAAAGACAACCTAATAGTTTCAATTTTAAATTTATACCCAGAAAACCAAAAGTTGTTCAATGGGAAGACAACACAAGGGTTAATCATTGAATCATTGAGATTTTTCTCGAAATATGACCCCTTTCTGTAGGGTCTGTATCATTATTATTTGTCCTGCAATGGCCTTCGAACGCTGTCGTAGCAGAAACAACTTGCGTTTGCCAACATGCAGCTGACAAGAAACTCAGTGGCAGATAAAAGTCTCGGATCTTTCTGGAGTGGTTTAGTGGTCTGGTCCACTTGAGATCTGATGAGGGGTATGTGGCACATGAACTAAAAGGTTTTTTCCCTTTATAAGTGACAGGGAATGGACAGGAAAGGGTGAGAGAGATGGGGATGACACGCAGCAAAGGGCCACATGTCGAATTCAAACCCGGGCCGCTGCGGGACTCAGCCAACGTGGGGCCGAACGCTCTTACTGGGTGAGCTAGAGGCCGCCCCAATGGGTCTGACCCCCCTGCTGTAAGCTGTACAGTCACAGACAGGACATGGGACAGTGTGTAACTGGATGGACGTTAGCTTATGAACAAAAAATAAATAGCAGTGAAGACAGAAACCCTGAAGGAAGACTTGTGAGCCTGTCCTGAGGTCGGGTTATGTGTGGACATACAGTGTAGTATGGGGTCCTGGTGGTTAATGATCCTCTAGCCTAGTTTTCCATACCAGGAAGTGAGGTGAGAACGGAAGACAAAACAGCGCTGGGCCCCAGCAACGCCTCACCAGAGTGGCTGTCCCTGGCAACGCTGAGGCGGTCTGTGCCAGTTTTAGGCCACTTCTGTCCCGGGGCTTCTTTGAGCCCAGAAGAATGTCAGGGGGAGATTTGGAAACCTTCCCTCAGCTCAGGATGAATAGCTGTCCACCGAACACACTCCCCCACTCTCTCTCTCTCTCCCAGCCCCGCCAACCTCCCTCCTCTACTCGCAGACCGAGAAGCAGAAAACAGCCGCAAGCCTCAGTTTGAGTTTTCACTTCTTCTCCTCATTCTCCAGAGATCCAGAGAGTCATTCCATCTCCCAGTGAGAGTGCTGTCACTTACATCCTCCAATCACTTCATTCCATCAAAATTCACTTAACATATTAGCAGACGTTCCACTTTTATTATAACTGTGTCCTATTTTCGTAGTTTAACATTGTACTCAACAAGTTCATTACTGAGATCTGGAGACAAAACCACTGAAAAGAAGCACATGCTAACAGTTTTTGGGTTTGCATAATAGCAAACAAACCCATAAAAGAAAAGAAAAGCTTAAAGGAAACTGTAAAAATATTGAAAATCCCTTCCGAATGACCCTGTTCTTCATTCCTGCTTTGCCATTTGGGTTCACAGAGGGCAGATGAAAAACCTGACCTGTGAGTGGTGATTAATGAGTGGTGATCTTACCAGAACGTACAACCTACTGCCAAAGTCCTAGGTAGAAAGATATTGGTGTTCAACATGGAAGGACCACTGTGATGATTTCAAAAAGTTACTTATTTAGACAAAAACTGTGCAACATGGAGAACCTGCGTTGGAGAATAACAAACAGTCTTAGCGATTAACTGCCTTGTCCTCATTGTGTACTAGCAGTGTGTGTGTGTGTGTGTGTGTGTGTGTGGAAAGTAACCTCCCCACAAAACAAAACAGACATCATCATCACGTCATGGAGAGATGGAAAATTGGAGAATAGAGACAAAAATAGCTTAAAATAGTAGAGAGGACTGGCCTTATCTCAAAGGACCGTACCAGTGTTGTTGTTGTTTTTAAAGTTTTAACCTATTGCACAATTGACAGAAATCTTTATACTTTTTTTAGAAATGCTGCCCTATTGCCAAAATATGCTGTAGTGTTTAGATTTAGACCTTTTTGTACCTTTGAGGATACCATTAGTTTTCACTAGATTCAAAACAACTGGAGGTTTTTTCACCTTAGTTAGCTAGTTGGCTAACGTTATCAGCCTCTGTATGGTCATGGTCTTGACTTGACCCCTCCCAGTCTTTGTTTTGGCCTCTGATAACCATTTCCGATGTTTGCTTTTCCTCTTCTGATCGATTCTCTAATTTGGTTCTTTGAGGTTAAAACGGGTCACATGCTTGTTATTTCACAGTTAACGTGTTGTTGTTTTTTTTGATTCAATGCTGATTTTACAGCTTTACTGGCCTTTTTCAACGTAAAATAAAGCCAATCTTTAGAGAGCTGCTTACTGAGCTCCAATGGCTGCAACACAACTGGAAGTAAGGTGGCCCCCAGCATGTTCCCTCGGATCAGGGAGGCTCCAAAATCATGGTAGCAGCTGTCGCCATGGTCCCGCTACACGTCCTGCAATGCCGTGTTCATCCTGCTACGTCCTGCTGTGCCTTGTAATGCCGCATAGTCCCCAGCTATCCCATGAACTACTACAAAGAACTACTACAAACTACTATTTTTGTGACTGTTATTGCCACTCTTCATTCTAACCCCAACCGGTCGTCAGACACCGCCTACCAAGAGCCTGGGTCTGGGTCTGGGTCTGGGTCTGTCCCAGGTTTCTGCCTAAAAGGAAGTTTTTCCTCGCCACTGTCGCACTGTTGCTTGCTCTGGAGGAAACTACTAGAACTGTTGGGTCCTTGTAAATTATGGAGTCTAGACCTACTCTATCTGGTCTAGACCTACTCTATCTGTAAAGTGTCTCGAGATAACGTTTGTTATGAATTGATACTATAAATAAAATTGAAATTGAACTCTACGGAAAAAAAACTAGATGGCTGTCAAATTTGGCTCCAATGATCAATTTCGAAACCAGATTTTCAAAACGATTCCAATAAAAAAACGTCCATTGGAAAAATTGATATAAGTGTGTTACTGCGGCGGTCAACAGAACGTGTTCGCTCCCAGGCTCACCCTCACCCCCAAAAAACCCAGGAGAACAGGTGAAGCAAACAAATATGTTATCATGCCATGATGATAAACACACCCACCACCTACAATATAATACAAATTATAATAATAATGAATAATACATCATATAAATGATCCCATAAACAACACACAGTATGTGGCTCCTACAATGCACTTTGACCAGACTAACTTGCAATGCCCTGACGGCCACCACCATGCACCCATCCTCTGATACTCCCACACATACGCACTGTGGACTTTCCTGCCAAAGTAGCATTTGAATGTGCAAATACACATGTTCCAGCAAATTATGTAACCCATATGGAAACCTTGTGTTCAGATCAAACTCGTCGGTAAACAACCAGATAGGATCACCCGTGCGCTCTGTCAAACTCACAGTAAAGCATACAGGTGTGTAAAAGATACTCAGAGCTGATGTAGGAGATAATGCAGTACATGGAGTCTGACGTGTCCAAGAAAACACAAAAGCCAATAATGTACTACTTAAGAAAATTGACATAAAAGCATTCTGTCAATAAGCCAATAACAATATTGACTGGTTGGCAGACTGGTAGCCTTTAATGTAACACCTTTTCAGTCTTTTCGACTTACTTTGACATGGATGCAGTGTGAGTCAACTCCTTTATTAATGTTTTGAGTACAGGTAACCCAATTACCTCAATTTTCTAGATGTCCTTTACTATGTATCAGGTGCAATGAAGACCTCAGGAGGGGGGCTGGCGTGTCCCTTAGAGATCGGGTAAGAAGCTCAGTCATCCGTGAGGAGCTCGGAGTAGAGCCGCTGCTCCTTCACGTCGAAAGGGGCCAGTTGAGGTGGTTTGGGCAGCCGGTAAGGATGACTCCTGGGCGCCTCCCTAGGGAGGTGTTCCAGGCACATCCAGCGGGAGGAGGCCTCAGGAAAGACCCAGGTGGAGGGATTATAGCTCCAACCTGGCCTGGGAACGCCTCGGGATCCCCCCAGTCGGAGCTGGTTGATGTGGCTCGGGAAAGGGAAGTTTGGGGTCCCCTACTGGAGCTGCTGCCCCTGCGACCCAGAACCGGATAAGCGGACAAAGATGGATGGATGGATGGATGGATGGAATGAAGACAGCAGTGTGACTTCTGGGACAAAAATATGATTATCGGCCTCATTATTGAAATATTGCTTGTCAGATTTCCTGATTTTTCCATTGGAGACTGACACATAAAAATGATTAGAATATATTTTCTTTCTGTAGTAAAAGTCTTGCACTGTATCTGTCCTTTTATTGATGGGTTAAGTGAGAATTTCTAATTCAGGCTAATAACTTTCCCCTCCTGCGTTTTCCGCCTCTGCTGTGTGCCAGGGAAATTATTTTGATTGCTTTAAAGTGGAAGAAACACAAAGAGGAACAGAAATTGGTCTCACACACACACACACACACACACACACACACACACACACACACACACACACAGCCAGCCTCACTTGCATGCAATCAACCCATTTTTTAAATAGATATGACAAAGCAGATTTCAAAATAAATTCCCTGTCCAAATTTCCAAATTAAAGTTGCATGCCCAACAGACAGGTAGAAAACCCAGTGTGCTACAGTGTCATGATAGCTTATATATGAGCATTTTCAGTAGATGGTAAAGGTAGAAATTTGCTGATATGAATCGTTTCGATCATTTCAAAGATTTGAGGTCACGACTATGTGGCAAGTTTTCCTTTTCATGTAAGAGATTGCATCACCATACAATGTGTGCACTGCTGTTCAAACCGACGTGGTGTCTGGTTGATCTCTGACTTGTGAAAGATTGCTAGAACATCGGAGAGATTCAGCCATACATGTTTGAGCCTCATGCCGTGCTCAGACAGGAGGCGGAAGCACTGCAATGGTTTCAGCGTCCTGAACCCTGCATTAGTCAGACCTGTCTGTTGTGTGCACCGAAAGTGGCGACTAGCAGACGTATCAGAATGGTAAGTGCAGGGGTAAATCCAGGATTCTTTTACATGGGGGGGCAATATTAATATTGCATTTTAGCAGAATGCTTCATAGAAAATCTGCTTAGAAATATAGGAAATATTGGATAAGATAGAACAACACAATGTAATTCTGCTAAATAAAACATCACATTCAAGTTGTATATCGAATACAATACACATTTGCTATGGGCTTAGTCTGCTACTTTTTTTTTTTTTTTTTTCCAGTGCTGGTTCCATGGTATCAGAAGTTTGGATAGTTGTCATGGAAACATTAATGGGTCATGTGACAAAGGCTGGGAAGATTGGCAGAACAGGCAACCAAGTGACAGTACTCTGACCACAATTGTCTTAGTGACAGCACTCTAGCCCCACCCCTGGGTAAGTGGAGTTAGCGTATTGTATTTGTTTATGTTGTTTGTTAGCTTAACTGGCAGTGGCTGACAGCTCCAATTACAGTGTGTATTTGTTCTTTTCCTCTCCAGTGTTGGACTCTTTTCTTTTTCTTTTCCAATGAAAGTAGCTATAAAGCCCTAGCTCCAAAAGTCGTTAAAAGTCGTCATCATGTATCTTTCACATGAAGCCAAAGGCCGTTTGTGGCCGTTGTGTGGAGGATCCATGCAAAGCTTTCGCAATAAGCTACGTAAGTGGCCTGATGTATAATACTTGTGTGTGTGTGTCTGTGTGTGTGTGGGGGAGTGGGTAATAGTGAGGGTACCGACTCTAGTCATAGTCACAGCGAGAGAAAAAAAGTGTCTCCCCTGTTCTGACCATGGTGGGAAATCTGTAGCAGGAAAAGTTAACCCGCCCATTGATTTCATCTTGTTTGTGGAGAAGGAGAACCAGGACATGAGTCGGGGGGAATGCAACGTCAGGCTACGGCGTAGACGCAGAGGGGTCTGCGGGGGTACGCCGTTGATTCTACGAACAACCATAAAACAGCCTTTAGGCTAGTGGTCGTGTGGCCTGACTGCCTGCTGCTCACGGCGCAAAAAAGAGAGGGAGGGAGACTCCGTGCTGTTTGCAGGAGAGCCGTAGACTGTCATTACTCTGAGCAGCATGCATGGAAATAAATGACAATATAATTTATCTTGCCTGCTGGTCTAAAAATGTTCGCTAGTCGCTCTATAGAAAGGTCAGATTTTTAGGGAAATGCACAGACATCTTCCCCTTCCGTAGAATAATGTGAACACACCTCTAGTGACCACCTTTGCACAGATACAAGTCAGTATAGTCAAGTTCAGACATTTTAGGTGACATAAACATAAGAAAAACCCATTTTTGAGCGGAGGGAATCATTTCTATTATTAAAAAAGAAAATAATGAAATGATCTGACTAAGACAACATACCTGCACATGTAAGATTACACTCTCAGTTTATACCACTTTAGTCTGGAGAATTTAAGACAGTATAATGAGTAAGTGAACGCATCACAAACTTATGTGGATTCCTGTGTGCAATCACTGCCATCTAGCAGAAAACAAGTGGAATACACACTACAGATCCCACTTATTCCACTGAACATGACTTAGCGTGACATGATTGGGTGTGGGGCAGATCAGAGATTGATCATGTTGTAGGATGAAATAACAATCTTCAGAAGAGGAGTTTTCAACACAATGGGATAATTCACAGCTTGGACAACTGTTACAAAACAGCCTGAGCCAAAGAGACAAGAGTTTGTCTTTGACTATAAAGACAGCAAAGATAATACCAGTCAGTAGATCATCTCTGAAGTCACAAAAACAAGTCTGTAACATCACAACCTGAGAGAACTGAGGATCATTACAGCACAGCACATGTTGCAAAAATGGAAATGAAGACAACTTGTATTGCTGCAGTAATAAAATGTGTACAAATCTGTCAGACACGAACAAGATTAATTTCTTTGCCTACAACAGCAGTCTGCAATTACCTAAAGAAAAAACACATTGCCATTTAATATATGTATATATATGCAATGCTTTTCATATATGCAATGCATTAAATCATATCTATGATCATGCCCAGTAATATGCACTGTTACATCATAGAAGAGTGATAGTATACCATTCTCAGTGTAATTACTACAATACATTACACTAGAAATTATTGATGGTAAAATCAACTCCCACTCAGTGTTAATTGTTTTAGTGCAAATTTTGTTACAGTACAGTTTAACCAAACATCACTTCCTGGTGCGTTTTATTTGCTATATGATATTAAATAATAAACAATTATTGCAGTCCTGTCATCAAAATCTTATGGGGAAATTACACTATGTACAAGTGCTCACTTATTAGCAAGCTGCACACGAATGACACAAAACCAAACATAAAATGCATATTTGCCATAAAAAGGTCTTCCGTGTATTTCCCGTCTACATTATTAGACATAAAAGCTACAAAATAGTTTCTGCTCCAAGTAAGCACTGCAACGTACACAGAAGTGTCACATACTAAAAGTACAAAACATAACTTGGTATAAAGAAAGAGCCAGCTCCTCCGTTGTGCATGTGTGTGCTTACATGTGGGGCTCAGTGTCAGGACAGCCCAGCAGGGGGCAGTGTTGTCTATCACATCACCAAGCCAGGGCCATTCACTCAGACTCTCTTCTGTCTTAGTTTCTTCAATGCTTCCTATATATTGCACTACAGTCAGATTCAGGAGGGTTGAACGGCGAAGAGGAAGTGGAATCGTTGATCTGCTTCATTCATCTGGTGTCACTTACTGTCAGGCTACAGATACTCTTCTTCTTTTACATACAGGATCTCATGGGCAGAGCTGGGAACCTAAGAGAGAGAGAGCGAGAGAGAGAGCGAGAGAGGGGTTGATGGTCAAAGATTGGAAGCATTTGCATACTGACATTTCATTAAATCTGCTACCTTCCATTTAAATAATTGTATGTTAAGTCACTTTCGCAGCCAGAGAGGTGACATTTTCACATCCATAGAACCATTCTACGGTCCCTGCCTTTGCCTACTGTCCGGCCGAAAATAAGGATTCAAACTTGTAATCATTTCTAAAATTAGGAGTCTTTTTTTTTTTATTTATTGGAATTGTTGGAAAAATTGGTTTTGAATCCAATCATTAGTAGTAATCATTAGCTTTTGTATTTGTTTTGCTGTTCTTAATTTATGAATTCCCTGTGCGGCGTCCTTGAGTGCCAAGAAAGGCGTCTTTAAATAAAATGTATTATTATTATTATTATTAAATGTATAACATTTACAGTTAAATGTATGTAAATGAATGTAGCACAAGTGCACCTGGTTGACTCCTCCCACCACTAGGAGGCGGTCTCTGATGACGATGGAGGAGGTGGAGCATCGGGGGAAGTTCATGGGAGCCAGCCTCTCCCACTTCTTCTTCTGAGGATGAAAGGCCTCCACTGTGTCCAGCGCCGAGGGCTCATGACCTGGAGAATGTTCACACCATAGACTGTAAAAAAATAAAGGGCGTAGCAGCGCTGACATCACCCCTTGGATGGTGGACTGCTGTTTTTAAGCCTCGAGTTTAGATAGTTGGCCGTGGCCATCTTGGCTTTTTTTTTTTGAAACCGGAAGTCTGTTTGATGAGAAGGTGGCGCTGGGGAGGATGATGTGCCTTAATCCTTGCTGTGAATGTTTAAAATGGCCCCGCGCTAGGCTAAACGCTAAAGAGGGAAAGTCGCAGAGTCTTT
The DNA here is from genome assembly GCA_013375575.1 of Percina caprodes. NCBI lineage: Eukaryota > Metazoa > Chordata > Actinopteri > Perciformes > Percidae > Percina > Percina caprodes. Next base: position 1,095,073 of record JABXJD010000025.1, read on the forward strand.
TCAATCGGCTGACGCAAGACATCCGGCCGAGTATAACGCAGACCTCAAGGTACTGTCGCCTGTTAGCTGCATGTACGGCACTAGACAGAAAATAGGCTTTCCCTTAAATTACCAGCTAATGCTAGCACGTGCTAGCTAGCTATGGTTGACAAAGTGCTTCTGAACACTGAACACAACATTTTAGGTGACCAAAATGTTCTAATCAACTTTGATGAAGTGAAAACACAGTGAGAGGGTCAACGCTTAAGACGAAAACATGGACAAAAAAACAAGTGCACGGCTATGTTAATGCTCACAGTGCTATGGTTAGCATTGCTAAGAGTCTGTCCTGATTGACAGGTTGTGTGTAGCCGTGTCCTTAAAGTATGCTATGTTTCATCATCTACTTTAAAATGAATGGGACCATAATTGAAGAAGACTTACAAGTAGGGATTGAGGCCATAAACCCATTTTGAAAATATTTACTGAGGTAATAAATCAAGTGAGAAGTAGGGCCATTTTCTCATAGACTTCTATACAACTTGACTTTTTTTTGTCCTGGCTGCAGCCTAGATAGGCAAGGCAAGGCAAGGCCTATACCAGATAGAATGCAGGTTTAAGCCACTTCTGCATTGGCTTCACTTTTTAGTCCCAGAAGCTCTTGTAATTTTTTTTTACAGTCTATGGTACATACCCAAATGTATCAGACATATTGAAAAGGCACGGATTAATCCCCCGTGTTTACCTTGTGTATACTGACTGACCGGCATCCTGTACAGGGTATTTCTCAGGTGGAAGCTCATATTTTACAGGAACATTTAACAACGACAATGCATCATGATTACATTTATTTATATCATCAGCATTTATTTTTAACACAGAATGTTTTTTTCTCATTGGATTCAGTCACGTGAAAACCTCTAAGTAGGGTGCCATTTGTGAAAAAAGCGTGGCTCATGCACAGCAATATTTTTCCTCTGTAGCGGCTGAATACAACCAGCATCTGCTGCTCGGATATCCTCATTCAATGGCACTATAGACTAGAAATACTTCTATTTTAGGTATATAATATATTGTTTATTGGTGAAGTAGCATTGATCATTTTGAGGAGGGGACACATTTAGTCCCCACTAAGTGCAGAGGCAGGGATGTAGACCAGAATGGGGGAAATCCCACGCATCACCTCCAACCAATCACACCTTGCATATACACAGGTTACTTTTACCCATAAGATTGTTCTGATATGAGTTATGTAACATGGATGCAGACAAAGGCAATTCACATACTTTGCAGTGTGAAAGCAGCTAATTTGTGGAATGAGTTTTAAATGAATTTAAAGTGACGACAACAACACTGTCGGCGCATCCACATGAAACAACCCTTCTGTGATCGTGCACAACCCAGCCCCTCCTCCACGCACTGGCTAGTAGCCAAGGACTAGAAGAGATAATTATCTTCACTCAAGCTTCTGATAGGAAAAGTCACCGGCCGCCACAATCTTCTGAACAAAGTCATACTGAGAAATACAGAGAGAGTTGCATGGCGCTGATAGTCTTAATTAGCTTTGTAGCAATTCATTTGGCAATGGCTTGAAAGTAACGGACGTTTATTAATATCAAAAAGTTACGCGCTAAAGCTTTAAAGTTCAGTTTCCAATGTATGACTCTTACCAAGTCCTCCTGCTACTACCATCCGGCCACGCAGGAAAGCAGCAGCAAAGTCAGCTCTCTTTGTTTTCATCGCCACCGTCTCCTCCGACTTCAACCAGGCGCCTACAGAAGAAGACACGACAGCTGAAATGAGCAGGTGTGTGTGTGTGTGTGTGTGTGTGTGTGTGTGTGTGTGTGTGTGTGTGTGTGTGTGTGTGTGTGCACAAGCTTATGAAGTTAGCTGAGGGTGAGGTCATCGGCACTGTAGTCCTCCTTTGGCTGGATAGGATGCTGCTGAGCTGAGTGTGACCTGCACAAATAGGTCACCCACCAAGCCAGCTGCAGCCAGGACATGTACACTACATACACACACTTACGCCTAGCAGGACAAGGATACACAGAGGTCATAACAAACAAAAACTACAAACAGACAGAGAGGGGACAGGAAGTTTGGAGCTAGGGTCAGACTATTACTAGGCTGAGAAAGTGGGGATACTGTTGGCACATCATTGTCATTACTGAACTTAAATGAAAATGTTTTTAATCTACTGCTTCCTGTGTAGCGTAGAGTGGGTCGTACTATTCATAATATTTAATATTATATATCTCTACGTGTATATGTATAAAAGATATATACTGTATGAAAGTACTTTGAAAATCTTACTTAAAATACCTAGATTCTTGACCATATCCAACATCAGATTCAGTACTGTTCGTTTCGTCAGATATGGAGACAGTGGCACAAATGCCTCTTTTTACATATAGAAAATGCATTTAAATATATTTTTGGATATTTTATATTATGGAATTGTATTATGCCTCTGGGATTATTTATGTATGTTGTGTGTATTGTGCTGTCATTTCATTGGACCATAAATCCGTAATAAAGTCTTATTATTATTATATATATATATATATATATATATATATATATATGTACTTTACATTTGTGTGTTGTATGCTTGTTTACAAATGTTTCTGTCTTTGTGATGCTCTTTAGTGCGAAACTTGTTTGCTTTTTTAAAGTGCTATATACATGAAATGAACTTAAACCTAAACATTATGATGTTGCATTGGTTTGAATGGCAAAACAGTGCTCAGCTTTTGCCGCCATGCAAAACAATGCAACATCATTGCACAGATATCCTGACCAACCAGTAGGAGCTACTAGTACATTGAGGCATCACTTAACCGCTTCCCAACCCTTAGTCCCTTAACCCTTAGACCTTCCACTTCCAGGATTGCTGCCGGGAATTACGCCGTATGTCCTTCATTTTCGGCCCAATGTCCTTTATCTTCTGCTTTCTTTGTGTTTTGGTGGATTTCTGACGACTATGGTTAACTGCTCCTTCGATCTCTGCACGGTGAATCCAGACAGCTAGCTAGACTATCTGTCCAATCTGAGTTTTTTGTTGCACGACTAAAACAACTTTTTAACGCACACATGTTCCACCAAAACAAGTTCCTTCCCGAGGCTTTTTTCCAGCCAGACCAGGGCTTGTCAGGATTGTGATTGGTTTAAAGAAATGCCAATAAACCAGATTTTCTCTCAACCCTGGAATGCTGTTTGTACTAGCCAGACCCTCCTCCGCAGCGCTGTGGAGGACGCTCTGGCAATGCGAGACTACCCAACCCTTAACACTGCCAAGATGGAAGCCCCACTGCTGGGAATTGAACCCTGGAGCATTCAGGTGCAGTGGTGAGCAGGTGCTTTGTCTTACCCACCATCGGAACAGCTATAGGCACCTTTAATCCCAAAATATTGGAAATGACGCCGCAGGTGTGGAAGACATTAGCATTTTAATTGTATCTCCCTAATTACCAGACACTTAACACTGTGAATGACAGTTCTCTAAAGACCTGAGTAAAGTGACTTTCCGCACCAGATGATGAACATCTTCTGTACTTGAGAGTGTTGGAAATGAAAACGCAGCCGCTCTCTTTCCCCAGCAGAAGTGTTCTGTTTTTATTTCAGGTTTTGTTGCTGCCAAGTATTGTTTATCTGAAGGAAACCAATACTGGAGAGAATCGTGACGGGGAAGAAAGATAACGTCATTAGGGAGTGAGGGAGGTAGAGAGAATCAGAAGGAAACAGGCAGAACGAGAGACAAAAAAGTGCAAAGAATGCCTGTTTTTTTATGTTGTCTTATCTTCTCTTTCCTTGTCTCAATCTCTCTTTGTCTCATCTTTTCTCATGCTTATTTTCTTTCTTCTATCTGCTTACACTTCATTCTGTCTTCATATTCTCTTTTCATTCTCTTCCTCACTTTCCTTTTGCCTTGTTATTTCTCCCGCTCTTTCTCATTTATTCTTAATCTTTTTTTCTTAAACAAGAGGCAGAGACAACAAGGTGGAGACAAACAAATAGAGGTAGAGAGAATGAAAGAGATAAGTAGCCAGATGGCGAACCTTCCTGCATGGTGCAGCACTGTGTAATGAAAAGCTGTGTTTTCCTTCCCAGCCTGGTTGAAGGGAACAGAATGGAGATCACAGCTGGCTGTTCTCTCTGCTCTGTTCTCTCCCCAGAGGGAAATCATCCTGGCCGATATTTTACACTGGCAGTTAACATAAATCGGAGCTGTTCATTAAATACCGGCAATTATTATGTGGCCAATAATAAGGCTGTACTGATCAAGCTGATCAAATAATGAAAAACTGATGTACGGAAAGTTGCTGTTGAATGAACATCAATTCATGGTGTCATATGCTAGAACAAAGATTTCTTCAGCACGGGCCCCCAAGACCCCTGTGGGGTCCTCAGAGTTAATGCAGGGGGGCAGAAAGAAACAGAAAGAAAAAAATATTTCTTAAAAAAATACATTAACATGAATCCAACATATTTGTTTTTTTATTTACACATGACAGGCGTACTGGCCTAGAGGTAAGGTAGCCATCCACAGATAGTTAAGCATAAGATCCACTGACCCAGATTTGAACATTAAAACGTGATTTATAGATTAATATCTATGCTAACAACTACATGTTGTGGCCCTGTTCATTATGCAACATCATTTTATACAATATACGTAGTATGGGGTCCCTGCTCCATCTTTTTTTTGTCTGAGGGGTCCTTGGCATGAAACACGTTGAAGACCCCTGTGCTTGAAGGTCATGATGGTCAAATGAACCACTGTCTTTGTTTTCTGAGCTCACTAGATGGCGCTCTCTGTTCAAAGAAAAAGGTTAAAGGAATGGCAATTCAATGTGGTTTCAACCCTTTGTTGAACAGAGAGCACATCTAGTGAGCTCAGAAATGAAAGACAGTGGTTCGCAAAGCTTCATTTGACCGTCACTACTTGGCTTCACAACACCATGGCTTGACATTTCTGCCTTGGAACTGCAGCGTACCAATGATTAGGGGTGGGTACCGAATTCAATACTACACAGACCGAATCGCCTCTACAGTAGCATATGAATGCTTCAAGTCAAGTCAAGTCAACTTTATTGCCAATCCTGCAATATGTGCCAGACATACAGAACAATTGAAAATGTTTCTCTCCAACTCACAGTGCAATAAGGACACGTACAACAAGTATAATATAAAAGATATAGAAATAAAGATAAAAAAGTAATATGTACAATACAGTATTACATTCTAAATAGTGCAAATGTAAGGCAAAATCAAACAGTACAGAAAACTAAAGTTGAAGATATTTGACATATATATGCAATATAAAAGAAAGAGTTTCTGAGTGTCTTATAATATATAAAGTGCCCAGTGCAGATCCTGATGGGGGGGCAGAGGAGAGGAGAGAGGGGAGGGTGGAGGGGAGCTTCCCAACTGCCTTGGGAATGAAGCTGTTTGCTAGTGTGGTGGGACAGGCTTGGATGCTTTGGTACCGTGTCCCAGATGGCAAGAGGCTGAAGAGGCTGTGTGAGGGGTGGCTGAGGTCACCCACAATGCTGGTTGCTTTGCGGGTGAGACGGGTTTGGTAAATGACCAGGAGCGAGCGGAGTGGGACACCAATGAACCGCCCAAATTTTGGTGAATTTATGAGGACTGTTGCTGACTGCTCCCCAGATATCTGCATGGTAAATTGACACAGCTAGCTATGCTAGCTGTGTCAATCTGAGTTTTCTCTCGCACGGCTATTTTGCAGCAGCTCTGTGCGGAGTTTATCGCCGCCCATGGTGATTCTGATTGGTTTAAAGAAATGTCAATGAACGAGAGCATGTTTTCCTCCCATCTCCGAATGCTATTTGGAATAGCCAGCTCCTTTGGAGGGGGGTCTGGGCAAAGCAAGACTAGGATATTGGTATCGGTACAAGCATAGAATATTTTGGAATGATAATTTTTGGAAGCCACTGCCAGTTACATGCTAACAAACAACAGCAACAAATAATTGGATGGATTTAGCTGTTAATGATTTTTGGATCTACAAAAAATCCTGCACTTTGATACTGAAAGGAACATAATATTTTCGTTCATAGATTTCACTTAATACTAGATCCTGGAAACATGTCTATTATTTTTCATTTATCAACCAAAAGGAAAACAAAATACAACACAAATCTGAAAAGTGGATGCAGTATGCAACCCACAACACAAGTAATTATTTTTTTTTAAACAGTGCTTATAGTGGTACTGGCTGGGAATTACAGTAGTGTCAACACATCACACTACAGACTTATTGTTCAATCCTCTGAGACAGAGTTGCGACTGCAAGCTCTATTCTTATTTGCCTTGGAAGGATTACACGAGGCTTTGCGCCAAGCTCTTCTTTGTAGGATGCAGGGAAAACACCAACATGCATTATTCTACTCTGAAGGGAGGACGGCAGAGGAGAATAAAGAGCTGGAGAGACAGAGAAAATACAGAGAGGGAGAATCGAGACAGAATGAGGGAGATGAGAAGATTCTCTAAAGACTGGGCTTTATAGTCTGTGTGGTAGTAACTTTGTCTACAGCTCTCCTCGGTAATTATCCATCGCGATTAAAACTAGAAAAGGATTGTGATTGCTTCTCGGTCTTTGATGGGATCTGTCTGTCTGTCTGTCTGTCTGTGTCTGTCTGTCTGTCATGTGAAATCTCAGACCACTGCCACACAGATGACTATTTTGGACAGAATCTCACCATTATGTTTTGTCATTTTCAATAATTACATATTGGACCAGGCATGGCCAACACAAGAGCACATTTGCTCTATTCATATTTCTGCTTGATCCCATCTGCTTTGAAGTCTTTTGGGTAGTTTTGACCATCTCAAGCAGAACAAAGATCAAATATAGGCAATGTGGGAGAACATGTGTTACTAGTTGGCCCCGGGGGGACGGCATCATTTGTGGTTTTTGTCACTGCTGCCTGAGTTCTACATGCCTCAGAGAAGCTTCTGATGAAAGTGTGTCTTCGTTGAATGCAGAAGAACTCGTTATTCCAGTTATCGGTAACAGAAAAGCAACTTTTAAGGGTTGATTCACCCAAATTGCCTTAAAACTGTATTCCCCTTTTCAACTAAAACTTCTAGGTACAAAGGAGCCACAAGAAATAAAGTCAGGAAGTAAATCCGGAACTAAGAGTGCCCTATGTAGTTTTCACGGCATCTGACAAACCATTAAGATGAGCTTGAGATGCAATTTTCACACACAGATCATACTATGACTATAACGGTCATGGTTTCCTATAACTGAATCAAATACAGGGCAGCACAATAAATCATTTTACATGATGATCGTGATATCAACTTGCGCAATAAACACATTACAAAAGACTTTGTGTTTTTTGAGTTTGTTAAAAGAGAGCTATAACTATCATGCCTTTTGTGTTCAGTTCACTATTCAATTGGTTTAATAGAAAAAATGATTTCCTTTCAGTTTGTTGTTGTTTGACAAGCAATTTGTTGTACTGAACGCAGCAGAAAGGCAGAACTGAGTGGACATTAATATCTCCATTTATCGCAAGTTATATCGTTATGCCGTTATTCCACAACGTTATCGCATGTGTTTTTCTCATATTGTGCAGCCCTAATCAAATAGCAAATTAGGTTTTCTTTCTCTTTTTAATTCCCTTCCTTTTCTCGTTTGAGATCAAGATCGAGCACTTGATGCGCTCCCTGGATTCACACACACAATCTTGCTTTATTTTATTTTGCTTTTAGACCGCAAAGGAAGTAAAATTATAAACTATAACTTTGTTTTTAATGTCAATAAACATAACAACAAATGTCCGTCGCATGGAAAAGTATCTCAACATGAAATAGCACAACGTGGTGCCAAAATAAAACACAGCGCTTTCAAGTCGGAGAGCGGAGTTCGCAAGACCGTAACTAGTTAACTAGTTAAGTTTAGGAAAATAAAAATGATTCAGCAGAAGCAGGGACATGTAGATCAGAAAGGGGAAAAATCACACCCTCCATGTAAGGGTCCTGAGTTCTTAAAAAAAACATCCAGGGCCCCAGGAATAGCTGCTGTGGTGGAATCAGTTGTCAGATATCCTTCTCTGAGATTACCACCTCTGACACAATATAATAGAGGTGAAAGAAATTTAGCTTGTGGTGAACACAGCATTGAAACCATTGCATGTAGGGCTGACGCTGAGGGCCACTAACCAAGCGTCAGTATTTGATGAGTTGGGAGTAAGATCGAGCTGGAAAATGACATCAGCATGAAAAAATATCAAAATAAAACATTTTTTCATACCTTCATAACTTTTTTCAGTGCCAACCGTCCTGATCCCCCCAAATAGACTCTATTTCTGTGGAAAACACTGCCCACAATGCAGAAACATCAGCTAACAGGCGTGTGTGTCTTAATACTGGCGATATGAAATGGAACAGTGATAAAATATCACTGTGTGACAGCAGATTGCATGACTATGTGTGTGTGTGTGTGGAGAGATATTGCTGCAGACAGGATAATAAAGCAATCTGTTTCTGGATCTTGTAATTTAAAGCGCTCCTCATCCCCAGCCCTGGCTCCGCAGCTCATATCCCATCTCATCTCCACCAAAATTAGATTGGAAAAACAGCGTACGGCTGCCTTCCCCCGTATGTGTGTGAATGTGTGGATATGCATCAGTTGCATCAGTATTTGCATGCCAACGCTTGTGTTTGTGTGTGTTGGAAGCCGTTTTTTTTTTTTTTTTTGGTTCTTTTTTCCTTTATCTGGCACACACAGGGCAAACCATCTTCCCATTATCATATATTAACATTATCACTCCCACGTTCTGCTTTATTTGGCTTCCATTTGACCAATGGCGATGTGCGACCGTAAATCCAGCTGTCTAAAATGACTTATCGATTCTTGCTCTCCCATCTCTCCTTCCAGTCCCTCCTCAATTTGTTCACCTGTTACTCTGGGGTGTCTTTGCTGGATAGAGGGATACACCATTTCACTGTGCTGTGGGACACAGAGTGTGTACAGAATTAAGAGAGATAGTATTCTGTTTGACTAGAAAACTATTTCTCTTCATGCATGGAGGTTGATGACGATGGATGCTGTCAGTGAAAAAGGATTATTGCTGCTGCTTGCTGTTGGTTAATTAATGTTTTTTGTTTGCAGATTCGATAGACAGGTGTTTTTATTAATCTGAAATGTTAAAAAGAACAGCATATTATTATTTATGAGATGAGAAGACCGAAGATATCTCCTGTCTATATGCAGTATAGAATGTCTATAACAAACAAAAAAACAAGTATCAAAATCAGCAGAACCAGAGATATCGTCTTTTTTATTCCACGTATTCTTCTTCCTTGTCAAAACCCGGCTCCCACATTACCCACGATGCAACTTGACTAAAGGGCTCTTCACACTTCGCCTGCGTCGTCCTGTGGATCCGCGGGGTCTACTACGCTCTGCGAGTTAACGCCAGGAGATCACTGTGTGGTAGTGGTGTGATACTGCAATATTTGGTATTGATCCGATCCCAAGTACATACAGGGCCAGTATCACCAATACCGATATGATACGAAACGATACTTTTTAATAATTAAGGTGGATACATCATCAAATTGCTAAATCTGAATGAATTTTTAGGACCGTAAGGGTCCTATTTTAACGATCAAAGCGCATGGCGCAGCTGCATTTAGGGTGCAATTTTCCAAATTCACTTTTGCTAGTTTGACGGTGGAAAAAATGATCCGTGCGCTCCTCTTCCTCACCGCCATTCATCTGCTCCATCTCTGTTCTGCTTGTGTCTATGTATGTGTGTGTGCGTGTGCGTGTGTGTGTGTGTGTGTGTGTGTGTGTGTGAGAGAATGTGTGTGTTGCTGGCAACTGCCGGGCATGGCCACTTGCTTGCTTGTTTTCCTTTGTCACTTGACGGTATAACATTCTTTCCAACTTATTATTTCTTGTATATCCTGTATATGTGCTGTGTGTCTTGTATTTTGCTGCTGTAGCACTGAAATTTCCCAATTTGGGATCAATAAAGTCTATCTAATTTAATCTTATTTATTCTAATACTTTAAACAACCTTTTGTTATAGAGCAGGTGCTGTGTGTGCATGTGCAAGCCTTATAATTCATGAATTAGTGCTCAACAGGGAAGGAGTGGCAAGGGTAAACCTTCAATGTGTAAGACTATTAAAGTTTATAACCAAGTGCAGAGCTATTATCAAATGGCTAAAACAATAAATGCAAGCCTATAAAAAGAAAATGTGTTTTCGTACCGTGATTGGTGTCAAAAATGTTGATGTTCTTGGTGAACTTGGAGCTCTGGTGTCCTCCTCCCTGCCGCAGTCCACCAAGCAGGCACAACCTCCCATTTATGTCCCATATCACACCCCCATAGGAACGTTTACAAGGCATGACGGGTAGCGTAGTCCAAGATCGCGTCTCTGTGTCATACACCTCGAAGGCTTTCACTGGTCGCTTACACTGGCGACCGCCTAAAAGATTGTATAAGAAGAATAGTCATAATTATAATTGTAAAGATTGTGTATTGTGTAGAAACTCTCACACTGTCTGACTTGCAAAAAAATAAAAAAATAACGTTTAATAGTAGGCAATGTTTCGGTACTAGACCATCTTCTGTAGGTGACTTCCACATGAAATCCGGCTTAAATACATCATATTTATTCACATATCCATTACTGTAAATGGAGCTGAAAGTTGAATACAACACCCTCTATAGTAACAATAATAATATTTACCATACCAGAGCAATCTTTAGTAGATGGATATTCATTTCTGTATAATGAATGCACACAAAAAAATTAAATAAAGTATTCATAGACAGACATATTTCCAAAACCTGACGGTACCTTATCCATTAATACATAAATTGAAGAAAAATATCACATTTAACATAAGAGTCCTCCCAAAAAAAATCAATGAATTCAATTAAGGCAATAAATTCATACTTGGCATTACTTTTCGTGTATTGGAATTTTGCAAAATAATGTCAGTTGTTTTACACACACAGTGAAGCTTTTGTAGTGTAAACACACCCACGCTGATCTGATTGTACCTGCCACGTAGAGCTTGCTGGCCAGCAGATGTATGTTGGCATCGTAGCGCGGTGTCGGCATGGGAGGAAGTAGCGCCCACACGTCCTTCCGAAGATCATACTGCTGCAGGATGCTACGAGGGAGCAGGTCAGCACCCATTCCCCCCACAGCTAGTGCCCGACCATCTACACACACACACACACACACACACACACACACACACACAGAGCAAGAGCAAGAGTTTCCATTTGAGTGCTTTTATGTTTTTATAATGTATTGGATTAGCAGTAGGGGTGGTGGTGGTGGTTTTTTTGCGATGCTTTTTAAAATCTATCTCCCTTAGAGATAGGTTTGAGAAGCTCAGTCATCCGTGAGGAGCTCGGAGTAGAGCCGCCGCTCCTTTGCATCAAAAGGAGCCAGTTGAGGTGGTTCGGGTATCAGGTAAGGATGCCCCCCTGGGCGAGGTGTTCAAGGGATTATATCTCCAATCTGAGTCCCCTGCTGGAGCTGCTGCCCATGCGATAAGTGGACAAAGATGGATGGATGGATTATTAAAATCAATTATTTTACCAAGAATCAATATTTTTTATTTTTTTACCAATGATTCACCTTAATACTGTTTATTTGGTACCGCCGATGGCGAGTACATCATATCCGTTTCTAGCAAAACAGAGGGAAAGCAGAAAATGCAGAAAATCTATGTTATGTACTTCTATACAAATGTAACACACGTCAGACTGACTGACTGACAAGTGATCTTTTTTTTTTCAAAAATTAGTTTTTAGAAATGTCTCATAATTTATTGCCTCTAGAAGTGTCTTATTCAACTTTTTCTCTTGTTAAAGAAAGAAAAGGAAAATGGCAATACTATCAAATCGCAATACTTCTAGAATAAATAAATAATCAATAATAAATACAAAAATGAAAATTGCAATGCAAATCCAATCGTCACCTACGTATCGTGACAGAATTAAATCGAGGCAAACGCACTATCACATATCAAATGCATGGATTTCAGTTTAGTTTGTTAAATATCTGGGCATCACAACGTTCCCATAAATGCTGCGAAAATGAGTAGAACAATAACAGCCTGCTCAACAATAATCAGCTTGTGTTGACCAATCCCAGCAGATGGAAACACCTCCCTGGCGCCTAATTTTATGAAGTGCTAAAAAAAAGTGAAATGACTGTGACAGACGTGGGAAGGACAAGGAGTGCAGCAGCAGAATAATAAAATAATAAAAATGCAGTCCACGGCTGGCACTTTGGCATGACACCTCTAGCATAAGAATGGAAGTGGGTGAGAGTGTAGACACGATGGAAAATACAGCCGCGCGAGAAAAAACAGAGAGCTGCGGGGAAACAGCCTGTGTTTCATTTTTTCTTTATTAATTGTTTAAGAGTATCTATATAAACTACACATATTTACTTCTAACCTCAATGCATCTACGTTACATAACTAACAAAATGAGAGAAAAGTTTCCAAATACTTTATATTCATTTTGGGGAATAGAAAAGAACCTGAAGTTCTTTGTCTGGTATCTGGAAAGTAATAATTCTACACATAAAAATGGCCTCATTAGTCAAATCAGTGACTGATTATTCTTTCAAAAATATCATATTTGTTTAAATTTGGTCCTATTGATCACTTCGTCAGACTATTTGTCTCTTTTTAAGCTGCTGGGGATGAGCAACAAGCGAAGGGCTGGGGATTAACGATTGGTCAGAGAGATGGAGAGAACCGCCTATACACCGCCAATAAGTCAGTGTGTGTACAGCATTTGTTTGTGTTCCACGGATGCTGATAGATGCACGCTGCACGCTGGACTGAGTACAAACCCATCCAAGGCTGAAGAGATGTTCTCTGAAAAGAGTGTTTACTTCTAGACGCTGCTGGACAGGCTTCCCATTGAAAAACATTACTTCAAAATTCCATTAAATTAAAATTCAATCACACACGAAAATAACAACATTAACGTGACCTGTTCACAAACTGCCATGAGACTGGGCTGGAACGAAGGTAAGTGTCAGAGCCCAAGAACTGCTCCGTTGGTAAAATGGGAAAACATTCTTAAGACTTCTTAACTGTTAATTGTGCAGTGTGTTCAAATGTATCGGACGTTCACTATCGAGTGCAGTTAAACTGATCATCTCTACACATAGGTGCTTGTTGATACATTTTCGAAATCAAACTAAACAGTCACTTTTAGCAATAATCATCAAGTTCAACAAGTAGTCAAGTCCTCCTAGTTGTAATGACAACAAGTTGAATGGTAAATAAAAAGTGAATAAAAGTGACTTTTATTTCAAACGTTGGAAAGCTCCCTCCAGAGCCACAGAACACATTATACAGAAGTTTTCCCAGGCTGAGTAGTACTTACGTGATGGAGGGTGGAGTGCCCCTCTAAATTAAGACTTCATTCTGTGGCATTTGAGTAGGCGAGTTTTGAAGTTAGGAACAATCAGAACTCAAAGGCAGTTGAAGGTGAAAAATATTTTCTAGTACAAGACCTAAATCTGTTTTAATGCACAATAAAATGCATGTAGATGACTGATCTGTCACTGTTTGACAGTCAGAAAAAAGCAGTGTCCTAATTCATTAAACGTTAAAACCTATTTCTAACTGGGTTTTCAGCATGCCATGCCTTCATATGGGAAATATTACCACATTATGTATTATCAAATATGGCTGGATGCAGACTAAAACAGCTTGATTTTTGTGTGCACTATTGATGTTTATTAGTGTTATCCATCAATCTGTTAAAGTAATCTTTAACAATCATTCTAACATTAGTTAATCTTGTAAAAAAAAAATACCTAATGCCTAAACGTGTAGTCCGGGTCATAAGGTCTCATTATTCCCAGCTTTGCACACACCACTGTCCAACACTGTTGGGAAACTAGAAGCCTATATGTTTAAGTATTAGTGTGCAATTAAGTCACAACTCATAAACTCTAAAGTGTTTCTGCGTATTATATGTCCATACCTTTGACAGTGATGGATAAGCCCATCAAGGCCTCCCGCAGAGCACTCCTCTTCCTCCACCTCCCTTCATCTGTGTTGTACATCTCCACCACCTTCAGGGGACTCTGGTCCTCTCCCACTCCTCCCACCACCAGGATTTGTTTTCCCAGCACTGCCACAGCTGCCCCAGCACGAGGGGTGGGCATGGGTGCCAAGCTCATCCAGCGGTCCCCCTGCAAATAGAGACAAGCAGCATTCAGGCGGTGCAAGCTTCCCACATGTTAGAGGTTGTACTTTTCCTAAGTTATGGTTTTTCTTTCCATTTTTAGTGTACCTCTTCAGTGCAGGGATTTGTTTTACGTATATGTCGATCTAGTTTATTTCCAATTAAATCAACTGATCTACGACAGGAATAGGGTTGGGTATCGTTTTTTTTTCCAATAATGTAATTACAATAACTTATTTCACCAGTAAATTGCTAAGCGGCAAAAACAACCAAGGGAAAAGGGTATTTTATAATAACTATGAATGCACTCTGACGCTTAGGCTACCAGCTCCAAGTGAACGCACCATCTGTGTTTTTCCGACAACAGCAACGGCAGCCTGTTACGTCCCGGTGTCAGAATCCTCCACAGGGAAACACAGTAACCCTTTACACTGTCTGTCACGTCCGTTTCAGGGCGTCAGAGAGCAGAGCAGGCCCATGGGTGGTAGCGAAATGAGGCACCGAAATCCGCGTTGCTATTTGGCCCGGTAGATACCGGTCGTTTAGGAACCATTGCTGTATTAGCACCGGGTGTCAGTAACCAACCCTAATCATATCTCACTACGCACACATAAACACACCATGTATATATCAGAAGAGAAGATGATAAGAAGGAACAATGCAACATAATAACGTTGCCACAACCGGGAGCAGGAAAATCACCTGCTGCTGTCATTAGAGCTCATTTTAGCTCTATTTGATCCAGTAGATATTAGTTATTTAGGCGATGTATTAGCTCCGAGTTTTGGTACCCAAACCCTAGACAGGAACATTATATTTCGTATATGTATATATTCCAGCTTTATGTCCCCCTTTTCATTTAGTGCATTAGAGAAATGTACCATTTGATGTGTTACATTTTGAGCGTACGTGTATGTATGTGTACGGTACATACGTGTGAATGTCTGTTTTTTTTTGTTAATATACTGAAAATATAATCTGTTGCTTTTTGTCTTGAAATTTTACAGTAGTATTCTAGCAAATTATTCTTGTTTTGACATCACTACAGTAACAATACGTCGTCAGTCATGTACTATCTATTCCTAGTCAGGAAAAAAAATGACACATTAGATACAGTGTCTATGTTGCATTTGTTTGGTACCTCGGGGGAGTAGAGCTCCACGGCCGGGCAGGGCCTCCCTGCTGCGTCGCAGCCCCCTAACATGTACATCTGCCCCCCCACCTCAGACAGAGTGTGGTAGACACGGCCGGTGGGCAGCCGTGCCAGGCTCTGCCAGTGAAACTCGTGGGCTGAAGGTACCGCCATGGCTTCAGCACCCCAGGGGAGACTCGACGAGGCAGGGAGGGGTGAGGGAGGAGGCCAGAGTCAGGGATGTTTGGGGGATTAATCAGGGGAAGCTGAGAAGACGGAGGTGTGGAATAACTGGAAGACTTGAGTCAGGCCCCCAGGGTGAGGGGGAGGTTCTTTATTTGAAAGGTGAAGGGGAGGTGAGCTGGAGGAGTGTCGGATCAGTTAAAGGCCCGGCTGAAGTCTTTTCGGTCCGCCACCTCACGCAGGGTCCTGGAGAAGATATGAGGTGGAAATGGATTTATCAGTTAAAAATACAAGCAGCAGAGTATGCCTTTTCTGTGGAGTTACAAGAGTGGACACACTTACAGTTGCCTAGAAGATGTTATCACTCAGCAACATCTTCAGTAAAGCGTACTTAAGTACAGTTTGGGGGTAGTTGACTTAAATTGATTAATTTGGGGTCTTGGACTAGTTTTTGGACACAATACAAACAATTTGAGTAAATCACATAGTACTCTTAGTATACATCGGAATCGTAAAACAATATGTGCCTACAGTCGGATGCCTATAATTGGTGAACACTCTGTAATGGATAGCGCTTTTCAAAGTCCTCAAAAACATATGGAATGTAACATTTCCACACAAACAATGATAGGAAGAAGGAAGAAAGGAAGGTATACTTGCGGGAAAACTATGACCCACAGGATTCAATTTCACTGTGATAGGGACAGCATAGAGCATAGAAATCAATGGGAAAGGGATGGAGCTGGAGATTAAATTAAAAAATGACGCTGCAAGTGCTAGGCTACTATTTTAAAAACTAGCGACAGAGGAGATAAGAGGTAAGATACTAATCAGTCTCTCTCCAGACTCAAATACGTTGGAATCGCTGCATTCGGGAGTCTCTCTGGATTTCGCAGGACAGTATTTTCTTTTGTGGGGGGGGAGGGGGGGCAGGAGTGACAGGAGTATTTTAGTGGGTTCGGGATGGGATGGGCACGACAATTGATTCCTGTGTCACCCTCTAGTATACACACACAATACTGTAAACATGATTAAGCTGATTTGCAGCACATTTGATAGTTTAACAATCTTTCTTTAATTACTAAATTCAGAGCTCAAATCATAGTAACTATCAGCGTGACGCATGTCATGCTATTTTAAGAGGAACACTCACTACCTGAACTATCAAGTTACTCAAACACCAATACAAATCAGTAGCTCAGAGCAACTTAAGCTTACATTTCTAACATTTTGCATTAAAAAACACCAAATTCCATGTAAGAATTCATTTATGTCGCTGAAAGATAATTTTGTTTGGTCAGACTTGTATGTGTCTCATTCAAATAAATCACCAAGATGTGGAGTTACAAGGTGTCCTCTTCTATTTCAAAGGTCCTATGGCATGAAAATTTCACTTCATGAGGTTTTTTAACAAAAATATGCGTTCCCCCTGCCTGCCTATGGTCCCCCAGTGGCTAGAAATGGCGATAGGTGTAAATCAAGCCCTGGGTATCCTGCTCTGCCTTTGAGAAAATGAAAACTCAGATAGGCTGATATGGAATCTGCCCTTATGAAGTCATAAGGAGCAAGATTAGTTCCCCATTCACTGCTTTGCACGCCCAAAGAATTTGACTTTCAAACGAGCAAAGTTGGTCAAGGTCTATATAAAATAGACTTTAGATACAGTATTAGGGGACCACTAAGGTCTATATAAAAGAGACTTCAGATACAGTATTAGGGGACCACTAAGGTCTATATAAAATAGACTTTAGATACAGTATTAGGGGACCACTAAGGTCTATATAAAAGAGACTTCAGATACAGTATTAGGGGACCACTAAGGTCTATATAAAAGAGACTTCAGATACAGTATTAGGGACCACTAAGGTCTATATAAAAGAGACTTCAGATACAGTATTAGGGGACCACTAAGGTCTATATAAAAGAGACTTCAGATACAGTATTAGGGGACCACTAAGGTCTATATAAAGAGACTTCAGATATAGTATTAGGGGACCACTAAGGTCTATATAAAAGAGACTTCAGATACAGTATTAGGGGACCACTAAGGTCTATATAAAAGAGACTTCAGATACAGTATTAGGGGACCACTAAGGTCTATATAAAAGAGACTTCAGATACAGTATTAGGGGACCACTAAGGTCTATATAAAAGAGACTTCAGATACAGTATTAGGGACCACTAAGGTCTATATAAAAGAGACTTCAGACACAGTATTAGGGACCACTAAGGTCTATATAAAAGAGACTTCAGATACAGTATTAGGGGACCACTAAGGTCTATATAAAGAGACTTCAGATACAGTATTAGGGGACCACTAAGGTCTATATAAAAGAGACTTCAGATACAGTATTAGGGGACCACTAAGGTCTATATAAAAGAGACTTCAGATACAGTATTAGGGGACCACTAAGGTCTATATAAAAGAGACTTCAGATACAGTATTAGGGGACCACTAAGGTCTATATAAAAGAGACTTCAGATACAGTATTAGGGGACCACTAAGGTCTATATAAAAGCATCTAAAAGCAGCATGTCATGGGACCTTTAAAGAATAACGCTAATTGCTTATGGAACCTATGGGATACATTCTAATGTTTAAGTCAATAAAAACTTCTGCAGTATGTGATTACTTTACCCACCTTTCCCTCTCTCTACATCACTTTGCCCATGTGTAACTGAATTCAAACATCCACGCACTGCTCAGGTGAGAAGCAGCTGTAGATTAGTGAAACCGAACTGACACAGCGTTTTGCATGATTTTTTCCTTCCTTGCCGTTGTGATGTTGGGCGCTGCTGCTTTTTTCCTGTGTTGTCCCTCAGGAGCTTTCTGTTTCCTGCGTGTAACCCACTTCTCCTGCCTACGTACGGTTTTCAGCGAGGAACGGGGGAGGAAGTCTGTCACTGACGTGGGAGGAAGCATCCAGAATAAACCCACGATGCACTGCAAGCCGAATTCTGAATGCATCACGGACTACATCACCTTAAATGCTCCCTGTATCACAGCCTTGTTATACAGCGAGGCATAACAACAGTCATTACTGCCGAAGTCAGGAGTGTTTTGAGGGGGTCACAGGGAGATTTAAGTAAAAATGTTACTGCTGCTGTTAAATTACCCAGCTATGATTAAACACAGTCTCTCTGCAGTTTATCCTATAAATCTCCACGTCTATTTAACACCTCCCCCTTCCAGACCTCCACCTGTTTCCCTCTCTCTGTCTCCCTCCTCCGTTTTACGGCCACGCTTTATCTACCTGTCATTACTTTGATCATCTCACAGACGGAGGAATAAAGGACAGAGGGTAAATATAAAGAGGGGACTGTCCTTCAAAATAACCCCCCCCCCCACTTGAGTGTGCGCGGGTAGGCTGCCATAGCAACAGTAAGGCGATGCTTCTTTTGTTTTTCAATTTTTTTGTGCACATGATTGCCTATCGCTTGGCTTGCTGTTAATAATGGCTCATGAAAAAGGATGAAAAACAAATAAAAGCATTTGCTTTCCTTTAGGCCGAGCGTGGCAGGAGTGCGCTTGCTAACGAGGCAGGATAGTTCTCTCCCGCCCCGGCTCAGAGTGCATTAATTGCAATCTGTAACCGATTTGGTTCGCCACGTCGTTTTTTTTTTTTTTTTAATTAACTGCTTGAACAGCTTGAGATCAACAGTGAGCCCACCAGCATCATCTGAAGTCATTTACAATCAGCATGCCTCCAACTTGAAACTTTTAATTAGGTTGCATAGCTCCTCTCCCTGAGCTCCCTCAGTGCAACGACTGTCTCGAAATGTAAAGCCACAGAAAGCATCATTCATTAAATGAAGCATAATGAAGTGTTGTGTTAATTTTGTGTCATGTCTCGTCATTGGTTAGCGTCTCATCAGCCTTCCATCCACGTTTGAATGACAATACGCGTCATTGACTGTATGATAAACAGGCTGTAGTGTAGGAGGAACATCTGAACGCAGTATGGTGGTTGTTCTGCTCATGGACAAACACATCAATGTGTAAATAGTGAGAATGCAAAAGCTAACCTGAAGCCAAGGCACAAATCCAGCCATTAATAACATTTGATACAACAAATTAGAATATTTAAGATGACTAAACTGGATCCTACTGCTCTGCATGGGAGTTAATCCCTTATTAATCAGCCCTGGAAGGAAGAATCTAGCATTACTCTTCCTCAGAAAAGACTCACATTAGGGAATCAGATATTATTCATTTTTCATAACGTTTTCAGATGTATCATGAATAACATATATTTATAAATATTTATTTAGTATGTAATTAAATGTACTTGAATGTGTTCAACTGAAGGTAAGTATTTCAAATGTTATGGGTTTCATTGCATTACTTAAAACTAATAAGCTTAGGTCTAGATGCAGCGATGGTGACTCTGCGAAATAATCTCAGGAAGGAATCTGTTCTGGTGGAACAAAAAAAAAAAAAAAGATATTTTATGAAGATAACTGTTCACAGTTACAGTGTATCGCTGTGTGCAATGTTACTGTACGCAGCAATCCCACCAATCGGTCCCAAAATGTCCCAGTTAGCTATATTCAAACATACATTATATGCAATCATTCCCCGAAAAAACCAAGCAAGCCTGCCGTGTCGCACAATCCAAATTTTCTTCAAAACTTGACATTTTCAGCGTGTAGCTCGCTAGCTCGAAGTTTGTTGTTTTCCGAAGTGAAGGGATTTTGAGAAGGGCAACACACAGAGCGAAAGCGGAGGGACATCTGGCACGTGAGGCACGTGGCAAGGCAACTATCCTGGAAATGTACTTCCGTTGATCCAGACTAGGTGGTGGCCAATCAGCTGATGACTGAGCATCTGATTGTGAAGCAAGAATGGAGCAGCTGATGCCAATCAGCTTATTGCAAGCTGTACTTCGGTGCTCTAACAAACTAACTATTACTATGCTTTCAGAAAGGGATGACTGTAATGATACTTACAAGACTGAGTTGAATATAAACTTATTTATTAATTCCCAGTGACAGCATACACATTCCACAGCATATGTGAACACTACAGCTACCTAGTAGTTGGGATGACATCTACTTATCACTACAATGACAATAACAGCCGTACAATTAAAACACATAAATATGAAATATCGACAATATATTGATACTTAATAAAGACCGACGATAAAGGATTTTTAAGGCCGATACCGATACAAATATTTTGTAATTAAAAATTCTGATATTTCGATATATCGGATGATATATATAATTATTTCTTTTTTAAATCCAGAAACGTGTGACAAAACATAAACAGATTTCCCTAACATTAGTTATTTGTAGTTATTAATTTTACTAAAATAATATAATAATAATTTGTTTTAGTGTCACAACAGATCAGAGGAACATCAAAATATATTAAAGTTCTGATAAACAAAATGTATAAAAATACAAACTTAAGATATGAAACTTAAAGTCCTTTGAACAAAAACACAATAACAAAAGAAATAATCAGTGTTTTTATTTTATTTTTAAAAAATTCATTTATCAGAATATTTTATTTGTCATGAATGATTCTGATAAATGAATATTTTAAAAATAATAATTATTGGTTGTTTTTTTTATCGGCCATTATAAACGCCGATACGATAGTTCAGGAAATGCCTAATACCGGTAATAATATCGGCCTGCCGATATATTAGTCGAGCTCTAATACATAATAACTATAACTATAAATACAAAGAGATGTGGGTCAGTTGCATTTGAGACCTACCTTGCATCACACAAAAGCCTGAACCTTGAGAACCAGAGTGCTGGTAGTTTTTGCCATGATTACAGCCCAAAACATGAGAGAAATCTGTGTAATCGTCACTGAGGTTGTCTGTTTCAGTGAAGGACTCCTGCACTTGTAGACTGAGAGGACACATTTCCATCTAGATGGCAGCTTGTTGTATTTGTTGTGTTGGAAAATCACACCACCAGTTAGCGTACATACCGTACAGTACATACAGTACACCCATCTAGGTCGTTACCATAGCAACCAATGCAGCTAGTTACAAGAGGCCGGAAAAACCAAACACATGAATTACAAGCTGGAAAGGCAGTCCTAAACATAGGAATGGTTAAACAGTAGGTGCCTACAGTCTGAACACAGTGGCTGCCTGTAATTAGCTCAAATAAGGAAGCACAATCACTGGCAAACAAATTAATTATTTTTATTACTAATAACTACTACTAATAATAACACATAAGACTTAAAGCACTTCTCTAAGTCCTCAATGACGCTTTACATGCAAATAAAACCAAAGACGCAGTGATCATCTCATTTTTGCAATAAAAAAACCTGTTGATTTTGGCATTGGGCCCAAGACTACAAATATACAGCAGAAAGCTGTGTAACTGGCATAAGGGGTATAAGGAGAGATTATATTGAGTTGTATTGTGGGAAATGAAGGATTCCTTCCCTCTGCTGATCAATATTGACTTTTCATTTTGTAATCCATCCCTTGTGGGTCCCCCAACTTCATGAAAGTAAATGATGAAAACACCCGAGCACCCCTGTAAATGTGGACTAAAGTAGAAAATATTTGTCAAAGAGAAAGAGGAAAAACTCAACATACAGCACAACGGTCCGTGAGTGCACTATGGCAACAAAATCCCCCAAAAACTGCTGTTTGTGCTTTTGTTTTGCAATAAGAGGTGGTCTGAGTATCTGATGCCAATACAAGTGCCAAAATTGCACTGCTCCTCCTATGCCTGATGTTCATTAACATGCTTATTTCAGCTTGTTTTACAGGATGATCCGCAAATGAAAAATCCTGCAAATGGGCAAGAAACTGTATTTATGCACATCATGGTTTCAACAATACACTGAGGTTTGAAATAATCCCGATTGCTTTGACGACTAAATTGTAGCTTGAGATAGATCACCAGTCTTTAATCTGCTGCAGAGCTGACCCAGACCTCCCTGGGGCCACACAGTCACAACTGACACCCAAATGTATTGCATTGCCACAATAAAGTTATTACCTAAAAAAACTATTAACTTTATCAGCTGCACCAGGCCCATTCAAACTGGATTACTCAGATTTTCTTTTATGCATTTTTAAATGTAAAATACCTTTTATACTATGGCTTGGCTAAATATTTGATGTTTCTTATTTACTAAGAGATCCATACAGCCCAGTAGTTGTAACTAAACCTTGAGTGAGAGCCTAGATAATCATTGTCTTGTTTTGAAATCATCATGCCCATTCACGGTCTGGACTGGTCCCCACAAAGGTTGCTGCTGGAAAGCAACAGTTTCATTCTGTGTGTATACAGTATGGATGCATGGTTACATGTGACCGAATGGGGGAGGCAGGGCCCTTGCGCAATTTGCAAATTGCGTAGTGAGCGTATAGGGTCACCAGATAATGGCTGTATGGTTTCACATGTTTTTTAAACAACCTCTTTCCCTCAGTCTCCTTTATTCCTCCTTTCAAGTCTTAAGGCTCTGACACACCAACCCAATCGGCCATCGGACAGTCTGGCGAGGTCAGTGACTCGGGTCTGTTCGGTGTGTTCCGTGCCGTCGTCCGTCGGAGGAGCCATCGTCCTTCATTTGGGCCGATTTGACATGTTGAATCGGTGGATGGGCATTCGGACTCAAAGGACCAATCTGATTGGCCGAGTGCTAACCCGAAAATGACGAGCGGGATTAGCGTGACTAGAGTCTCTCAAAGTCTGACGAAAATCTTTTAAACTGACCTTTGTCGATGTGAAATGAAGACAGATTCAGCAACTGCACGGCCTACTCTATTCACTTTTTTTGACCAACTGGACCGACGGTCGGCCGTCGGGTTGGTGTGTCAGAGCCTTTACTTACAGGTTCAGCTGTGATTTTAAAAGGCTTGTATAACCACCAGTTATTTTTGTGCAGTTACCTATTTTCATTATTTGGAGGTCAAATAAAACACCTGGGGGGCTTTTCCTGGTGTACAACTGACCATCTCTGTACTCGCTTTCTCTCCTTCTGTGGGTGCAGGCAAGGGATAATTTATCGACTTGTATTTCATTAGACTGTGTGTGTGTGTGTGTGTGTGTGTGTGTGTGTGTGTGTGTGTGTGTGTGTGTGTATGCGTGTGTATGACAATGCAGAGGACGGTACCTAAGCTTTATCAGACAAACAGCTTTTTACACTGGCCTGGTTTAACCTTACTGAATTCATCCCCCAGAGCTTCAACAGCAGTTCTACTTCCCTGAGTCCGATACAATCAGTACTGTTTGGCACAAACGCACTGCAAATACACACAACACAACCAAACACACAAAGGCGCTGCAAAAACATCCAACACAACCAAATACACAAAGGCGCTGCAAACACATACAACACAACCATTACATTACATGTCATTTAGCTGACACTTTTATCCAAAGCCACTTGCAATTGCTATATATATGTCAGAGGTCGCACGCCTCTGGAGCAACTAGGAGTTAAGTGTCTTGCTCAGGGACACATTGGTTGATGTATCACAGAGGGAATTGAACCCTGAAAACAAATGCAATAATAAAATGCTGCATCCAGTTTACACAATGGAAGTTCTCCAGGCCTCTAGGGGGAGCGCTAAGTGGAACAGCTTGATTTTTGACCCCACTGAGAGAGAGAGAGAGAGAGAGAGAGAGAGCGCTGGACGTTTGACGTTTCTCTCGTTTGGTGGGTGTGTCTCTAGTTTATTAGCTCAGGTCACAGGTGATATTCAATCAGCAGAGCGGTGTCTGTGAACTAAAAAGTAATTAAAAAGCAGAGGGCTCTCACCCTCTGGGGGCAAAATCAAGCTGTCCCACTTACCATTCCCCCTAGTGGCCTGGAGAACTTCTGTTGTGTAATCGGGATGCTTGTTTTCGGAGTTTGTCTGCTTTTCTTTTTGCATCGTTTCTGTATTTTCAGCATGTTTATGTATTTGCTTGTGTTGTGTGTATTTGCAGCGCGTTGGCTGAATGCTGCACATGTGTTGCCAAACTAATGAAGATGTAACCCTCCTGTTGTCCTCTGGTCAAATTTGACCCCTTTTAACAATGTCTATATCAGAAATTTGGCACTTTATAACGAAATTATCACAAAAAAGGATGGATTCCTTGCAAATACAATTGACCACTTTCATTTAATTTGGGATGTAAATTGAAATGGTTTCAAGTCAGCATCCTGACCAAACTCATCCCATATGAAAATAATGAAAATATGCCTCATTGTGTGTGAATATAAGTGAAAAAATATATTTGTTCCGTTTCATATGTAAAACATTTGGTGATGGGGAGGGGGTGTTGTTCGGACAGACCTGCCCCCACGGCTAAAAAAAAATCCTAAAGGGAACACTGTAGAAGGCGAAAGATTGGCAGTGAGAGCTACCATGGATGAACAGACAAAGTAAAGAAACCTGAAGAAGCTCAAACTTTTCTGAAGAAAATGTTAGTACTCCCTACACAGTTTCATTGACAGGTGAGGTCTGGAAAGTGAGCAGAAACACAAGGCTACGGCAAAGGAAGTTGATGTCAAAGTAAAGGAGAACTTTTGGATAAGATATCCAGGACAGCAGGCCTCATTTTCTCCAACACATTATATATATATATATATATATATATATATATATATATATATATATATATATATATATATATATATATATATATATATATATATATATATATATATTGTACATGATATTTACAAGGCCTCTTAGCTGTAATCCCTCAAGGCCCAAGAGCTCTTCTTCACCATGTGAACATACATTAGTCTGGCTATCACCACACCAAGATTAGTCAGTAGATTTGAGATTCAGCATTGGTCTGGGGGAGTCTGCTCTGTATTTTCTCTGCACAAGAGGAATGACCAATGGGTATAGTTGAAATCACTCTGTACGCAACTGGATAGTCCTTCAACCAATCAGACCAACGATCTGGGGGACGTAGAAGCGACAGAGGCATCAACGGGTTTGGTGAGCTTCGGTGGTCGCGATGTTGAATGTAAGCTTGGTCGCTTCTCTGTCGTCATCGTGTTAAACCTGTCACTAGCGCCAGGTAGATGAGCCAGTTTGTGATTGGTTCCCCGCGAAAACATGCAGGTTTCCAGACCGAGCTGCAGGGTCAAATTAAATCGCCGGCAGAGTGGGTTTGCCCAGTCTAAACACATTCAGCCTCTCTGGCTGACAGATCCACAGCTCAGCTCCTCTCGACCAACTGAATCACCACCTTGTTCCAAGCAGCAGCTGCAGACATGCTGCCGCTAGTCTGCTCCAAGATTAGGTGGAGCTGTGTGGGTTACCTGACTCCAATTGATCTAATGGCCCAGACAGGATTAGGGCAAAATGGTGCTTTAACAGAGCGGGCAGAAAGTGGAAGGTTTGTGGGCTGCAAAAACTCGCTCAACCAAGAAGACTCTCCTCAGAGCCTGAGCTGACCTCTGGATCAATAGGCCAGAGGGAGAAACAGCATCCCTCATTCTCCAGAAAGCACATGGAGCCAATGGCTGTCCTCTCTGCTCATCTCCTCTAGGGTTGGGTATTGTTTTTGTTTTTTTCCCCGATACCAGTGCTAAAGTGCTACTTTTAAAAGGGTGCCAGTGCCTAAACGTTGGCCTGAACCAGTTTTAAAAATTAAAATAGAGGCAAAATGAAATGATTTCTTAACGATGTAATGACAATAACTTATAACAATAACTTATTCCACCAGTAAATCGCTGCTAAACGACAATGTTTAACTACCAGTTAGCTACCAGTTTCAGCATTTTGTGTTGTTTTTTCCGGCAGCTGCAGACTTTTACGTCTTGGTGATGGAATCCTCTACAGTGAAATACAGTCACACTTTTAACGTTTAACATTAGTTGTCAGCATTTTAAACCAGTTTAACCCAGCTACAAGCTAACAGTAGGCTAGCATTACCTGCTGTCAGGTGTAATGTCCCTAGTGTCACGTGCAGCGATGCTTCTGTTTCAGCCCATCAGAGAGCAGAGCAGGCATTTTATTGGCACCGAAATGAGCTTTTCTATATATCGGCCGTTTAGGAACCGATGCCATATTAGCACCGGGTTTCAGATCCCCATAAACACACCATGTACTATCTGCATTAAATCACCATCAGAAGACAAAGATGGTAAGAAGGAACAATGCAACATAATAACGTTATTCCACAACACAGAGCAGGAAAATGACCTGCTGCTGTCATTGGAGCTCACTCTGCTGCTGCTGGCCACTTCACTCTGAGTGCTTTCATTTACATATTTTACACAATATTGAAATGGCAAAACGCCCCAGCCCAGCTGTTCCTGTGTCCATATTGGTACTGATGAACTGAATTAGCAAACTTAATCTGGTCCTTTAATGAGAGGGTTGAGACTAAATAGGTTGTGGCTGATATTTAGGTGAGGCTGTTTTGAAGCAAACTGTTGGCGTTTCTCTTATCTGCCTTTGCAGTAAAAGCCCCCCGCTTGGGGTGGCTGCCCTCATGTGTTACTGTGTGTCTTGTATTGTCTTGTTTGTGTGTACAGAATGTGCACGTGTCTGTGTTCAGGTGCTATAAAAGTGAGCACACTGTCACCGTAGCAACTCAAGTGTGCCATCATGTTAAAGAGGAAAGAGTAGAGCACCATTTTCCGTCTCCTTCCATGGTCTTCAT
Organism: Percina caprodes; assembly: GCA_013375575.1. Taxonomy (NCBI): domain Eukaryota; kingdom Metazoa; phylum Chordata; class Actinopteri; order Perciformes; family Percidae; genus Percina; species Percina caprodes. The sequence continues at coordinate 1,122,198 of JABXJD010000025.1, forward strand.
AGCACTAGTACATGAACGCACTGACCGTCTCTCAGCTTGTACAAAAATAAAAGGACGAGAACGTGATTGAGGGAAAATACAGATGATTCAAAATGATAAATCACTTGATGAAAACACTTTTATGTAAAAGAGTAATCCTTCTTTTTAAAATCCTCTTAAAGGAACACGCCTACTTATTGGGACTTTATCTTATTCCCTTAGACAAGTGGATACATACCCTTCTCATCTCCGTGTGTGCTGTAACTCTGTCTGACGTCCCTAGCATTAGCTTAGCCAAGCAAAGATCCTGCATCCATTTTTTCATAATTATCATCCTTAGTGAAATGTTCTGAGCAAACACGACGGTTCTTGAAGGTGGCTACAGGTGTATTTGGATCCATATCCAGAGCAAGTAGCCATAGATTCAGCCGGTCAGCGTTTTCGGTTGGAATTCTGTGTCTCCCCTGTTAATTGTCGCAGCTCAGCGAACGCCTATGATTGTAAACTATGCTTTTAGTATCTAGTAATTGTTGACTCTATTACTCCAACTCCGAGCAAACTCCAACTGAACTCAAGTAGCAAAAGTAGCAAAAGTAGCAAAAGTACCAGTCCATTGCCTTTCTGAGAATATAGTTCCCAGTTAGTATGGGGTTAGAATATGCCTGTTTCATGTGACGTTGTTATTTGTACACGCTGTGACTATACAAGCGTTCAGTTTCTATGCTCCTCATATCTGGAACAAACTCCCAGAAACCTGCAGGTCTGCTGCTACTCTCAGTTCTTTTAAATCAAGGCTGAAGACTTTTCTTTTTGATGTTGCCTTTCTTTAAATGATGTTCATTTCTTTACTGTTTAATCTTTTATACTGCACTGTAACTTTTATTCTTGTGTTTTATCTGTTTTTATTTTTAACTGTTTCTTCTGTGTTTTATTGGTTTTATTTTCTGTTGCTGAACTGTGATATACAAATAAAGCTGCCTTGCCTTGCCTTACAAATCACAACATGTAAATAGGAACATGTTGCCGTTATTTTGTCACTTACTGGGAGCAGTAGCTAGCTGGAACCAGTTACCTGCAGGATCTTTGCTAGGCTAAGCTAATGCTGGGGGCGTCAGGTATGTATCGACCTGTCTAACTCTAGGGGTAACGGTGAATAAGTCCCAAAAAGTCGGCGTGTTCCTTTAAGGTGAGATGTAAACATCAATGGTGTCCTCCTCAGCTGAGCTGTAACTTTAGCTATCTAATGCAAACTAGCAGTATTGGTTAGCAATAAATCAATTGCCAAGGTATCGTCACCATCACCAAGAGCCTGGGTCTGTCTGAGGTTTCTGCCTAAAAGGGAGTTTTTCCTCGCCACTGTCGCACTAAATGCTTGCTCTTGTGGGAATTACTGGAATTGTAGGGTCCTTGTAAATCATAGAGTGTGGTCCAGTCCTATTCTATCTGTAAAGTGTCTTGAGGTATCTCGTTAGGATTTGATACTATAAATAAAATTGAATTGAAGGTAGCGTTGTCGGACCACGAGCCACTTGGCCGTGAGCACGCTTACTTCTGCGCGGCGATGCGGTCGGCTGGTGTAGTTCTGTAGAAAGAAAATAGTTCCGACACAAAACTGCTCACAACTAGGACTGTGGATTATCCTGAGTAACTGCCTCTTGATTTCTTGAAGAGACATTAAATAAATAGTTTTTTAAATATACTTTTTTGCCGCTTTAAGCACCACAAGCCGAGTGCCATCTAGTTCCATCATGTTGGAGAGAAGGCAGAAATCTCTATGGCCGATATCTCCAACACTGAATTCACACCAACACAATCTTGATTAATAAATAGCACTACAGGTAAAAGTAAAACATATATTTGATTTTGGGGTATATAATGTACACCATATGCCCTCTTGCACTTTGATGCACAAACAAATCTGGGAGCAGTAGAGAAGCTAATCCGGAGAGGTGGCTGCATTTTGCATGTTGCCGCGCCAAGGCGCCATGGCGACAAGACGGAAATAGATACAGACGCTTAGGAAAAAGCAAACATTAGCAGAGCTGAGAAAACAAAGCTTGATGTATGCATGGACATGGACATGCCTGCACTAAAAAACATGCTTGGTTACATAAGGACAGTTCCCACTGTACTGTGTTGTGTCCCTAAAGCACAGCCCCCTACCCTGGCTCAACCACTCATATATTAAGGGCATAGTGGTTCTGCTCCCTTCTGCTAACTGCTGTGTAGGAGTCAAATTAGAGTGAGCTGATCCAGTATGACATCGCTGGGAAGGCTTGAGTGGAGAAAAGAGCAAAGAAGGCAGATGCGTAAGGAAAGGAAAGATGGAAGGGGGGGGGGGGTAACGGTGAAGAGTGGGAAAAGTGGGCTAAGTTAATGGATGGAGGATATTACATGGAGGACATAATGAGAGGGAGGGACAGGTTAATGAGGGAGGTGATAAAGACATGGTAGCAAAGCCAACGGGTTACATGGAGCACAAGCTCTATTACAGGGGGGAGAAAGGGACATTATAATCCCTGTGGTCTTATAAGTAATTACTGTGTGATAGAGAAAGAGAATGGTAAGACCTATCTACTGTCAGCAGATTTAGAATGAACTCCCTAACGGTTCTTTCATTGCACCATTGCTTTTATGTGTGCGTGTGTGTTTGCTGTACTCCCTTTTAAACTTTGAATGGTTGACTTTCAGCGCAAGAGCATTTGTGCATAGTGAGAGTATTTTTTCCTCAGCGTTTACCAATACTTAAAAAGAGAGTGTTTACTTCCTCCATGTGACAGCAGGAGGTCTGGACAGTGTATTCTGCATGCAGGCTTGCCTTTACCTTCCTGTTCTACAGATATACAGCAACCAGCCTGCTCTCCTTCAGTCGGGTACAGTATTTATACTAACTTGCATTGTTAAGTTGAGCAACAAGAAGTTAATAAACACCAGCGTTATGTGTCCCTGTACATCACAAGCTCCAGTACGACATGCTAACATTTTTAGCATGCAGTGTGTTGAGAAAAAGGACTATCCAAACTAAGTGAGACGGGTATGGCTGCAGCCTGGAGCGTCTCATGCGGTCTCGTCTCATGCGGTCTCGTCTCATGCGGAGTTGTGTCCAACGGTAAATTCAGAGGGTCAAAAATACGAAATCGCGAATAATTTTCCAGATGGAGTCACGGGGAAATTCGTGACCACATTTGTTGCAATCAATTGAAAAACGTTAAAAACTGTTAAAGTAACAATTTTGCCATAAATACAGTTTGTTCATTTCTGAATGTTATGGTTGTGTTGTTCCATATTAACGTAGATACATTTGATGAAACCTGCATCAGCGACACAGCCATTTCTGCCAACTAACGGCAGGATTTCCTGAAGAGGGATAACAAGGATCTGCACACACAAGAACAAGAATACAAAAATACATGTTAATAAACATGTTACACTCTTTCCAAGACTCTTTACTCTTTATTTTATATTCTATATTGTATAGCTCTACTGGCGCTACCTCGGCTGTCGGGTGTCTGAGACCAGGGGCAGAATGCGGTTGTATTATTCTACTACCGCGGCCTCGGCCTTCAGGTCCCTGGGACCCGTCCTGCAACTTGGATCAAAGTTGCAGCCATAGAAAGAATTTTTTAGTTTGCCTATAATCTGCATTTATTTTAGAGCCGGACATATTTTTTTGAATATTTAAAAAAAGACCAAATATTTTACTCATTAGCATGATAGTTGACGCAAGCTTTTACTTTGAAAAGTAAAAGAGATATAGTGTTTTATTCCAGACGTGAGCTTTTATTTTGAAAAGTAGAAGCTTGGGGATGGCAGAAGGATTTTTTTAGTTTGCCTATAATCTGCATTTATTTTATAGACGGACATATTTTTTTGAAGTATTTTAGTCATTTGTAGGATTGCCGTTACTGCAGAGTTAAAAAAGTATTTTATTCATAGTTCATTCATTCATTTCATATAGTTGACGCAGGCTTATCTTATTCTAGACAATAGTCTGCATTTATCTTGTCAACACAACCATAACATTCAGAAATGAGCAAACTGTATTTATGGCAAAATTGTTACTTTGACTGCAACAAATGTGGTCACTAATTTCCCCGTGACTCCATCTGGAAAATTATTCACGATTTCGTATTTTTGACCCTCTGAATTCACCGTTGGACACACCTCTGCATGAGACGAGACCGCATGAGACGGGACGGATGAGACGGGACGGATGACATGGGACGCTCCAGGCTGCAGCCATACACTCTTGAACTAAGTCGAAGAACTGAGAAAATTAATTTGTTGCTGTTTGTATTTTTGGAACTGCTGTGCAACCATAAATTCATGAGCCATGCAGTAATAGTTGCACACAGTCTTCCAACGTCTAACTTTAGCTTGAACAGGGAAAGTAGTCCATGCTTGAAAAATATAGTACATTATATTTTTTACCAATCTCTCAACCAAAACTTCCTCATATGACAAGTTCAGGTTCAGGTTAATTGCCATAGGAACAACCATACATTGAAATTCATGTGCTAAATATCCCAACTAGGGCTGTGGCTGTCAATTATTTTAGCAGTAGTTGTAGCACTCCACCAATTATTCCATCGATTAATAATGTAATTGGATTAGACATGCTTTTGCTTTATTAAAGAGTAAATATCCAAAAGAGAAAATAGGACAGGTCTCTTAAAAGGAACAATTTATTGGGTTCTCCAATGTATGTTTTTACTGTTTTGTGCTAAAAAGAAATGATATAAAGTAAGTACCACCAGTCGTCAATCAAACTGTGACTTTGGAGCACCACTGCCACTTCTATATTTAAAAAATGTCACTCATCTTGTCAGAGGGAGATGGCCTGTCCTTCCCACAGCACTGACTCTGACAGACGTATGTTATTTCTGTTTTTAACTTCCTCCTAACTTTGACAGGAAGGAGTGCCATTCTGTTCGTCTTGTGAGAAAAGAATGCAGGCGAACGTCACACTGAGGCCAGCATCGCTTCGCATTGATTTAACATAAAGGTGCACACTTTGCCTAGCAACTGACTGAAATTATATTTATGAGTGTGTGTGAAAGGGAAATAACCAATGCTTGCTGAGACAAAAAGAGATGAGGAAAGGAAGTAAAAAGTGAGGAGTGGAAGGGAAAGCGTGGGGAGAACAAATGAGGAGGTGAGGCTCTTCGACTAGAAAAATAGGAAAACCAATGACACTACTGTACCTTAAGGTTGGGATCCCAGGCAGGAAACCCTCGCTGATTTCTCAGCACTGCAATTCAGTTACCTGTGAAGTCAAGAAGATAACACTATAAACTCAACACCACAGAGCATTATTACACACTAACTAACTGCAGCTTTACAGGGGAGACCTTTTGTCTGGGCTAACCCTTGACTTTACCCAGCAGGGAAGCACGACATGGGAGCTCTCCTTGGGTCTTGAGGAGCTGCGGTGTTTATTTATTCACGGGCAAACTGAAACCTACACTGTACATTTACTACCATTTGACAACTTTACTGCTAATTTCCTCTCTGCTCCGAACGCCAATACCACTTAAAACCACGCCTTGACCAAGGCCATTTTCACACGGTGGCACTGCCAGCATCGAAGCTTGCGTGTAACATTTTAACAAGTTGTTTTTGTCATTTACTCTTATCAGCATGTCATGTCAACCCGTTCTCACTCGCAACTCGTCAAATACGGACACTTGGGGAGTGGATCTCAGCGTCATATACGAGACAAAAAGCACCCTTCTCATTATCACAGTGTCACACGCACAAACAATTAAAGATGCAGAACTCTCGTCAAATTAAAATATACGACACAAAAACACCCTTCAGCGTCTTTATGGAACGCACCGGGCAGAGCAGCAGCTGGAACGCGACGCAGGTAAATGACGACGTATGAATAGCAACGATGTTAGTTGTTGTAGTTATTTTTTTATTTGTGATCTTTTGCATTGGTATGTGCTGCTGCGCTTACCTGTGTGTGTGTAACAAGATTAGTGTGCGTGCTGTGCATAAGTCTAGGAGCATTTTACTAATGAGGTTATAATAACAATGACTTTAGATCAGGTTTTTGTTGGTCAATGGCACGATCCCTTTCAACTGCATCAAGACAGCAATACGTTAAGAATGCACCTGAGCTCTCCCTGTAAGACCAGCACACCCACGGCCACAAAGATGGCCGTAGGTGCATTCGCTGTTTAAACGATGTGGGCGCTAGATGATCTTAAAATAGCAGCCCAGAAACTTAGAAGACTTTGAAGACTGGGTCCTGGATCCTAAATGTGGATAACAATATATAAAAGGTATATATATTAGATAACATGTTAGCCATTATAATAGGCTGTGTGTCTGAATTAATCTGCCCTCCCTCCCTTAGGAAGAAAGGAAGTCATTGAAATGTCATTCTTCCTCCTGCACATCTGTGCTCAGCCTCAGCCTGAGCCAAGACAGACTGAAGACAGACAAGTGTGGTAAATATTATTATTGAGTAAGTGACCTTTCAGATAAGGCCTGGATGGTCTTTATATTCCCTGTCATCATTTTCATGAGGACTGTAACAATAGATCCATCATCATCAATCATTTCATAGGCTGGCAAAGGAGTTTAAAACCTTTTCAAATATGATAAATGATGTAAACAATGCAATAACATCAGAGACTTTGATTGAGTAGCCAGTTTATGGGGTAGACATAGCAAAAAACAAAAAACATTACAACCGTTGTGCAATTTTTGCAGGACTGTTGTATCACTGTATTAGTGGTATGTGTACTAGTAACCTGACAACTGAGTGTATGTTATATTTATTTTTCCATTGCCCCCCTATGTTATCACCACGTTTTGCTTGTGTCTGTGTCACTTAATGGCACTTTGTGGTCTTATATGGTATCATGTCTCTAATATTCCTGCAGTAAGACTATGTCTATTTTTAATTACCATAGGTTTCTGGTCTTCCCAGTGGGAATAACCATTCAGACAACTGCATGTTGTTGCTTCTCTGAACATTTGTAATGGAGGATTTTAAGGCTTTAAAGGCTCATTATCACAGTGTCACACACAAAAACAATTAAAGATGCAGAATTCAACGTTACATAGTAATATATCCATAGTGAAGTGGCTGGCAATATATGTATGCTTACCTAGGCTAGCTAATGTAGACCACTGTAGGCTAATGTAGACCACTGTAGGCTACTGTAGGCTACTGTAGGCTACTGTAGGCTACTGTAGACCACTGTAGGCTACTGTAGGCTACTGTAGGCTACTGTAGACCACTGTAGGCTACTGTAGGCTACTTTCATTAAAACCCCAGCTAGCAATAGCGTATGGAAAAATAAAGTGTCCCCTCCTTTTAGAATAGTCTTAATATTAGCTTGCAATAACCGTATCGCACCACTAGCTTAACTACGTTTGCCTCATCAATTCTCCGAAGTTTACAGTAGAAAGCGGTAGGTAACTTTCACGATATTTCCGGAGCACCGTGTAGCAAAATGTAACGAGTAACGAAATACTGCTAGCTAAAGTACTAGCATTACTTTTCAACTGAGGCAGTAGTCATGTCAAACCGCTCAAGTGGCTCGCTTCTCAAGAAGACCAATGACATCCATGTATGTACCTCTCTCTCTCTCGAGCTACTTACTTCTCCCGTTTCCTTCGCCTTTCTCTCGGTGTGTGCCGCTTCTCCTTTCCCCTCCAGTCCTGTTTCTGGAGGAGAGATGGAGAGAGGATTCGGATCCAAGCGGAGGAAGATGGGAGCCGAGGCGCGCCGCTTGTAGCTCGAGCCGCACCGGGAGCGCACAGCTGAAGAGCGGGCTGTAAACACGACAGATCTCCGCTCACCGAGCCTCATATATCGCCATTATGTGGGTCAGGGATGAAGTATTCATCTACAGCTTTCATCTCACAAGTTAACATGTATTCCTGCAATGGTACAAGCCGGAGATAGAGGGAGACAGCTTGTGTGTTTTTGGTAACCTATATTTGGTAAAAGGGAGCCCAATGACACTAGTCCATGTATTTGTAATGAGAGCGATATGTTAGTGGGCGTTTATTGGTCTTTCAGTTGATTTAAGGTTGTATTTCATAGATGAAATACATGAAATAGGCTATGTAATCCAGCCTAATTATTAAAAGTACCTAGGAATGTCTGGTTTTTTCGTCTTTTGACTTGAATAACTTTAGTTCAACACACAGCTGCCCAGCATGCACATCATTTTGCAGCCCGAGGCCAGACATCAAATAGGTTCACACTGATACATAAATAGGATTGATATTTTTATTAGGCTATAATATTTTATTCAATTATTATTTTTTGTTAAAAATCAACTTTATTCAACTACACACGTCTACATCTTCAACAACATAGTCTGTCTACAGACCTTTCACAGCAATTTGACATGTTAGAGCAGAAAAGGCTACAGGTGGTGGTGTTTTTTACATTAATCTTAGGTGGTAGGATTTGGTGTTTTTTTCTGGCTCACTGCAAAGCCTTCCTGGGACATATAATGGAGCAGAGCCGTTAAGTGGGTAAGTTATTAGTTTCACCTGTGCTTTTTTCTAATATGGCAAGTCAAAAATGGCAGCTGTGAAGAGGCCAATTATTGCCGTTACAAGCACACTTGTGTCACGGTTATTACTTGTTCTGGTTTTACTCATAGTCACCCAAAAATGTAATATGTAACACAAAAAAAAAGGTTAGTCATATTTTTGTATGATTTGTACACAGCTGTGTAAGTGTCAAACACTTCATTTCCTGCATTCTGGTGAATTTTTCTTCATTAATTTGTGGGGAAAGGCTAGGTGGTGATATAGCCAACCCATTTGTTCCTTTCCTTTCATTAAAAATATATATTCTCTTAGTAATTGACATCTTAATAAATCAGTTTGTTACAGCCCTTCCACGTCAATAAGGCAATAACTAAACAGAGTAAAATAGTAACACACAATAAACAATGGTAACTATAGCCTATCTTGGCAGAGTAGCTGCGGTCTCTGCAGCCTCTGAACCCTTTTATCATAGTTTGAAGCAGTTAAGCTATAGCTTTAAGGCAAACATTTAAATGTATTCAAATAACAATACATTCATAAAACACTGTGCATTACCTGCGCCCTTTCGATTGTTCAGTATCTAAATGTCCTAACTTTGGGTTTTAGGTTAAACCTGTGACAGAGATTAATAAACGGCCTAAAAAGACATAAAGTTAAAGGACAATTCTGGTGCCAAATGAACCGAGGGGTTAAGAACATATGTGTGCCGAGTCGATCCTTCACTGGGATCTGTTTCCATGCTAAACGAATGTGTCTCTAGCTTGAACTAAGCTACCGCTAACCTGCTGCTAACGTTAGCATTCAGGGCATCGGGTAAATCGTTAGTCGAACCACGAACGCTGTGTTTGAGCTTTGTTACGGGTTACTGGTTGCACAGCGTTCGTCGTGACTGTTTTCCAAGATGGCACCCACTTGTAAACATGAACGCTCTTTATAATCTACTGTATCTTTTTAATAACCTGTCTGTACATTTCCAAAGTTCTCAATGCTTCGGTTTACATGTAGGGCCCCTGATTATGCTACCTTTGAAGTGGTGCTATTTTGAGCCTTGTTAGTGGTATTGAAATAGCGATTTACCCGATGCCCTGAAAGCTAACGTTAGCAGCTATTCACCGGTTAGCGGTAGCTTGGTTCAAGCCAGAGACACATTCGATTAGCATGTAAACAGATCCCAGAGAACCATCGACTCAACACACATATGTTATTTACCCCTAGGTTCATTTTGCACCAGAATTGTCCTTTAAGGTTTTAGTTTGGCTAAGAGTCTCCAAATTCTCAACTTCACCATTTCTGTAGCAATTTTCTGCCTTTTGTAAGGCAGTAATGGCCACAATCCTCCCCATACACATCTTTCCAAATCCAGAATCTACACCGTGTCAATAAGGCTGTGTGATTTAGTCTGATAGACAGTCCAGCTTTTGAGTTCCTGTCATTGCCTCGAGAAAATCAAGCCCTCCTTATTTTCTCTGCTTGGGTCATTTCTTTGCCTCCCATCTGCACTTCCACATCCTCTGTCCCCCTCCTATTTTTTAAAAGCCAGACAGAGAGACTTTGACCCAGAAATCCTGCTCTGGAGGCGAGTACCAACTCGCTGTCAGCACTGCTGTCCGGCCTCCTGGGACCTAGCCTGATTACAGCACCATCATTCTCTCTCTTTTAGTTCTGGACACACACACACACATACACACAGACTATGGCAAGACTCTCGATCATGCACATCTGTACTTAACAGCTCATCAAATATGCCTTTTCAACTGCATTGTTATTTTCTAAGAGCCTTGAATCTGTGGAGCCTCCTGTCACTGTATTTTCAGGGCTCTCTGAAGTCTCAGAGTCTGAAACAGAGATGACTGTGGAGATATTGCTGCAGATGACAGCTGGCCAGTCACATAATTGGCTTGTCGACATGCCACTCTCTATCTCTGATGTTTCCATTGGAGCAGACCACTGGTCTGGGGGAAAAGGAATCCACTGCTACATCTATAATTCAGCTGAGACTCAAACTGTCTACAGCCAGCAGTTTTTATTCGGCAAAACTTGCAGCTTATATTACCTGGCACAAGTATGAGGTTTGCCATACTAGGTTAACAGAAGCGGTAATTGGGACAAGGTGTTTTTTTAGGCTGTGCAAACCAATATTAAATCTCACTCAGAGGAAATGGTCTATGGTCAACTTACATGATGAGAACTAAAGAACCAAAATGATCCCTCTGTCCATGGCAGATCACTGACACTGTCATGTCAGTAAACCCTACAGTGTGTTTGTTACATAAGAACTGTCTACACCAGCATTTCCAACGTCCATGTGCAGGTACTCCCTGTTACTGGATCAAACCTGTTACAACTCTGGCTGAATGTTTTAGTGGTTGAGTAGAGTTATGGCAAAAGTTTCTCCTTTTTAAGAAATGGACCTATACACCCCTCTCTCCATTAGCTCTGTTACATTTATGTAAATGTAACACTTTACCTTTATTTTTTTCAAATATTAGTTGTACTTTTGTGATTAATATTAGACAATCATAACAAATCAACGCTGTAGGATGGAAACTTCGTACCTCTATATTTTCATAAAACAACGCATTCTCATGAACAGGTTTGTCTGATATCAAAAGAAAACGTATGCACAACAATTCAGATGATATCCTATGAAATTATGACATCCGGTTGGTCACATGACACCAGGTCACATGATAGTAAACTGTGAGTTTTTATCACAGCTGAGTTTAGCCGGTAAAAGTGGTGACAGTTAAGTGTAGGCACTAAAATGACTAGTTAAAGCAACACTAGAGAACTTTATGTACCTTAAAATAATGTTTCCATAATCGTTTCAGTGGTGCGTCAACTCGTAACAGGTTGAACGACACGTTTGCAATCGCTTCGCAGCTCTCTCGGTTAGCGGATGTGTAGATCCAATGAGACATAATGGGGACAATTCTGCTTCCAACCTGTTGGGGCACAGAAGAGGAAAAAGGTACATAGAGTTGCTTTAATATTAGAAAAAGATCATGGTTTGGATTAAAACACCTGTCCCCTTAAGTGGTGCTGCTGTGATACAAACACGTTTCTTGGGAGAAAGTCTTCTCCCTAGGCGGACCAGAGCGCTCTCAGCAGCCATCAGATAAGGCCTGACACTCTATGTTCCAGTTCATCTCAAAGGTGGATGGGGGTGTTTGAGGTCACGGCTCTGTGCAGACCAGTCAGGTTCTTCCACAACAAACTGGGAAAACCAGATCTTTATGGAGCTGATCTTGAGTATTTTCAAATTGAAACAGTAAAGGGCCAAACACTGTAATTTGTATCTACTCTACCGTATTTAATGCTGTTGGTGCATACAGCAATAAATACATAGAATAGATACAAATAATTACAGTATACGAAAAGCTATAAAATGTTAAAATACTTTACAGTCACATTTCCTGCCTTAGATGGGACTGCTGTGAGAACCACCATGAGGAAGGAGGCGGCATCTGACTGCCACTGTCTGCATTTTAAACACATCTAATTGACTTCAGATTATATTACACAACCATTCACTATATAATCTGTCTCTGCAGGCAAAATTCAAATGCTAACAAAAGTTTAACTACAGACTCAGCCCAGTAAAACTAAAGCTGAAGAGAGCTACGGCATGCCATGCATGTGTGAGCTCTAGACAATGCATATTTTACAGAGTGAAGGGTACAAGGCAGAGTCTTTCCCCATGCGTCGAACACAGTGAGCCCCAGGCAGAGCTTCATTCTGGGCCCATCTTGCTAACCGCCTGCCTTCATCCACTTTGATCACCGAGCCGAGTTGAGGATATTCAGGAGAGCTCGACTTCAATCATCCAGCGGAGCCCCGTCTGTGAAGAGATTCAGTGTAGTGTAGCGTTGTGTGCTGGGAGACTTTTGTATGGTAATTTGTTATGGAGGTGGGGGGCGAGGGAGGGTTGCTTTTCAAAGGAACTCTTTGAAGTTTGCCAGAAGTGTACATGGATGCTTAGCGAGATTGGAATATACAGGAGTAATTGTTTCGTTCCAAGCAGAGATGAAACAATGAGTAAATTCCTGAGTTATGACCTTCAAGTTTGAATCAATCAGCTTTTGTTCCAATCTGACATGAGAAAATGATTTAACAGTTGAGACTGCTCTGCCTTTCCCCCGTGAGGACTGACAGACATGGCAGCCCGGGATCTGATGTCCTTCAATACACAGCAGCCACCCGGCTGCGCACACCACTTTCAGATATTATACATTGAGATTTCAGCTGTTCTTACAAGGCGTACTAAGCACATTGTGAGGCCCTGCTAATTGTTATTACTATAGAATGGTCATTCAAACTGTAGGTTGAGTACATACTGGGGCAGTTGTACAGATGATTACACTATAGTTTCTTGTGTGTGATGATCTTAGTGTTTCTTTGTGAATTATAGCATCTAATCAGACATTCTGAGACATTAAATGAGACAGTCCTCAAAAAAAAATGAATGAATGTTGTTTACAACAAATTATATTCACATCCAGTTGACCATGATCTCTTACGGCCATGTGAATTTGTGATTTCATACAGTAGGTTTTTGCCGTCTGCAGGGATGATCTTGCCCATGGCAACGTTTTAGTAATCCATTGCTTCCACAGAATACATCTCGTACAGTGAAGAAGAAAATAGCAGGTTCATGTTTGTAGTTCTGTTGCTGAAGAGCTGGGCACAGTCTTTGCCCATGTTCTCACCCCGTGCAGACTTAACACCTGTGTGCTAAACCTTAGATCGGGCCCAAAAAATCAAGCCGACCCTGCCCGAACCCGTGCACGGTCCAAATTAAAAATACTTTTTTATATAGTATAATAGTTCCCTTTCCCAATGTTTTTGTCACTTTTCTTCTGCGCTTTTTGGACCTTTTTGTTATGTTTTCCCCTGACATTTTTATGCTTTTTCCGTCATTTTTGTCACTTTTTTTCAACATTCTTTTATCATTTTTCTTTAAAACACCCAAATTCAAAGAAAGTAGTAAACTGATCATTTATTTTAATTGTAAAGAACGTGGAACCATCCACATAATTTTTTGGGACATTTTGTTTGATAAAAACCCAAATTTCTGATATAGAAACTGTTTGAAAATGGGTCAAATTTGACCCGAGGACAACAGGAGGGTTAAACCCAACATTTTTTTTAAATACTTGGACCATTATGACTGATGTTTACTGCAATTCCAAGTTGTTTGAAAAACAGAAATCTGTTTAGAATTATTTTAATGAATAATGCAAGTACGAAGCTTGTGAACTGCGTTGTTTGTATATTCAGAATGAAATGGATCGCAAATGGATCCGAATAAAGAAACGTAAAAAATAAGCATCGACCCTAGCTCCGTCAGCCAAATGTTGTGAGTAACAGATCAAGGCAGCAACATAACCAAAGCCCTGGAACCATATAGTAGGTATTTTGATTTCCAAAAAGGAGGACACTCGGCTTGGCCTCAAAACACAAATTCAGACTGGCTTCTCAGAGGTTAATGGACATGCTTTATTATGCCTCAATGGTACAAAAATAAATTATGTAATAAAATAAAATCTGATACAACCTGTAACAAAATAATAGCTCTTTTGAAATAAATAAATATGAAATATTCAAATAAAATGTTCTAAATATGACCTATTCTGTGTCAGCTTCAAAATCCAGCATCAACCAAATAGCTCTCAAAACCTTTTAACATGTAATAAGATAAGGTTTTCCGGTGTCCATGAGAGCTTTGAGATCTGCAGCACGTTTATTAGACACTGAAACATATGTGCTAGTTTTGTATACGGTGCACTCCCAACCGGGACGGTACGTGGAAAGTTTTTTTTTGCATTTCAACTGTGAAGTTGCACTTATATTTAGTCTGATCTGCTCCCTGTATGTGCTCCCTGTCTGATCTGCTCCCTGTATGTGCTCCCTGTCTGATCTGCTCCCTGTATGTGGTCCCTGTCTGATCTGCTCCCTGTATGTGCTTCCTGTCTAATCTGCTCCCTGTAAGTGCTCCCTGTCTGATCTGCTCCCTGTAAGTGCTCCCTGTCTGATCTGCTCCCTGTATGTGCTCCCTGTCTGATCTGCTCCCTGTAAGTGCTCCCTGTCTGATCTGCTCCCTGTATGTGCTCCCTGTCTGATCTGCTCCCTGTATGTGCTCCCTGTCTGATCTGCTCCCTGTATGTGCTCCCTGTCTGATCTGCTCCCTGTATGTGGTCCCTGTCTGATCTGCTCCCTGTATGTACTCCCTGTCTGATCCATAGTACCGTAGCATTGTGTGCAAAGCGCCAGTCAATTTAAATACATGCTTATGGTCCCATGAAAAACTGTGAAAATCTTGTTCTTGACTTAATGGACCTGACAGAACTCTAGAAGAGCCCATTTCTGGAGAGGCATAGTTTTTCCCCCATCCAAATAGGCAAATAAAATCTTGATTTAAAAAACACAAATGCTTGATCAAGGGCCCGGCCCGGCCTGAGGATAGTGGCGGAAATATTGAGTCATGTTTGGGCTCAGGCTCAGGCATGTTTTATTTTCTAAGAGCCCAGACGAGAGAATAAGAGTGAAAAGAAAAATAAATTAATAACTGATATGTATAGCACTTATGTGGCTTTAGATGTCAATTATTGGTGTTGTTCTTGGCTACTTCTTCACAGTGGATCACTGTCCATTTTTTTTAGAGACCAAGCCTCATGTCACCTATTGATTATTTGGTGTAATCCACACAGTTGGTCATGTGCAGCACTGATCTCAGTGGGTTTGTACAAGAGTGTCAATCAGGAGGCAACCCCATCTAGCTCATGCATTGTCACAGCAGGTAGAAATAATCATGGCTACATTGAAATGACCAATATTCTTCATCCTAATCAACCCTGTAAGTACACTCCAAACTGAAACAGCTTGATGCAGTGTAGCTGATTGCTGTTGTGTCCTGAATCCAGTTATAATGTCCTACCTACTGTTTATGCTCCTGTTCATGTTTTACCCTCAGATGGATTAAAAATCCAAGAGCAGCTACTCTTAACAAACCACAGCCACCTGCTGCCTATTCACAGCATGTTTCTAACAACTCAATGTTAATAGACACACACCCACTTACACACACACACACACACCAACAACATACCACATGCTCTCTGTCTCCTCCTTTGATACCATCTTTATTATCTGTATGCAATTAAATTATAGAGATTAAAGATTCCCTGTGGAGTTTTTGGGACTCGAGTAGCACCATGTGTGTATGAGTTGTTTTTCTATGAGTGGGTCATGTGCATGTGGGTGAAGCAATACACTATTCCACGATTGATGATCTACAGTATTTTGTAGGATAACGTACAAATTGGTGTGCATACATTTTCTTACAATAGCCAACAAACCCATTAGTGAAAATGTGTTCATGTCAGGGAAACTGCCCGTTTGCCCTGATTGGCTTAGCTGCCCCTCTGGTAAAAGAGCCTAAATAAACCTTTCTTTCTTTCTTTCTTTCTTTTTTTGCTGTGGTGGCTCCATTATTACAATAATATGCCAATCATTACTAAAATTGAATCAAATTATATCACTATATATTATCCAATCTTGCCCTCAGTGATGCCCTCTGCCCCCAGTCAAGTGAGCAGGTCCAAATTTCAAGAGCCCACTGTTGCTTAGTTACCTTGTATGTGCGATAGCTCTTGAACTCTTGAACTGCAGCTCTCCTGGCTCCACTGTGGTGTCAGGTTACACACAGTTTCTACATAGTCATTACTAACTGTACATACACACCGCCACCGACTTGAGCTTCTAAAGTTACCGGAAGTCATTAGTTTTCAACGGAAGCCGGCTTCTCTCAGCTGCAAGGAGCGGAAAATCTGTCTGCGTCGTGTTTAGGGCGTTTTGCGCCTTTTAATGACATTTTGAACATGTTCAGAGGCTAAAAACACATTTAAAACTTGCCCTGTTTAAGCTTGTTGGGTGCTAACTCTAGCAGGAGGATAACACGGTGTAGGCAGCACTGATTGTTTTCATTTTTCTTGCAACTGACAACACTCCAAATGTCCAAACAACAGAGCTACGTGTTGGAATTGACCGGAGTTCTCCTTTAACCCAACCGCCCCGTTCCTGCGAGTCACGGAACTGTAAGCCCACCCACAAGCTTTCCCTTAACCTAACAGCGTCAAAAGGGACGCCAATCGTCCCGACCAAGCGTGTTTAGGTAAAGTAAAGTGTGTTATACGACGCTAAAGGAGACTTTTAGCATCAATAACAACGACAAAGGCAATTAATCTAATTTGGGGTTTTAGTGCATGTCTGAATGTTGTTTCAGAGGCTTCCATACCGCAAAAAAATACAATTATAAAGAAAATATATATACGTCTTATAACTACGGATTTGGCGAGGGGATTCACAAAGGTGGAAGGTACAAAGTTTCAGATATCAGTGGCTTCCAAATGTAAATATACGCTACTACATACATACATTATGTATGTAGTAGACATTACATTTTCCCTTACCCTCTGTATTCTGTCTTTTATCCTTTGTGCAAAGAAATAAAAGTAAGCATCTGTTTTCTTTCTAGAGCTGGATTTTTCATTTTGAGAAGCACTGGTGTGTACATCAGGAATGTTCCCTTCCGCTTGGATGTCGCTGTAATCCTCAGGATGCTGAATAGAATCCATTATGCGATTTCATGCCTCCTTCTCTTGTCTCCTCACTTCCTCACCTCCTGGTTCCCTCATCCCCACGCCTCCTCTCTTTTTGTTACATCTCACCAGACCTTGCCACCCGGAGCGCTTCCCCTCCATTTCCATTGGAAAGCAGTCGTGATGAGCCTCAGCTTGTTGGGGGCCAGTCTAATCACTGAAACAAGTAAACAAGTGGAAAGGTGAGCAGAGTGGAGTGCAATCAATAATGGTACCGTAGTTGATTGGTGTGGAGGTAGCAAGTGCATGCACACACAAACAGAGACACAGACACACACAGATACACATATGCGGGGTCATAGAGGTCAATCTGAACAAGACAATGAGGAGGTGGGATCAGTGTTAAATGGTGGTTGCTTGACATCAACAAACAGGAATCTCTGAAACTAGGTCTGCACTCCCACTGACCTCAATTCCTTTTTTCCTCTGTGCCACACACACACACACACACACACACACACACTACACTCTTCTCAATGTCTCAACTAACAGCTAGTCCCACACTTTAAAGAGCGTTAGAAACTACATCACCGGCTAAAACTGTGAATAGTGTGTTTATCAGGGTAAGGCTATGTCACAAGCACTCACCTCAGAGTGGAATCCGGTGCTATAGGTGCTCACACATATACATAAACACATTTGTTACTGTAGCTCTTTTTCACCAGCTCACACCTAGACTCACACACACACACACACACACACACACACACACACACACAGAGTTATTAGCCATTTCTCTCCATTAGGGAGGACAGCTGCTGTTGCCTTGCATTTCGGCTGCTTTACTTGATCAGTTAATGGCATTTTTTCCCAGATAGAGCCTCCACCTGGCTTGCATGCCTCTTCATCAGCCTCTGATTACAGTAAAAGCTGAGTGTTAATACCAGCACTCTGGTGATCAACGGTGTTCCTGTATGTAAAATAGAGCCTCCATTTGGGATGGAAGAAGGATTTGATAAATACT
Source organism: Percina caprodes (assembly GCA_013375575.1). Taxonomy (NCBI): domain Eukaryota; kingdom Metazoa; phylum Chordata; class Actinopteri; order Perciformes; family Percidae; genus Percina; species Percina caprodes. Next base: position 1,140,330 of record JABXJD010000025.1, read on the forward strand.
TAGAGACTTATAATTACTTACAGGAAGCATCTGCTGCTTATGACTTAACGGTGCCCAACAAAGAGAAGATTGTGATCAGCTCGTAAAAAGAGTTTAAACTCAGTGCAGTGCATTGTGGGTTGAATGGCTCAGAGCAGCCACCTTTCTAAATCACTCTACAACTTTTTACAGACAAGGCTGCTCCTGCTTTTTCAGGGTCAACTCGCACCAATTCAGAGCATCTTCATTACTTTTGCTGGCCCTCTGTCGTTCCCATAGCAACCCTGCTGAGCTGACAGATGAGAGGCACGGGAGTCGGCTTCCCACATAGTTGGAAAAACACACGCACACACACACACACACACACACACACACACACACACACACACACACAGCATTAAAACAACAACCGCATAACTACATCTGGGGAAGCATACTCTGCATTGTTTAAAATAAACCAGGCATCAGAGGCGAGGTGTTGAAGAGAGATTGTCGTACACAAATAGGCCATTAAGGCAAAAAGTGGAACACAAGGAGTCTCCTATGAAAACAGAGTGTTCTCTCTCTCTCTCTCTCTCTCTCTCCTTTTGCTCTCTGTGTCTCTTTGTCGCTGTCTCTGCGGGCAGGCCGCGTGAGCCTCTATGCTCGTTATCAGAACAAACAGAAATGAGGGTGGAAGAATGGGGTACACACCGTGTACCAGAGAGGGGAGGATGAAAGAGTACAAAACAAGTGAAAATCAAACAACCGGCATGAGGGAAACACCAGGGAATTATTTATATCGTGCACACCTACTTCCATAAGGAGATTTACCATTTTAACGCATTAAAGGCGTGCCAAACCATAACACTAAACACTAATACGCCCCACTGTCAGCTCCTGGAGAAAAATGTTTTTTTCCAATCCATATCAGATGTATATTTCAGTCGAGGGTTTAAAAAGCAAAAAGAGCGAGAGAGAGAGTGACTCTCCAAAGGCTGCAATAGGCTTGTAATGAATAAGACATTGCATCAGAATTGTAAAAGAGTGAAATCTCCTTCCTGCCTTCTTGCTGAAAGACAAGGGAAGTATCATTAGCAACTCTGTCTTTTTATGTCCTTGAAAGTGTGCCTCCACAGTGTAAGAAGTGGGGAAACAGTCCAATAAATCTAGTTGGCACAGCGATGAGAGAATCGGCACTATAACTTGTAAATATGGATGGCTGAGGAAGAGGCTACCTGGCACAACTTGCTGCACACATGTACTGATATAGGGGGATGATGTATGGTGTTCTTGGCATGCTTGGATGTGTACGACTATAAAAATGTTTTGATTGCTGTAATTTCCATCTCATATATTCATCACTTTCCATATTCAACATTTGGATTCATTCCAGTGATTTTCATGCACCGACTCATTTGAATATGCTTACAGTCATAGCTACAGTTAAGCAGGACTGAGAGTATACAGGTAGCTCTGTGAGGCTGCACAGCAGGGCTTTGAGGTAAATGCTAACGTTAGCATGCTACTGTAACATGCTCACCGTGGCACTGCTTAAATGCTGATGTTTAGCAGGTACACGTTCACCATGTCAACGCATTCTCATGAATGGGTTTGTGTGACATCTTACAAAAACGTCAACATTTACAAATCATATGATATGAAGTCATATGCTGACGCTACGAAATAAGCGACCGCCGGCTAGTCACGTGGTGACTGCATGACAGTTAAGTTTAGCAGTCTTTACTATTTCATTTAGCCAAGAAAAGGTAACTGGTAGCAGTTTTAGCCAACAAAAAGTTAATGTAATGCGGCAACAATGGCTAAGTTCAGGCCCAAAAATTATTAGTTAAGAGTTGGGGTTAGGGGTCTTCATCCATGTTTTAGGGTTATTTGAAAAAAAGATTGTTATCCAAATGAAGATCAAACATTGTATTACACCACATAGGTTAAAAGAAATTGACCCAAATGCATTGGAACTGTGCTAGCATGGTTGTGGTATGCATTGTGCATTTATTGTGGCCCTGTCCATTAGTAAAGACATTTTGGACTGATAAATGTTTTGAAAAATATTCTGAATGTTCATATTCCTAAATTATGTTTATTGGGATGCAGATTAGGATTTATACAAGCGAGACCTGTACTACGTATAGTTGCACTAGCTTTTTTCTCCATAAGAGGACTATACTGAATTGGAAAACACACACATTAGACTCCTGTAACTAATATAACTGGTTTAAGGAGTTTGTGGATTTGATGTCTATGGAGAATGCAGACCAGGATCACGGTCCAGGCGCCCCTTGGACTCTTGTCAGAGGATAAATGAACAATGGAGTAACAACTTGACTGTGTGCTGTTTGTGTTACATGAATATGAGTATTTCATGAGCTATTGTATTGCTTGGGGTGATGAGGCACCAGAAACAATAAATTTGTATTGAAAGCAAGAAAGAAATGTTAAAGTATCATAAAAGTTATTACAATTCCTTCTAAGGGGAACATTGTTGTGTGTACAAACATTTCATGCCAATTCATCCAATAATAGTTGAGATATTTCACCCAAAACCACAACCGACCGACATTGGCAATCGTCACGTCGCTAGCTTGATTAAAAATACCTGGTGTTTACTTGCAAATATATTTCAATCAATATCATTTCACGCCAACCCAAATGGTGTTAGCAATCACATATCACATTATTGATTTGCTAATTATAGTAATAACGATGTGATATATGTATTTCTTGCAAATAAGGTTGAAAAGAAGTAAGCACAAATGTGTGCATGTCTATCACATTTTGACTAAAACTCCCTCCCTCAGACTTTCATTTTTGACCCTCAACTTTGTAGATGAAGAGCGATTTTGCAGACACCTTCCATGGCTGGAAACTGGCCCCTCCCATGCTGCGACGCAGTCACCCATCATGCTCCCTTATCTCCCAAGGGAAACACCCTCAGTCCTGCTGTCTGGATATCTACGTAACAACACTGTCTGCCCAAAATCCCAATCGGTTGACAGCCTGTAGAGAACAGAGACAGGCTGGGCTTGAATCAGACTTCTGATTACAGTCAAAGAGGCTCAGACTTTGACAAATATTCAAACACACACACATAGTAGTGATCTAAAAAGCAGGTTGATAACGTCAAGGTACACAGAGGATATATTTAGTTTGCACTTGTGTTTATTCAACCTGAGGCAGAGAGGATTTGAATAATAAAATCCCGACTGCATCAGTATCAAAGTGAGGATCTTGTGTCTGAGGCAGTTGCAGCACTGCGAGCTGCCATTGGGTGTCCCTGCTCCACCAGTAACATCAAATGGGGACTCTGTTGATGAGGTTTTCTCCTCCCTGCTACCAGTATGCATGCTAAACGTGAATGGACATGAAGGCTAAATGAAATCCATCACATCTCCTTTTTATTTTCTCTCCCATTGTCTGTAAGTTTTTGATAGCTCTATCATTATGTGAACCAAATATCTCAATCGGGCAACAAGCCAGCATAACGTGACAACAAAATAGGTTGTTGTAATACAAAACGACCCTGAGAGCTTTGCTTGCCTGGCACAGGCTGGTTTAACAATAACAACGCCAAGACGGTCTGACAGTTTAGGCTTTTACAATGCAAATTGTCTGAAGCCTAGAAGGTGGAAAAATAAAAACATTTTTTAGCAATTATACCACTGTCCACCATTGCGTTCATATGTTGCCATATTATACATTATTATCATTCTCTTGCAGCTGTACAAGACCTGCTGCTTGAATCAGGTTTATCTATTGACTGAGACAGGTTGTCTTTGTTATGATATCCCTTCCGGTCCATTTCCATGTAGTCCCGCATTGCCAGACCTTCCTCTACAGCGCTGTGGAGGAGGGTTTGGCTAGTGCACACAGCATTCCAGGATGGGAGAAAATCTTACTCTGGTTTATTGGCATTTCTTTAAACCAATTACACTCTTCTTTGGTGGTGCTAAGCAGTTGTGCAACAGAAAACTCTGATTGGACAGATAGTCTAGCTAGCTGTCTGGATTTATCCTGCAGAGATCTAAGGAGCAGTTAACCATAGTCCTCATAAATCCACCAGAGTTTACAATGCCAACAAAAAGGAATCGGAAGGTAACGGGTATCCGGTCGAAATGAGGGACATCCAGAGTGGAACGTTGTGGATATAGAACCATTTCCTATTAAAGAAATCCAAGTAAAATGTGTGAAAACAGAATTACAACCATACATCAATGCTTAGGGACCGGCTGTGTCACAGAGGTAGAGCGGGTTGTCCTTCAACCACAAGATTGCCCGGTTCCCCATCTTCTCGTGTCCACATGTCAAAGTGTCCTTAAGCAAGACACTAACCCTCAAGTTACCTACCAGACAGGCGCTATGTGGCTGTCCACTGCTCCTAATGCTTAGGATGGAATAAATGCAGAGATTACATATCAGTACATTGTAAATAAAAATAAGTAAAGTTTCTTTCTCCACGTGCTATATATATATACATATATTTATTTATCTTGGATGCTGTCCTAATGATGTAGATTGTAGGAACATTGCACAATGTTATTCCATTGTCACACATGAACATGAACATAGCCTCTAATTGATCAACTGACTCAACCCAAGGTATCATGGGATTGCTACTGGACGGCTAACAACAGCGACTGTTTTCAACACGAAAAGATTGATCAACTCAACTATTAGGCAGGCTAAAACCACCTTGCTGATCCTGTTTAAACACTATGCTTAGTTTGCTGGCTAACTAGTTCTTTCAAGTCATGTTTGCTATGTGAACACTGTTGCTCATTAGGGTTACCCGCAATTTCCACCAACTGTGGATTTGTGGCAGATCATCTGCTGCCATGACTGACAGCTGCAGTCACAAGGATCCACAAGATCTTGGGAATTCATGTATGATTGTGTGATATAACAGGATGTAGTTTCTATAAACAGAATCACATATTTTAACCACATGACTTGAGGTAAAGCAATATAAATAATTTGACCATTGGATGACAGTATAGAGAAAAATAATGAATCTACCAAAAAACAGATCTAATGGCTCCTACAATATGCATAGCATTAATAAGATACAGTGTTTGTTATTATACTGGGATTTAATGAGACTATTTCTTTTATTTCAGCTGATCAAGATTCAGATTATTATCATTTACTTCACAACCTAAGACGTTTAGGCCCCAAAATGTGCTGAAAGAGGATTACAGTCATTATTCACAGCTGGCGAATACAGTCTAAAGACATCATCCTTGTACCGAAATATCAGCAGCAGAAGTGGTCAAATCCATTTTTTTGCCGCTTCATCCGAGGCAAAGAGTAAAAAAAAAAACACTCCAAACGCTTTGTGCCAACACCTTCAGGTTAAATGATTGCACTGTGGGTCCACAACTCCAATATTTACTTCATTATCCTCTATGTGTTCCTCATTTACAAACCTCAGGTTGCCCTCGAGTGATTTACAGAAAGAGTCATGCTGCTTTAATGTGCGCCAGCATCCCAGTTTGTAAGTCATAAATACCACTTGTGACCAATTCATGTACATTTCAGTCAAAAATACCTACATGGGTTATTAAATGAACAGCTGTCTGTGGGACATTTTGGAGAAACCAAATTGAAAAGAGCTAATTTATGCTGCAATACCAGGATACATTTTTAAACCGGGGAATTTCTTTTCATTTGTCAGGGCGAGAGATTGGGGTAGATGAGAGGAACTTATTTTAACTAATATAACTCCCCGTGACCGTCCTTTCCAATTGCTCCTTCAATCTCTATTGTGATGATTTTATTCCTTTTAAATTGCCTTTCATAGAACCGAACAAAGTCCATTTAAGATGTTTTTTTTTTTTTTAAAGCACCCTTATTATGCTCATTTTCAGGTTCATAATTGTATTTTGAGGCTGTACCAGAATAGTGGTTTCATTTCCAAAAAACACCATATTTTTGTTGTACTGCACATTGCTGCAGATCCTGTGTTTTTAGGTCTCTGTTTTAGAGTGAGACATCTCAGGTCTTTACTATTTTTGTTGGGAGTTGCACTTGCACAGTAGCTAGGTAATGATAACATCCGCTAGCTACTGTTTTTCCAACTTTGGTTAGTACAAGGCAGGATTAACTGATGGACTTATGGCATACCTGCAGAACAGGGACATGTAAATAGATCTTTTGTAGATTATGGTGATGTATTATGTGTGTTGTAGCAGTGTTTTGCCAAAAGTTATTTTTTTCATAATATGGTCACTTTAAGTAGCTTTCCACATGTCCGCTTGTCACGGACGCTACAATTTGACCTTAACCTAACCTTTGCCTTTGACTTCCATTAAACTACATAGTCAACGGACACCTTGGGAGGTCGTTGGGATCCGACAAACCCTAAACCTAACCCTGACTCATTTTAAATCAATCCTTGATGTTTGATTAACTCTAACTAAGCGTTTCTGTTTCTCATATTATCACATCATACCAGTTCCATTTCACATACTGTATATAACGTTTAATAAACACCAGATTCATGTTCATTTCAGACAAAAATACATTCGGAAAAAAACAGCTTGTAGAGAGCTAATTTATGCTGCAATACTAGGATACATCTTTTAAAACTGTGTTTTGTTATTGGCAGCTAAAGATTTCACCTAAAACTTCTCGAGCCTCAAGTTTTTTGTGTAAACAGCAATTGACTAAAGCGGTGGGAGTTCAGAAAAAGCTTGATTTGCTTTTGTAGCATTGGTAGTGGTCCATTTGGTAGGCACTGTTGCTTGTAGTGAAAAAAATGTAATGTGCAAAACACTGCTTTATGCTCATAATTTAACACATAATAATAAATTGAATTTGCCTGAAGAAGACCCAGTAGGGTCGAAACGTTGCCTTTTGTATTAAATTATGGGAGCGTAATTGCGTGCGTGTTGCGAACATTACATTTTTTTACTTTAGTATTTTTCATTTGTCCTACACCTGCCAGAAGGTGGGATGTGCACACAATTTGTTGCTTGTTGCTTGTAGCCCTTATTGATGGTGATCAAACATTTAGATGTATAAAGGTACAGGTCTGTGCAAGTCCCATTCTGTACTGTAGACCTTTTTCATGTCCTAACATGATTGGATGTCAAATCTCAGCAAAGCTGCTGTTCCAACTCATGCAATTCATGCAATCTCTCATAAAGTGGTTTCTACATTGTCCTTTAGAAAAATTTCAATCCATTCCTGGGATTTAATCTCCATATTCTACGATGAATCAGTATCTTTAACAGCATTTGCTCTTAGAAATTGAAACCTTTGTGATTTTGAGGCAGCAAGGCAGTGTGCAAAATAAAGAAGCTTGTCTCCCTTGTTCAAATTCAGCAACACTTATTTCTACTTTTAAGCTGTTTGTGAGAACGCAAATATCTAAATCAGTTGGAAATGAGGCACATCCGGCAGAATTTCCGCTGGTAACGGAGCAATCCCGGAAGTGGAACATCATGTACTGTATATAGACCATCTCCGATTAAACCCCAAGTGTAAGAATTCACATGAAGCAAATGTGTGTGTGCTGATGACGTTTTATGCGCAAACACCCGAGGCTGAAGAAGAAGAAGGGTGATTTACACGAAGACGCAATGAAAATGTCTCGCTATAGAGACAACGAGACTTCTGTTGGTAACGGGTGATGCTAAAACCGTCAGACAAATTCAAGGAATTGCAAGGGACTTGATTATTTATGGACCTGTTTAGTGATGTGTTGTAAACCGTGTCTGCTGCACGCTCTCACCGGGCGTAACCCCTCATCTAAACCAAACAGAGTACTAGTAGTAATAATAATAATAATAATCTTTATTTGTAGAGCACTTTTCAAAAACAAGTTACAAAGTGCTTTAACAAGTGTAAAGAGACAATAATACAAAAAGATAAAACCACGAAAAACATTTAAAGACTAAAATACAGCTAAATATAAAATTCCTAAAATGCAATAAAATAAAAGTGATAAAATAAAGTCAGTAGTAGAAAGACATAAAAATTGACATGTAGCACCTTTCATTTTCAATTGAATTGAATTCATAGAGTCAAATCATAAGATAATTTCTCCCAGGACACTTTTCATATAAAACAAGTCTAGGCCACACTTCATAAGTTACAGAGGCCCAACATTCCTTCATGAGCAACAATTGCAAGCAACCCATACTTAATGTCTGTAATTGGATTAAAAGCTTTGGGTTCTTCAGGTATGGCAACACAAATGTGTAGAGACAGGGAGCGGTAGACAAAGACAGACAGGTAGACCCACAGAGAGACAGAGACTGACAAAGGCAGAAGAAATAGATTCCTCACTGCTCGTGTAACTCCCTTTCAACTCTGACGTTATCTCTGTTGATGTGATCGAGCCACTTTTTCTCTCCGTCTCCTGCTTCTGAAATGTCAAAGAAGCCGAGCTGCTCCACGTCTTCACTACCAGAGAAATAGGGAGCGCGTCAGTGTAATTGTAATATAATGACTACTATTTCTCTCTAGCATTCTTTTCATATTTGAGTTTGCGGAGACTTCTGGATGCCGAAAGAGAGAATTTTCCTTCTCGGTTTAAAACCAGAGTCTGGTTGGCGCACACGGACACACACACACACAGCTACGGATACACACAAATACACAAACATTAACACGCAGCTACACTGAAGGTTCTGTCAAGCTAACGGATCCTGACAGAGCAATCACAGTCACATACATATCACTCTTTTTCTCATCTCTGTTACATCTCCATGCAATCTTTATTCTTTACCCTCTTCCCCCTTTTGACTGTCGCTGTCCTGTTTTTCTCGTCTACCGCTTCATCTGTCCTACTTGCTCCCTTTCTTCACTTTTCGAATTTTGTTCATCTTCTTCCATTTTTTTGTGTTTGAGCAACAACCATTATGAAAAACACCCGGACTGTTCAATTTCTGAAGAATAAAACAAAACCATATGGTCATTCTTAAAGTACAAACATAGACTTTAGTACTCACGTGTTCATTAAGTCTTACTCAAAATATTATATTTTTAATGTCAATAAATTATCATTATATTATTTAATTTCAATTTATCTTTATATAAAATGAACTGTCATACTGTGACACTGGTGTATTTTTTTTATTTTGTCTGGGAGAGAGATTGGGGTAGATGATGGGAATTTATGTTAAGTAATATAATTCCCGCTGTCCAGTGGCTCCTTTAATCTCTTTTGAGACACTTTTAGTCCTTTTAAATTGCCTTTTAAAGAACCAAATCAGGTATTTTAAGATGCTTTTTTAAGTGGCTTTCCACTCAGTCCCCTTGTGCCCCTGAACCCTGTGCTGGCCATCATGGATGGTAGGATTATATATATTTTTGAGGGTTTTCCCTTTTATTATAGTGACAGTGGATGGACATGAAAGGGGGAGAGAGATGGGGGATGACAAACAGCAACCTACATGGGGCCAATGCTCTTATTGGGGGAACTAGAGGCCTAAACCCAAAACCTAACCCTATTAACTAACTAACTATTCAACTAGTTGATGGACACGTGGGGAGGTCATTAACCCTTGTGTTGTCCTCCCACCCACTGCACAACTTTTTGTTTTTTTGGGTCCAAATTTTTGTCACTTTACTTCGGCGCTTTTTTAAGTTTTTGTTATGTTTTCCCCCGTTTTTTAAGCTTTTTCTGTCCTTTTTGTCACATTTTTCCAACATTCATTTATCCATTTTTTTTCAAAAGCTATAAAATTTAATAAAACATCCGAAAGTAGTAAACTGATCGTTTATTTTACTTTTAAAGAGTGTCATATGGAACCATCCATGTTATTTTTTGGGACATTTTGGTTGATAGAAACCCAAATTTCTGATGGGACAACAGTGACGTACCCTGGTCCTATACCCTGACTCATTTAAACCAATCCCTGATTTTTTTCTAACCTTAGCGAAGCATTTCACAACATTGTCAACGTGTTTAAATCTGCTGTTACGTTAAATGGAAAGGTCACATGACAGCAGTCACATGATTAAACTGCCACAACAGTTGTAAATGTAACTACACAACAGTTGCAGGTGTCGTTTTGGGAGTCTTTGGAAATCAACCTATAATGTTGTTAAGATATGAGGATGTGTTGAATCTAATCAAATTCGAATGTGCATGGTTCATGAATACAAGAAAGAAAATGGTGAAAAGTATCCACGGACTGGAATAAAGCTCCTAAAACTTATTTGTCTCAAAACAGCAACCCCTTATGTACTGCACGTTGCTGCAGCTCCTCTTGGGAGCTCAACCCTGTGTGTTGAGCTCTCTGTTTTAGCTACACTTCTGTTATATCTTTGTTGGGAGTCGCACGTGCACAGTACGGACTACTAGCCATTCAGAAGCAGATAATGAGGACGTGCCCTGACAGTACCTAGGTAAGGACTACTAGCCAGTCAGAAGCAGAGTATGAGGGCCCTGACAGTACCTAGGTAAGGACTACTAGCCAGTCAGAAGCAGAGTATGAGGGCATTGCAACATGTGTTACTAAGTGGCGCACGTTTGTCTCTGAAGTAAAGGCGGGACTGCAATAGAGCCGTTTGGAGCAGTTTGTGATCAGTGTTTTCTGTTGGCGATGGTAAATCCCTTTGGGGGACTTTGGGCTTTTTCACTTCTTAAACTTATTACATGCACTATAAAGATACATAACACAATAAAGGAAAGGGAAAACGCCAAAAGCATAATATAAGCACGTTAAGTAAAGTTAACAGTGCAAAACAAGCATGTAGGTCATATGTGTTCTCAGTTGCTTCCCCTAAACTCAGTAGCCTATCAGGTGCTGAGAGGAATTGATTTTGTGAGGAAATGTTGCTTCAGAGGGTCACTTGAAAGAACTACAGTGGCATACCAAGTGGAACTGGATGTTCCGCTGACACAGCGTATTATTATCACTCAACATGGTGTTTGCTCAAGTGCAGCACCGCACCCGAGAGACACAGGGATGTTTTGTTTTCTAAACCTTCTCCCAAAAAGCTGTACAGTATTGGCTGTTCTCCTTCAAGTCAACAGAGAAGTCATATCCGAGCGATTTAAGTTGCTACAACAGTCTCTTTGGCTGTCTTTGATGGGGTTTTTTTTCCTATCCTATCCTTTCCTCCCTCTCTGTCTGTGGTGCTGGGTGGGTGGAGGTGCAGAGGTAATGTGATGCAGAGAAGTGACTGGAGCGAGACGGAGCTCCGAGAGAAAACCCAAAATTCACACCAGGGTGGCTTACACTGCATTTATGAGCACCTGCGTATACGCACATATTCAAAGCACAAGAAAAAACACTCATGCTTGCGTGCCACACACACACAGACACACACACACACACATACACATTCAGAGCGGCTTATGAGTTGTGCACCTTAATACCAGCCGCAGTATAGCCCATCTGTGAGAAGGTAAATTGAATCTTACAGGCACAAAGCCGACTCCCCTGTGGTCTTTAGAAAAAAAAAAGCCCCACTTTGTGAGTCTAAAGCTTTTCTTAAGCTTTCGTCTCTTCATCGCTTTTTCTCCCCTTTCCTTTTCTTCTCCTCCCTGACTGCCTCTCTCTCTCTCTCTGTGGGGGGAATGAAGGTGTGAGAAACACTGATCGATATGCTCATTAAGGAGCTGTGTCTTTGGGAGGCCTGTAAAGGGTCTGCACACAAAGAGCACAGAGGCAAACACTGCCCTGAACAAGCCTGATAAATCACCACAATATTGTCCATAACTGAACAGCACCACTTTTCACAATCACAAAAGGCTTACGGAGAGTAAAAAAAACAATCTCTCTCTTCTTCTCCCTTTTCCTCCTTTCTCTCAACTTTTCCTCCTCCTCCTCCCTCCAACTGCCTCTTTGCTGGCTCAGAGATGTAGTTAAAGCATTTTATTCTGCCTGTGCAGAGGATTTTTCTAATCTGTCCATGTCTCTATTATTAGAAGCTCCCATACATAGCCTGTGTTTCTGTATTGAGTTAACAAAAACAGATTTGCTGCTAGTCACTCTGCCCACACAATTAACCCCCACACACACAGAGGTACTGAGAAAATACAGTTTGAAATGTTAAATTCTAATTAACAACAGCACTACCGCCTCCACTGCTCCACAGTGTGTGCATATGCATGTGCATGTGTGTGTGTGTGTGTGTGTGTGTGTGTGTGTGTGTGTGTGTGTGTGTGTGTGTGTGTGTGTGTATGTGTGTGCATGTCAGGCAGGTGGGATAGACACTGACAGGTGGAAGAAAATTGCCAGTGCGAGGTATCCATCTGTGCAGGATCTGCAATATGCATTTCAAAACTCAAAACTATGAGGTTTCTATGCCAAATGATGGAGGGGGATTGACACGGTTCCATCTGCCAGTGCAGAGTCTGTGTTTGAGGAACAGGGGTGGAGAGAGACTATTACGATGTCTCACTGAATTTGAAGAGCCGTTTGGCTGAAACGTCCCTTGACAAGAGGATAAAAATAGAACAGGAGCCAAAAATATGTTCTGGAAAAGTAGTGAGGGCCCCATTATAATGGACTCAGAGAGAAAGTTGGTCAGAAGAAACAGAGCATCCTATGGTGTGCATCATTTGTCAAAAGCAATGCAAGAAGAACCACAACTGCTTACATTACTCTTTGCGTGTACAGCTGAGTGTAAACACCTCGACATGTCGACCTGCGAAGAGAGGAAGTCTAAATGCATGCAACTTCATCCCCATTTGTACAATTCACTGCAAAGAGAAGACTGTTGTCTTTTCACCCTGGCTTCAAGTGTGAGGGTCAGAACAGGTATGCCTTTGCATGGGGTTATGCAACACAGCTTAACTAGTTTATTTCAAGCATACTGTCCCCTTTAGGCACAGAAACGACTTGGTTGTGGTTAGGGAACCATCACGGCACACACTAGAAGTCCTTGTCAGGTATACATAAACCAACCCTGTATCACTGGGAAGATACATGCATATTGGACATGTTGACTGCTATTATCACTGGTCAGTGCCACCCATTGACTGTATAAAACAGGTGCATGCAACACCTGCATGCAACATGCATATTGGACGATTCTACTGTACATGTTGCCGGCACTGTAAGTAACGGCTGTGAAATCTACAGTTATTTACTTTAGATTTCACAGTAACATTACTGTATATGATTATTACAGTAGAATGCTGTAAAATGTACATTACAACCTTGTCGACATGACAAAATCACAGTAGTCAAAGCATTACTGTAAAAAAAAAAAAATCACAATATAGCCACTACAGTACTGCAAATAGTAAGTTTACTTTTTTATCTTATGTTGTGTTTTGTATTTTACAATGAATACATAAAATATGGTAAATGGGAGTAACTTGCTGGCCAATTGTTGCCAGTAAGTTACTGTCAATTTTACATTAAATTTGTTACAGTGTGCTATTGTCATTAGTCAGCGCCACCCATAGACAGTATTAAACAGGTGCCACCCACAGGAAGTAGTGTGCCCTATCCATAGCAAGGCAGAAAGTAAGGGTGTGGATCTTATTTGTTTTATTAACCATAATCATGATCTTTCCCTAAAGGTTATGACAACCATGGTCCATTTCATCTGTCTCTCCCATACTGTACTTGCCAGGCGCAAACAATTTACATTAGGACTGGTCATAAAAAACAATGTTTGTTGAATGTAATGCAGGGTTTTTGCAGAATTTTAGTGGCCTGGTGATGCAGGTGAGTAGAAACAGATCACTTTAGACATTTGAGGACAGTCAAAGCGTTCAATGCCAATTTCCAATACTTGACCCTCTTTGATGTTCCATTTTACGGACACATTTTGGTTCAATACCCGGCCATAACTACAACCAAATAATGAGCCTGAAGAAACAAAGTGTATCCAGTGTTTTATGGACTTCCCTTCTCTAATCCCGTGTAAAGCGTTGTGTTTTCTCGTAAAGAGCCTAAAGATATTAGACACAAATTCAGCAAACCACATGTGATTCGGAAATTACTAGAACTGCCCATAACAATGCTGCTCACTGACGATAACTCCTCAACAAATCATTACTTCCACCCATGGGTATAAATGTTTGCGCATTGTTTGCTCAGACCCATCGAGTGTCGAAACATTAGGATGGAAAGTGGGAGGAGGGCTCATTTGTGCCTTTGGTTCCCATAGTTGGACTGGCCAGCTCTGGTTGCCTGGGTTACTGTATCCCTTGCGGATGGTCAGCTCGCTGTTGCTATGCTAATGAGAGTACATCAAAGCCATGAGCGGCAGCGGCTGCCTGTCGTGTGCGTGTGTGTGTGTGTGTGTGTGTGTGTGTGTGTGTGTGTGTGTGTGTGTGTGTGTGTGTGTGTGTGTGACACGTGTGTGCGCTTTATTTACAGTCTGACACCACAGGGTCACAGAGAGGCCAGAGCTTGTAACTTGAAATGTCAAGCCAATTAAGAATTTGTGAAATTAAGCAGGCGATATCAAACTTATCATTTTATTCATTAGGCATGGAGCTGCTCCTAATGGGATTTGTTTCTCTATCGTAATGCTGCGCTGATTTCCCCACCTCTCCTCTCACCTTCCCTACTGACTTTTCCTTTTACTCGCTCCTATTTCATTATTTGCATCCCCTTTTGCATCCCTTTTTTTTGGGGCGCAGTTTATCAGTTTAATCAGCTTGCATTGGGAGAGGACGAGTAGGAAAAGAGGGGTGGGTGGGGGAGAGGGTTGGGGGTTGGGTGGGCATGCAATCTGCATCATTCTCACATTCTCATAGTAATGCATCTTTATTATGCTGCCGACATCAGCCCAGGAGACAAGTCTCCTCTGCTATCACTGTCAATTAGCAGGGGAGCCGCTGTGGGAAACGGCTTGCTTCTCTTTATTAATATCTCTAATCAACCACACAGCACTCAGATATACAGAGAGAGGCTTTCTCTTTATTAAAACACACTCATAGCAGCAGTGCAAACCATACAAGAGAATGTCATCAGTGCGAGGTGCAATTGCAGAGCTTTAGGTTTCATTTACTGAGAGAATACCAACAAAAGAGAAATGAAAAATTAAAAATAAATAAAGGGGAAAAAGATGAACGGTGCTTTACTTTATTCAACACGTGGACAGATATTACATTATCATTTCATCATGGCTTTCTGGCAATATGGCTTTTTCAATCAGCGGATACAGACATTATTTATTCATAGATGCATTTTTTAAAAGGCACACAAGATACAGCATAGCCAATCTCCACAGAGTTGACACAATCAAATATACATGATTATAATATCAGTGTGAGATGATGTGGGGGAGGGGGAGGAGGCAGGTGGATAAATTCAACTTTATTCATATGGTGAACAAGGAGAGGAAATGGGGAAAAGGAATGGAGTGGAGGACTGTATACTACAGCCCATTTATTCCTCCACTTGCTCAACGTTTATTTCTTCACAGAGATTTCAATTTGAATTTGTCTGAAGCCGCTTCTGTGTGTGCGTGTCACTTTCTGTTGCCTGAGTGAATATCTAGTGTTGGGGTTGAGTGTGCAGTCTGGCAGTATATCCTTGCTTTAAGGCAAGTGTCTTTTTAATGAGGCTTTGCTGCAAAAGGAGCTCCCCAGGACTCTTGACGTGCTCTGAATTTCAAACACACACTCTCCTGCAGCACAAAGACCAGTAGCACATCCTCTCCTCCATCACACACAGTATACCTCGCAGGTTGATGTGTGTGTGCCCTGCCGTGCCAGAGCATTGATTAGTGTGTTTCCTGAACAGAGTGAGAGCTTGTCAATGAGAGACAACCTTTCTGATGCAGTATATCTGTCTTTCGCCTGCTCTCACACACTTTCTTTCTCTTGCCCTTTCTCCTTCTCCCACTGCGATACTCCCTCATCTCATGTTTATGTATCTCACTATGTCAAGCCTTTTTGTCAATGCTACTCTGTCAAAGGTCCCTTCTCCTCCTCTGTTTTTCTCTCTCCATCTTTGCTTTGCCGTCGCAAAAGCCCAGAGATATAAATAATGTAAAAGTCCAAAGAAGAAGAAAAAACAGATAGCATTACACACACTTGGATGCCGACGAACAGGCTGTTGTGTGTGTTGTTGGGTGGCAGTGAGCGCAGAAGGCTACGGGGGGGGGAATTGAATTTCCAAGATGCTACAAACAACATAAACAAATCCTATCAAACAAACGGCTCTGGCCACTGAGAGCGAAGCAGTATTAATGTGGAGATTTTCAGAAAAAAACACTTGTTTGCTCTGTGCTCAATGGCTTTGGTCACATATTGGATCGAAGGCACGAGCTTTTTGTTGGATTAGACAATAGCAGTGGCTTAGTAAATGTTATGAATGGGCTCAATCGACACAAAGTGTATTTGCAGTTTGAGCAAAGAAGGCTCACTGACAGAGCTTCTTAAACAAAGTCTCAGCCGGCTCGTTTTCACTTTTTCAAAACTCTGATCAACTGAAACTCAGTTTCGAGGATTGACTCAAGCTGCAATCAGGACAAGTGTTGTCTGTGTGTGTGTGTGTGTGTGCGTGCGTGTGTGTGTGTGTGTGTGTGTGTGTGTGTGTGATGCCATGGTTCATTGTTTTTCAAGGACAATGAAGTGTTAAAGAGCAGATGAGTTCATTAGTGGCCCTGCTGAATTGCTCTTAATGAATGCTATCAGCCTCTAATGAAAAGTATTGTTCTTGAGCACAACTAATCAAAAAGTGTTTAAAGCTTGCGCTAGCGGCACACACACACGCACGCACACACACACACACACACTTCATCAATGAGCATTTGGAAAAGAGGTCTGATGGCGACTCAACACCATGGTAACGGGGTCCAACACCCAAGAGAAATCAATCTCTCATTTAGACCACAGCCACTGCTCAATACCTGCTCCGGTATCGACCAGCTCCAGTTCCAGTGGATGTGTCCGTGTCCGTGTGTGTGTGTGTGTGTGTGCGTGGAGGAAGAGTGTGAGAGAGAACAGGAGATTGGGTAGGATGAAGAGAAAGGTTGAGGAAAAAAGTGCAGAGAAATTGATTTATCTCACATTGATGATGGTGGTTTGACATCCGATTTAATCTGGTTACACCCCCCTGGTCAATTAGAAAGGGTTTCTCTATTTAAAAAAAATAAAAAAAAGCTTAATATACTGTATATTTCTTTCAATTTTGAGACAGTATGGTAAATAGGAAATAGCATTAGCTGATAGCGGTGAGAAAAATGTGTTGTCCATCTCAATGTACATCTCCTTTAACCTTTAAGACATTGTCAGCATTCAAACACATACATTGGGTACATACATTTTCTGGCATAGTTTCTGCTAAGTGCTAACTTTTAAAGAAAATGTTCTCATTACTTATTCAATTCTGACACCTAAAAACTGCTCTGAAACACAAACTGTAACAGTAGTCACGTTTCCATAAATTGTATGCGCATTTTGAAGTCTTGCATTATAAAATGTTGATGGAAAATTCCTAAAAAAATTGTCTCAGAATTGCTCCTGGTGAGTATTTATAGAAATAAAAGCAAGAAAAGGCATTGAAGTATATATGTTTGAAAGTGTATTTGTAGTTTGAAGTATATATATATTTTTTCTGTTTCTAAAGTCTGAGAAATCAACCTTAATGATATTTGGATTTCAGGCAGTTTGGTAAGACGCTGTTGAGTTGCATTATGGGAATTGTAGGATCCAACGTTTTGGGCGCTTAATAACTCAGAAGACCAAGTCTTGAGCTCCACCATTTTGACCATTCTTTTTAAAAATGTCCCCAATACTAAACCTCTGAGTGGCCCTATAACATAATGTGTTCAGTTACCCATTCATTTACATTGTCTGTACATTTAATTTCCCAACATGAAGTCCTTTTGATCTGTGAAAACCAAGAAAATGCAGTTTTCAGAAAACCCAAACGGTTTTTAAGTAATTTATTCATCCTAATGACTAGGACATTAATTATAAGCCCGTGAAGCACTTAATTGTAAAGTTTAACTGAAAAAATCTAAAATAATCACACTTTGAAAAACATGGTTTTTACTGCCCATTGATTATGTGCAATGCCAGGATCAGACATCTGGTGGAGAAATAATGAATTGTCTAGTCACAGTTAAATATATTGATCCAGACTACAAAATATCTGCTAAAGTAAAATGTAACCTTCACCCAGGTAACCAAAAATCCCAAAAACTAAGGACATCCTTAGTGTCCTCAACGGTAGCTTCGGCCCTGTGGAGCAAAAGTCAGCTGAATGTTCTTCTGTTCATCTAGATCAGAGATCTTCAGCGAGGGGGTCCTCAGAGTCACTGCAAGGGGGGCCTCCAAATTATTGTAAATGGTAAAATGAAAATGTCTTGACATAATTCCAACACATTATTAGCAAATATAAATCCCCACTGATGATAGGCTTACTGGCTTATATGTAAGGTAGTCACTAAAATAGCCACGCACAAATATAGTTAATCTTAAGGATTCACTGTGCCGCCTGTGTGTGTAACATTAAAAGATGATTTATAAAATCATGCCAACAAATCATATTTCATTAGCTTAGTATTCTACGCAACAAAAAGGTTTAAAGGCTTCAAGCCCGTTAAAGGCACGTTAAATATGCAACTTTGTTTTATACAATATATGTATTAGGGGGTACCAGCTCCATTTCTCTTTCAGTTAAGGGGTCCTTGGCTTAAAAAATGTTGAAGACCCCCGATCTAGATGGATCATTCTCTTCAAGAAGATTTTTCATCTAAAGTATTGCTTGTGATTTTTAAGAAGCGTGTTTGTTGATGTGTATCTAAAAGCTAAGAAAAACATATGAGTAAAGGTAAAAAGGTTTTTACAGTTTGCCTAAATTCAATTCAGGTAGTAAGAAATGTTTGATGGCAGCTAACATTTTCTATGAAATTGAAAAAAAAAAAAGCTTTAGCAGCACCAAGTGAGAACTTTGGTGAGAATACATTTTACTCAACTTAATTTCATCACTTTTTGGGCATCAGCCTCAACTCTCGAGGGCGTTGGAATTGCTTTTTCATCACAAATAGAGTATTTGGGGTTGGCAGGACAACACAGACCAAGATAGGATTGGTTGGGTTTTAGGGGGTTGGCGCTTTAATGACCATGGCGTGGATCTGAGGCTGTGATCTAATCAGCGCCGCACCTTATTTTCATCTAGACGTGGGGGAGAATTAGATACTTAACGGTGGCAGTTTTATCTTCCAATCACACGGCTTAGGTCTGCATCGTGGACACCTTGTTAAGTGTCCAATCAGCCGGCGTAGGTGGGTTGTCAGCGTGAGTTTGCACATGCTGAATGAACGTGTATGGGTGCTTTTTGCTGGTTAGCACTCCCTAAATCTTTGGGTGTCCGCGCATGGCTCGTATTGGCGTTTGATGTCTGTAGACTGGCACAAATTGGCAATCAGGTGAGGTTGGCATGGACGAGGGCCTCTCCTCGCCGGGATCCTGACTCCAATTGGCCCCTTCTCCCCTTTCCCATCCTCTCATCCTTCTCTTCCTCCCTCTCCAAAATCGTTTTAACTTGACCCTGACGGGGGCTTCTGACAAAACCCATTACAGTCTCAATTACGCTATGTGTCTCTCTTCTCCTCCTCTTCTGGAGTATTTTTTTATCTCCTCTCTCGGCATCCCTTTTTCCCACTGCCTTGTCTGATGCTTCGGGACTGGTGGGAGCTCTAAGCGGTCGGCGTTTCCCTCCTGACTCTATTACCAGTCTACCAGCGTGCCGCATCTCAGTCCTCCTAATTAGCCTTGGTGGGACCATCACTTTCTTCTTCATTAGGAAAACAGAACAGATGTGCGTGCCAGAAGGAGAAAGTAATCAAGGGACAACAGGAGGGACAAAGAGCTGCATAGTACTGCAGCAACATTGCCAGGGTTGAGGGTACCATTCCCTAAAGAAAGGTTGTCATGAAAGTAATATTGTCATGAATCTAATTGCCCTGCTGTGCCTATTCAAGGCAATGTCACTGGGTGGCTGTGGCATCATTTGATGTCTGAAACAACTTATTCTGCATGAGTTGAGTGTTAGAGATTCAGCTCCTCAATGAGACCGCATGGCACCCTAATAGACAGGGTTACAGAGTTAAATTCCTTATTTAATACAAAGAGATTGTCACTGCCCGATGGAAGTCGAGTGCAGTGTATCAGAGTTGGGCATGCGTCACTGCGACAAGTAGCATTCAAGATGCTAACGAGATACCTCTGTAATGTCAATACAGTAAAAATGGACCTACTTAATTAAGTTGTTTCACTACTGGCTACAAGTTAGCATCAAACACAACAAAGGTTGTCACTTGAACACGTACGTTATGCCGTAAACCGTTTAAATCTGCATTTGACTTACATCAGGCAGTGACAGAGATAACCAACACACTACCCACTGGATTAAAGGAATAGTTTGAATTGTTATTGAAAATATTGCTTATTTGCTTTCTTTGCTTTCAGTCATTATGCTAAGCTAATGGAATCCCACTTCCCTGCAGCTTCATGCTAAACATACAGACTTGAGAGTACAACAGGAAAGTATATAAGCGTGTTTCTGAAAATGTCAAAGTTCTTTTAAACTGGGAACAGACAATATCTTCCCCACTGGGATGTGTCATAGTGTGAATTTATGTATGCACTCATCATTCAGTAAAGAGCCTCGGATAGAACATATTAATATTCTAATATTATCTAACCTAGCTGTGGTTCAGTGTCTCTTTCTCTCACAATACACAGTCACTTCTCCCTCCTTTTTCTTCACTGCTACTACTTCTTTGTCTTTCCAGCGGTTTACCATCTTTGTTAGAGAGGTGTGTGTGTGTGTGTGTGTGTGTGTGTGTGTGTGTGTGTGTGGGGGGGTGTTGCAGGAGACAAGCGAGAGAGGAGAAGTATGGGGAGCAGCGAGTGATGAATCTTCCCACCGTCTGTAACACTCTCCGCTTCATCGGCTCTCCCCTCGTTTCTGACCCAAATCTAATGCGACAGGACTCGTTTTCGCCGCCTCCACCTCCTCCCGCCGCCTCCACCTCCTCCCCCGCCTCCCCTACCCGCTGTCGCAGGAGTCGTGCACCACCCCTCTATTTTTAGATGTTTGTCCTTGAGTCACAATCCCTGAAAATTGCCATGATCCATAAAGGACTGGTTTTGTGGCGCTTGAGGGAAAACGTACACCTTCCCTCGCCAAGACCATCCTCCTTCCAACCCCCCCCCTTCCCAACACCATCCCCACCACCTCCAAGTGTGTGTGTGTGTGTGTGTGTGTGTGTGAGCAACAAATCGTTAACAATTTCAAGTCTACTGGAACGAATATTTCTCTCATTAAAGAGGTGAAATGGAGGGAGCGCTAAACGAGTGTAACTCCGACAGATCAGGCTGTTCTTTTTTTCTTTTCTACCCTCCCTGCCTGCTCCCCCACCACCACCACACACACACACACACACACTCACACACACACACACACACACACACACACACACACACACACACATCCCCCGCCTCAGAAAGTTATCCACTGTAGCCAATTAGCATGAATGCTCTGTCTAGCATTAGCCCCCATCTTCCGTATCCAACTCTCGCTCTCATTACCGTCTTTTTCTCTCCTCCTCCCCAATCCCCCTTCAACCCCTCTTCTCATTCCCTCTCTCTATTTCTCATTAGGTCTGCGTCGTAACACAGTGAATAATAATAGGTGCTCTACACTGTGAAATGGCTTTAGCTTTGTCTCATTTCACCGCGTGTAAGCGGGAGTATGGGTAAACAGACGATCTATTTCACGCAGGCACAGACACACACCAACAGACACAATCACAGCCGTCCATTAATCTGTCGTAAAGCAGCTTTTTGCCCCCCTGAAGAAATCCCTGATATTCAGAGTCAGTGAAAGAGAGAATCTCCCACTAATATGTGGGAGATGCCATGTAACTGTCCACTGATGATAACCAGATGAAACCCTCAGAGGAGAGAGTTTTGGGAGAGAGGGAAAAGATGGAGGAGAGGAAGAGATAGCAGAAAGAAAAGGGGAATGTGGTGAAAGTCCGAAAGGTAGAAGCAGAGGAGACAGAGGAAGGATGGGTGGAGGCGGAGGGTGGTAGCGGTGCGCGGCTGGGGGTGGAGACGGCGGCACCGAGGCGTATTCTAAGCGCTGAATGTAAATATGCGTGAGGGGATTATCACAGAGTGCCAGGCGGCGCTTTTGGGGCTTTGTTTCCGTGACACCATGACGTTGGCTTTGTTTCCCTGACAGCAGACGTGTGTGTGTGTGTGTGTGTGTGTGTGTGACTGTGACTGTGTGTTTGTGTGTGACATCCAGGCATCTGTTTCCTGCTGGAAAAGGTTAATTACATCTCCACTGCCTGACTGGACGTGCAATGCATAATCACATACTCTAATGAGACCTATGTGTGTGCGTGAGTGTATGTGTGTGTGTTTGACTCTTTGTGTCTCGATGTGGATTCTGAAAACACAGTTTTATAGCAGCTGAATGGATCTCTTAACCACTTGTTTCAGGTTTGAAAGTCTATTGTCGCAGCCAAGAAGAAACAAAAGCACACAGACACACACTCTCAGAGTCATACACTCACACAGGTGACAGCTGGAAGCACACCGCAGTGGCATTTACGGACAGGCACTCCACTCCCCATGGGGGACATTAATGGATGGGTCTGCATCAGTGTGTGTGTGTGTTTGTAATTACTTGTCTGGCTATTAATGAGACAGAGATGCTACGGCATCAAAAGAGGGAATTCTTGCAAACCCTGTTGCTCATTCTGACCCTTGACTCCTATCTTCACACTTCAGCTAAGCTGCTGATTGGACAGCTGCTCTGCTTTAGATTGGGCCCAGCTCAGCGTGAAAACCGAGATAGGCTCCAGCCCTCCATGGGTGACTTTGGAAATTACTGCGCACTTTCTCACTTGGCTGAAGTTTGTACTAAGTTGATCTGACATAAGCAGGTAGGCGAGGAGGTGCAGAGCGCCGTCCATTCAGCCTCCGTGGAGCCACGATTAAGGAGGAGAAGGGAGAGATGAAAGTGTGACTGAGAAAAATAATGGATTTCAAGGGCCCTTTACAATTCATACAGTACACCAGCTATGGCAAGAAATAAATCACACTGATAAAAATGCTTCTTTTTTTTTGGAATCACATCAGCAGAAGCAAAGTTCTCTGTCAGCTGCCAAGGGAAAATTAAAATGCAGCAAGGATGGTTAATGGGGATGAGCGCAGAGTTCACAGGCTTTTTTTTCCATCAATCTGATTTATTTTGAGGAATGTGGCTCAAGGCAGCATTGCAGTTGTTGAATTTATGCAGCTTAAAAAGTAGAAAATGCGTAGAACCTGAAGTCCTAGACACTTTCGAAAGAGATGCAGTATCTGGTTCAAGATGTAATGTAATGTAATTCAATAAAAGCCTGTGCCTGCTGAAGCCCCCTTTCCCACATCCCTGTTAGAGTATCCCCATGCATAATATCACACAGTCTATACATTCCAGTTTGTTAAAGGATAAAACCCCCGTAAAGGGATGGAGAGCGCAGCTGACTGCGCCGCGGTCACACCTCTGTCTCCTGATCCCTCCATCGTCCTACTTCCTCACCCTTGTCCTCCTCCTCCACTTGATCCTTTTTCTTCTTCTTCCGTCTACGGCAGAAGCCGTTCAGACCACAGAAGCAGGCACAGGTGAAGGGCATGGCCTATCTGACGCGGCGCATCCACGTAAACCTGCCGAGGGAGAGGGAGGAGAGACAGGGAAGAGGGGAGGAGAAGAGGGGAGGCGTTAAAACGTTTCTCCTTCATCTTCATCAGCAAGCTGCCAATACATCACACAGTCTTTTGAACACAAATGGATATCCGGAATCAAAGAAGGAGAAGAAGGTTTTTTTTTCATCTTTCATTTCTTTTCATGCATTTTGAGGCAAAGCAAGTTTTCTGTTCAGAACTTTAAACTGAACTCCATGATGAAGACAGTTTCCTTATTTGACGTCATTTTCTCCACTTACAGTTTGCCTAAAAGACTTAAAGCTAAAGTAAAAAAATATGATCAAGCGAGCAAGACGTTGCCATGCCGTGCTGTGCAGTGGATGCTTTCAGTAAAAGTGGGGGCCTGTGTGCATCATTAGGGTGCATCAAATTTGAATGGGAAATTTTAATTTCAAAATATCAATTTGGCTGGCATTGCATTTTGTTCCAATTAACATAAAAATGACTTTTGCAAAGTTTTGAGGAATTCCATTGAGATTTAGGGGTGCCACCTAACACATGAACTTTTGTGAGGGGCGATAGGGGGGTTATAACCTCCAATAATCAAAATTTGCCAGTGCAACCGTCTTCCCCAAAATATAATTTCCAAAAAATGTTCCTTACATAAATAAAAGCATTTGCACCAAGAAATGTTGCAGAAAAATTCACCAAAATGCAGAAAATTGAGTGTGTAATGCTCAAAATTTCAAATTTCTCAACTTCTCAACCACCCCAACCCCCCCTCATTTTCCTAGAAAAATATTACATGAAAAAATTACATGATTATAATGTGATTTTTTCAAAGATCTTTATTTTTTGTCTGTAGGACACAATTTTAAGGCTACATATTTCAGAAGTGTTTGACACATGCCTTTTACAAACATTGAGCCCCCTGTGATATTACACACACACACACACACACACACGCACACACACACACACACCCCGTGATTTGGACATTGCAGTAGTCCATATCAACCTCACGGCAGTTCATGACATGGTCACGTTATTTTAATCTATTGATTCATCAACAGGGACACGGTTTTGTTGTTTATTTCGTGGTGGTCAGCGTCTGGGGGGGATGAGGGAGCACATGCATCAACGAGGGAACCGGCGACAAGTGCAATAATGCTGGGCTGCTCTAGGGGACGCAACCACGGGGAAATGAAACACCACACGCCAGCGACAACAACAGGACGGACCGCCACATGCGACGCGGTTGTGGTTAGGGAAAGAACAACGGGGAACGGAGACGGTGTAAAACAACAGGACGGTTGTGGTTAGGAGAAGAAGAACACGGAAAAGAACTGCCACATGCAACTACTCGCTACAGTAATCGTGCTGTTATCACGAAAGATGCTTCCCATTGAAATACATTAGATTAAAAGTCGAGTAAACGAGTAAAACCCTATACATGGATCAATAGATTAAATAACTTCCCCATCTCAGGAACTGCCATGAGGCTGGGCTGTCCATATTGCGATTTCAATCAAATTGCGATTAATTGTGCAGCCCTATTTGACAAATGTGATAAAGTTTTTCTTTGCACTGCACACACCCCCGAGCCGAAGAACAAGTGACACTCCGTGGAACAGACTATTGTTAGCAGCTACCTCATTAGCACACTAGTGTTTATATGACTTTCCCTAACATTAGCCAAGTGTTTCAGTTGCCTAAACCCAACCATAGCTTAACCATAGTTTAAAATTACCAGAGGTAAGGTCACACTTTTTCACATTTGTTGTACATATGAATCCACTTTTAGCACCTGCCCAGCTGCGCCGGGCGGGCCCACTGTCAAAACATACTTCATTAACCCTAACAACTTTTCTGGGGGAAACCTTGCAACGGCACTGCTTCAAACCTTAATCGCCTGAGATTCATCATCATTTATATTACCTGCAGGCCTACATTTGGAAAACTGTTGTAATCCAGTGATGAATATAAAGCAGAAAGCTGTCGATAATGCGTGTGGGGCAGTGTTTGTCTTTCGCATTTCTGCAGGGCTCTCAGCAAAAAAAAGTTACTGTGGTTCAGTCAATAAGTCAGAGAACACACACGGCACACTCTCAAATACTGTACACTGCGGTAAAGATTGGCCTGGTGGTCTATTGAGCGCTGTCACTCGACGACAAACAAAACTAACATTAAGCTTCTTCTCACATTTTTCTTCCCAATTACTCGCTCTCTTGCCCTTGGTCTTTCTCTCTCTCTTGCTCTCTCTCACACTCACACACACACACAAACCACACAGCTAGAAGTAGTCTTAAGGCTCACTAAACTCCTAACGTTAACATTTTTCACTAGTGGGCTAGCAGCCAATCATAAACGAGCACTGAGGTTGGGAGACGTGAGGTGAAACTGAGAGCTTCATTAAATACCAACCTGAGTCAGCAGCACCAGCAGGACTGGCTGGGGAGTGTATACTGTGTGTGTGTGTGTGTGTGTGTGTGTGTGTGTGTGTGTGTGTGTGTGTGTGTGTGTGTGTGTGTGTGTGTAATTCAAGTGGGAGAGAGTGGGTGACAAAAACACAGACACAGGCCAAACGTAAAGGGTCTGCGTGCGCGTGTGTGTGTGTGTGTGTGTGTGTGTGTGTGTGTGTGTGTGTGTGTGTGTGTGTGTGTGTGGGGCTTTGGGGATTGATGTGTGCTTCAACCTGTCTCATATGGGGGCAATTAGTTGAGCTAGACTCCAGGCTGCCAGCAAGCAGAGACAAAAAACGCCTCGGGCCATGAAGTGTATACGAGTGTGTGAGTGTGTACATATATGCTGTTAAACCTCCATGTGCTCTTCTTTTATCCCTCCTCTGTCATTTCGTATATCCATCTAATCCTTGTCTGCAGATCTCCCACTCTGTACCCAATGGCTTTACACCCTATGTGACATGACAGAGAAAATCACATAGGAATAGAAAGCCATAAAACACAGCAGCGAGCCAGTCACGAAGATAGCAGGAGTAAACTTTTCTCTTTCTCACAATGACTTGTGTGTGTGTGCGTGTGTGTGTGTGTGTGATCAGGAGTGGGTGTAGCTCTCACTACATGCCTTTAACACCCTCAGCTTGTCTGACAGCTTACAAGGCCCTGCAGAGGATTTACAACAGTGCTGAGACACCTCTCTCCACCGTGTATCCTTCTTGTCTCCTGTGTATCCTCCAATCCATGTCCTCGGATCTCTCCTTCCCTCACTCTCACCCGCTTCCCTTCTTCTTTCTCCGCACATTCTCCAACCCCAACCACGCTGCCGGCCATCGGAGTCAGTATCTTGTTTTGATGGTGTGTAATTACAAGGGGCTCTTACACGGGTGAGCACAGAGATGAGACAGATGAAAACACAGCCTGAAGACCCTCTGAATTATTAACTGGCTGAAAATGGATGAGTCAACGTTAACAGAGAGGGAGAGGGAGGCAAATCAGCCCACGTGCATCTACAAATACACGCATAAATGAACAGCCACAGGCCCGAGTACAGCGTGGCTTCACGTGTGAACCAACCACGGTGGGCTCCAATCTTGGGTTGGATTGGTACTTCTGGATGACGATATTGGCCAAGGAGAAAAAGCAAATTGGTAATTAAAGATTCAATACTTAACTAAAAATTTAACTTAAACTTATTTATTTCAAGGTGCTGATGGTCCCAAGTATCCCCACCACTAAATCATTGGTTGGCTCATTGTGCCTTTCCCCCCAGAAACTTTTAACCCTACACGCCGTTAGCAATATGTGCCAAGATTAGTAAAACAGGCCGATTGGCGAGTTAGTCACACGTTTTTGCGATCTGGCCGCACAGCTGGGTTCACAGAAACAGAGCCTGCGGTGTCCTCTTGAGTACGGTGGCCGACAGGGGCCCTGCAACTTAAGAAAACGCATGCAAATAGACAAAACACAAGCAAATTAAAAAACATCTTCATTTATTTGACAACACAAGCGCAGCATTCAGCAAATACATAGCCTGGAAATCCAGACCCAAATCTGAAAGATTAAGGGTCTGGCATTGAGTAATAAAAGTCGGCCATCTCGAGGGGTGGCACCAAGCGTGCAATTGGATAACACTACGACCAATCACAACAACACACAGGGTGACGTATCCAGAGCTCCGTACGCTTAGCTACCAGCATAGCTAACTGGTAGATTAAACTGTTGTCATCTATTTAGCTTGCCTCTAGCCCCGCCTATATCAGATACACTGATGTGATTGGTGCAGCTTGCCTCTGGCCCGCCTATAGCAGATACACCGATGTGATTGGTGCAGCTCGGCTACAAGGGCATAGTTAATGAGCAGCATTACTCGATGCCAGAGTAACGCGCTGAGAAAATTCAAATTGTGCTCTCACGAGAATTTTGCATTTCCACGGTAGCAAATACACACAAAACAACCAAATACAAGAATGTGCTGCAAATATAGAAATGATACCAAAAAAACCCTGCTGCATCCAGATTACACAACAGAAGTTCTCCAAGCCTCTAGGGGGAGCGCTAATAGGAACAGCTTGATTTTCGACCTCACGGAGCGAGAGAGAGAGAGAGAGAGAGAGAGAGAGAGAGAGAGAGAGAGCGGTGTGAAACGGTGTGTGACTGCTTTGAGATCACAGACTGTAAATACGTTCGACATGTGTTTTCTCTCATTTGGTTGATGTGTCTCGGCTCAGGTCCCAGGTGATTCTCAATCAGCAGAGATGTGTCTGTAAACTCGTGGTAATAAAACATTTAAAACTGCATCAGCGTTTAACGTTGACTTTTGTTTAAGCCATATTACATATTATATATATTTAATTTTGAGGTCCGAAAGGCGCATCACTGAAGTGAAAGGCGTCCTCAAGTGTAATATTGTGACTATACAACAACGGTTATCAACAAAATAAGTGATCAATCTTTTTTCATATTGTGAAGCAATTTGCTCGTGAATTGATTTGAGCTGTAGCTTTGTAGAGACTGTGGGATTTATCAAACTGAATAAATCCCCCCCCCACTCTCCCGCACAAATAATCACAAAACTGCTAACTCCACTGTGTTGTAAGTAAGACATTTGCTACAAACGTTATTGTATTCATTAGCATGATTGCCATACTGATTACTTCAAAAACATCCAAAACACCAAAGTACGAAGACATAGCGGACCAGACGCAAGCTTTTATTTTGAAAAGTCGGGGACGGCAGCAGCCGGGAGGACACGAGACAGGAGCAAAGACTGGATATTATTACTATAATATAATATATTAATAATAAAATAATTTGTTATACAGTCTATGGACGTGAGGCATGAGACGGGAGGTCTCCAGGCTGCAGCCATACTCGACTCTAATAAAAGGCAGAGCGCTCTCTCCCAGTGGGGTCAAAAATCAAGCTGTTCTACTTAGCGCTCCCCCTAGAGGCCTGGAGAACTTCCATTGTGATCTGGATTTTTTATTTTTTTTGCATTTGTTTTGGGGATTGTCTGCTTTTCTTTCTGCATCAGCAGTGCGTTTATGTATTTGGTTGTGTTGTGTGTATTTGCAGAGTGTTTGCTGAATGCTGTGCATGTGTTGTCAGTGTTGAATTTTGTTTTCTTAATTTTCTTGTCCATTTGCATGTGTTTTCTCAGGTTGCAGGGCGTTTGCCCCTGTCGGCCGCCATACTCGAGCGCACAGAGCAGCAACTAACCATCGAGTTGTAGAGGTAAAGAGAAAGTGTGTTGAGTGTGGTATCGACCTTTTCATCTAACTCTCAGCGAGAAAGTGAATAATTTCCCAAGATGTCCAACTATTCTTTTAAAATTAAAGGCAAAAACACACATATATATATATATACACACACACACCTGCAAGATTGCTTATAACCACACAACATGCTTCCTCGCTATATGGCGAACAAAGAGATGCTTTGTTTGGAGGGGAATCCCTTCTTTTTGAGAGACTGATCTAGCAACAACCATGGGAACGGGGCTGGGAAGACACGCAGAGATAAGAAGACATGAGATAAAGAAATAGGGCTTGAGAATAAAGTATGAGTGGAACTCCGAGACAGTTTGAAGCAGGTAGGATTAATGTCAAAGTCATCCATCTTTGTTTTAGTCCGTCTTTGTCAACCTCATCCCTGTGAAATCTCGCTCAGCTTCCTAGCATGCGTCTCAGTCCGTGTTTGTGTGTGTAAGCTGATTTGTGTCTTATCGAGATCCTCTGTGGACACAGACATTGTGGTTTATTTGTTATCTTCTTGGTTGGACGGCGAGATAAGGTGATCAGTATTTGCGTGAGTGAGCGAGCGAGAACGTATGAGCATGCGTGTGCATGTGGGTGCTGTTGGACTTGCATGTGTGTCTGTGTCTGCGTACAGAGGAAGAGATAAGCTCGGTGCCGTGCCTTTGAGTTTGAGTGACAGAATTCTAATGCTGATCCCAATGGTCAACAGCCCAGGGACGTTCCACAGAAAGCTTATTGAACGTTAGCCATTATTAACACCGTGACTGCCTTTGAACGCACAGATGAGGCAGAAACACTCGATGGGAGTGTGATCCATGCTGACATGTGCCTGACTTCTACTCACGGCATATAAGTAGCCAATGAGAAACCTCCCATCCAGAACATTTCTGTCAATTTTATGTAATTATTATTTTTTTTTTTTTTTGGGGGGTTATTAAATGCAGAGGGTACACTTAACATCTTACAGAATTCACAGATTACTTTTCAAAAAGCAGAAAAAGCTTGTCCTGAAGATTTGGGTTTTACTTACATCTTGTATTTGTCGTATCCGCTGCAATCCTGCACTGTTCCCGAGACCCCTTCACTCTGTCTTTGCGTGGTCCACATATGAACTATTTCCCCCCTTATCTGATCAAGTCAATCACATAGATCATCTCTTCCTCTTTTTTCCCGTCTCCTTTTCCTTCTTTTCTAGCTTTAAGCCCCAGTTGCGTTCTTTCTTTACCATCACGTAGACATTAAAACCAGTGTGTGTCCTGGGTTCCTGGTTTCTGGTACTCAAACAAAGCTTTTACCTGTATCTGTTGCATTCTGCCCCCCATTCTACCTGCCCCCTCCCATCTCTCTCCTTCTCACTGTCGCTCGCTCCCTTGTCCAACACAAGATGTCCTCTGTCCTGCTCTCAGGTAAAAACTCCCCCCCCCCCCAATCCCGAGCCTAGATAACTTGAGAGGGCTGAAAAAACAGGGAAACAGTGTGTGTTGTTTCAACACAAAGGATGCCAATGTTGGATGGGATAAAAAAAAAAGGCAGAAAAAGACGGATATATGTAAAGTAACAGAAATAAAGGAAGAGAGGAGTAAAGAAGAGAAAGTCAAGAAAAACTGATAAGGCGATAAAAAGTGGGAAGCAGAGAAACAGTGGACAGATGTTGGATGACGTCCTGTCAGACAGGTATTTGAATTGTGTGTGTGTGTGTGTGTGTGTGTGTGTGTGTGTGTGTGTGTGTGTGTGTGTGTGTGTGTGTGTGTGTGTGTGTGTGCAGATTCAGGTACACCATGGTGCATTCTCAATCTCTCCTCATGGCTAACTGTCTCCCAGTCCCACTGAACAAAGAACCTATTGACTTAGTAACACACAGGAGCTTTCTATTTTCTCCACAGGCTAGTGCTTTGTGCTGGTCCCCTATACACACACACACACACACACACACACACACACACACACACACACACACACACACACACACACACACACACACACACAGAAATGCCTCCACACCAGAGCACCTGCTTGTAGATATGTCTGCCCTATTTCCAGGACGGCTCGATATTCAACGTCAATATGTCCATTTTGTCACAGAAAAATACCTATTTAAAAAAAAAAAAATGTAATAGATCACATACAAATTGAAATTTGTGGCAAATGTGATTTAGTTTGCATGTGAAAAGTACAGCTTTAAGACTCAGTAATGATTATTGAACAATCTTTGATTTGACTGACATTTAAGTGTCAAAAAATGGAGTCTGACAAACAGTTCAAAACTTAAAGATTTTTACAAAACAGGACCGGGCCCAGGAAATGTTTGTCATTTTCGCTTGATAAATGACTTGGATGATTGACTGATTATCAAAATTGTTGTTGATTACTTTTCTGTCAATTGAGAATTGAGTGTTTCAGCATTTAAGGTCCCATGGCATTTCAGTTCAGGAGGTTTTTTTAACAATAATCTGCATTCCCCCAGCCTGCCTATGGTCTGGGTATTCTGCCCTGGGTATCCTACTCTGCCTTTGAGAAAATGAAAGCTCAGATGGGCCAATCTGGAATCGTGCCCCTTATGAGGTCATAAAGGACAAAGTTACCTCCCCTTTCTCTACTTTGCCCGCCCAGAAAATTTGGCTTCAAATCATGGCTTTCAAATGAGCCTCCTCAAAAGCTACAAACTCAGAAATGGCACAAACTAAGGAAAGCTCATTGTGGGACTGGCTCTAGTGGCTGTGATTCTGCACCAAGGCTGAATTTATGGAAAGAGACTTCAGATATGGTATAAGGGGACCACTAAGGTCTATATAAAAGAGACTTCAGATACAGTATTAGGGGACCACTAAGGTCTATATAAAAGCGACTTCAGATACAGTATTAGGGGACCACTAAGGTCTATATAAAAGCGACTTCAGATACAGTATTAGGGGACCACTAAGGTCTATATAAAAGAGACTTCAGATACAGTATTAGGGGACCACTAAGGTCTATATAAAAGAGACTTCAGATACAGTATTAGGGGACCACTAAGGTCTATATAAAAGAGACTTCAGATACAGTATTAGGGGACCACTAAGGTCTATATAAAAGAGACTTCAGATACAGTATTAGGGGACCACTAAGGTCTATATAAAAGAGACTTCAGATACAGTATTAGGGGACCACTAAGGTCTATATAAAAGAGACTTCAGATACAGTATTAGGGGACCACTAAGGTCTATATAAAAGAGACTTCAGATACAGTATTAGGGGACCACTAAGGTCTATATAAAAGAGACTTCAGATACAGTATTAGGGGACCACTAAGGTCTATATAAAAGAGACTTCAGATACAGTATTAGGGGACCTCTAATGTCTATATAAAAGAGACTTCAGATACAGTATTAGGGGACCACTAAGGTCTATATAAAAGCATCCAAAGAGCATCATGTCATGGGACAGAATATTGTATGGAAGGAAAAGCTTCCTGCACTGACTTCTGCGTGTTGAGTGGTCCCAGCAAAACCTTTAATCCATCACAGTTGACACAATTTCAGATTTTTCCAAAATTGTTGGACAGAGTGTGCCACTCTTTCGTTTTTCAAAAAAAAAAAAAAAAACTAAGAGAGTACAAAAGTGTCCTTTTTAAGATTCATTGCATTCAACGCTTTACACATGGTTGAATACTTTGTAAGAATTGTTTTTCTTCACATATTATACGCTGGCTTTTAAGTCTACTTGTTACAGACGAGTACACAGTGCAGTCAAGTGTTGGTAACTCACTGACATTTTAATGTATTTTTGTGGAGAGGAAAATAATACAGAAAATAGGATTAGTTTTTTTTTTTTTGTTAGATGCAGCCTCCTCATCTGTGTTAGAAGTTTGCTCTTAACGCCCCCAAGGCTGCAGACAAACTTTGTGTTGTCTGTTGGCTTCTATAAGTATCTCTCTTGCCCCCTTGTGGAGCGACACCAGGACTACAAAGAGCCAACAAGGCGCTCCCGATGTCTACTACAGGTACATTAATTATAACCTTCCCAGTGGGGAAAAAGGCTTAACGAAGTCCGGGCAGAGAGCAGGGGGATTATGACGTCTCAATAGCAATACAAGGGCCTGGCCAACCATTGAAATCCTCTGTGAAGTTATCAACATGCTGAATAATAATGCTGTAAGGCTTAGAGCAGATGCGAACTGAGTGAAAGTTTGTGCATGCATGCGTGTGTGCGTTTGTGCATGCGTGCGTGTGTGCGTGCTACAGCCGAGAGATTTCACGCCTCAGCTGGTTGGACAGATCACCTGAAACTGAGAGGAGAAATTAAATATAGCAAGAGAGAGAGAAAGTAAGAGGAAAGGCCACAGTGATCTCAGAGAAGGAGAGGAGAAAGAGAGACAGATAGAAAAAAGAAAGGGAGGAAGGAGTATGTAGAGAATACCAGAAGAAAGAAAGTTAACACTGTTGACTGCAGTTAAGCTCAAACAACAACAACCTTTGGTTTAAAGGAAAAGTTTTTTTCAAGTCTTATTACAATACTCACTTTCCATTCGTAGATTAGAGACGTATTATCTGCGCCAAGGAGGTCATGTTTTTGGCTCAGTTTATTGGTTTGTTTGTCAGCAGGATTACGGAAAAACTTGGAAGGATGGGAAAAAGAAAAGAAAAACCCGTAACATTTTGGAGCGGATCCGAATCCCAGGGCGGATACACATTTTATTTTTCACTTTCGTTAACATTGCGAGATAGGGCATTTGTGCTGCCTTCATGTGGTTTTGGAATTACTTGCCAAACATATTTCAAGGCTCACCTGATCCTTTTCCTCTGCTCTTCGATGTCTGGCAAACACTGGAAACAACTCGCCACGTGTTGCTGAGCAATAACTTACACCGTACAACCAGAACATTGTCAATCCCATCGAGTAAAATATGGACGCTTACTTCCATCATAGTGTTAATAGTGTGAAAAAACGTTAGCTGACGTTACTGCTCAGTAGCTAGCTCAGAGATTATTGGCTAATGAAATAATTGATTTAGCAGGGGTGGGGGGGTAACACTTTTGCAAGTCACTGTATCTGTGTCACATTCTCATTAGGGACTGAGCCCCCCTAAAGGTCGGATCTTAGAATCACCCCTGTTATTGAGGCTAAAAGCCTCCTTTAGTGTCTTAGGGAACAATCGTGGATGGGCTTATAAAAGGTGTTTTTACTTGACATGCGGGACAAGAAGGGGACAGTTGGGTTTAGAAAACAAAGAAAGTGGCAGTTGGGTTTAGGAAAAGGAAAACGCGGCGGTTGGGTTTAGGAAAAGGAAAACACAAAAGTTGGGTTTAGGAAAGGAAAACGCGACAGTTGGGTTTAGGAAAAGGAAAACACGACAGTTGGGTTTAGGAAAAGGAAAACGCGACAGTTGGGTTTAGGAAAAGGAAAACGCGACAGTTGGGTTTAGGAAAAGGAAAACAGGACAGTTTGGTTTAGGAAAAGGAAAACGCGACAGTTGGGTTTAGGAAAAGGAAAACAGGACAGTTTGGTTTAGGAAAAGGAAAACAGGACAGTTGGGTTTAGGAAAAGGAAAACACGACAGTTGGGTTTAGGAAAAGGAAAACAGGACAGTTGGGTTTAGGAAAAGGAAAACGCGACAGTTGGGTTTAGGAAAAGGAAAACGCGACAGTTGGGTTTAGGAAAAGGAAAACACGACAGTTGGGTTTAGGAAAAGGAAAACACGACAGTTGGGTTTAGGAAACAAAGAAAGCAGCAGTTGGGTTTAGGAAAAGGAAAACAGGACAGTTGGGTTTAGGAAAAGGAAAACAGGACAGTTGGGTTTAGGAAAAGGAAAACAGGACAGTTGGGTTTAGGAAACAAAGAAAGCAGCAGTTGGGTTTGGGAAAAGGAAAATGCGACAGGTTCAGGAAAGGATTGCGGGTGGAGTTACAGGAGTTACGTAACGTTTCAGTGACATGATGCGGGACATGAACCCCCGTCGACTGTGTGAAAGACCCGTCCATCACCCCAACCAACCACCCTGCGCAGCATTTCAGACTTTCACACTACTCACTAACGTTGTCCCTTTAAATACTACTTCATCTTCACATTCCACACACATGCTGGGTGCTTTTGGTGTCATATCTGATGCTGACAGCCCCTGACGATGCATCCGCAGTTTACAGCTTACAACGGGTTGGAACACATCTTCATTGGGACGTCCATGTTGTTTCCATATCATGGCAAACTCCAGCTTTTGCTTCATTTTAAAAATGAAAAAAATTTTACACTGAAGCTTATATGAGCGTTACACGGCTTAGCAAGAAGACGATCCAGGAAAAAACACAAATAGGGTATGTAACCCTTACAGCTTTGGCTGCAATTTAGCGTACATTTTTGCACATAACTAGTACAATGAATTTTTTTCCCTGGTATGGTCAGACTGAATATGGAGCAGGTTTTCGCTTCAATCTTTAGGTGTTTTTCGCAGTCTGTGTGTATTCCTCCCAAACAGCCAGTACAGCAGCAGTGAGCTAGCAATGTATGAACCAACCATACTGTATGTGGAGTGTGGCTGTCGTATATGTTTTTGCATATATTGATTCATGTTTCAGTTATTCTTTCCAGGAATAACTAAAGTGTCAAAAAAGAGTCAAATTGTACAAGTTCCCAGAGCCCAAGTTTAGTCTTGACTGTATAGACGTTAGCTGTAGCAACATGTCGACCAGGGGTGTAGTCTAGTTTTTTGTAGTGAGTATACTGTGATTTTTTTTCCCTCCCAGCCTTATTCTCGCCAGTCTCCCAGAGCAACAACCCCAATTTCTTGTAACGTTACCGCGTATGGCATCAGCCTCATGCTGCAGTGTCACCCGAAGCTGCATTAGCTTCAGGGACAGGCTTACGAAAATAATGAGAGTGTAGATTGAGTTGGATTTTGTTTCATATCTCCTTTCATATTAGTTAATTCCATGTTTGCACAGAGAATGACCGACAAGTAACTGTGTGGTTTTTCCTAGTTGACTCGCAACACAGACGGGGTAAATTTATGACCAAAACGTTTGTAAGGGGTATATGGAAATCCTTGACCTTCCCTAGTGGGTATATGCCGTATACCTGGGTATCACGTTGACTGCACCACTGGTGTCAACTGTGTGCGCTGTGTCTTAATGCAAAAGGCCAGAACTCAGGAACTTGTCATTTTTTATTATTTTCCTCTAGTTTTGCTCTTTTTCCCCCTCTTTTCTCTGTTTATGTCGATGGATAGACATTTATTGATCCTTTCGGAAATTCATCTTGCACCATACAGCTCATCAGATAGATAGACAGACAGACAACAACACGGCCACTAACCCCCCCCCCCTCCCACCCCACACACATCCAACCCCACCCCCGCAAAACAACAATACACAAAACCAACCATCTCTACATCACAAAATATAAAGTGCAGTGTCATTAGCACCAGTGGGCTATCAATAGTAAGGTGCATTATCGTCAGTGACATTTTAATTTTATACCAAAGTGCAATGTTATCCCACAGAGAGGATCACGTTATTTTCCTCAACTTATTCAGTAATATAATACTGGTAGGAATAAATGATTTGTGGGCCCGGTGGGCACCCTATATCTTCTGTCTGATGGCAGCACCTCATACGCCTGAAATAGGGGATGTAGCCTGTCCCCGCAGATTGCTTGTCCTTTCCTCACCACCCTGGATTCGCAGATTATGGTAAGAGAATTGAACTGATGTCCACCAATCTTGCTTGCCATTTTAACTATCCTGTGAAATTTATTTTTGTTTGTCACAGGCAATGGTGCAGAAAGTTAAGATACTCTCAACAAAAGAGCGATAGAAAGAGCGATAGAAAAGAACCATCATGTCTCAGCTAGTGGAGTCGTATACCTTCTCCATGAGCGTTTTCGTTTTTTAAACTGACATTAAAGCCTCATTTCTGAAATTTTTTTTACTCCTATCAGCACCCACTCACTTTTTCCATTAGTGTATACACGCTTTGCACTCTGTAATACACCTTTACAGTGAAGTCTCTCACTAGGGAAGACTTGCTTCACTACTGGTATGGAGACAAGGAATGATTACAGTGACCAATAACTTGCATGGGTATTATGTTCAAATAAAAGTGCAAAGCTATACCTTTAAGCACTGTGGAAAACAGAGGGAGAGGCAGAGGGAGTTTGACCGAGAGTCAGAAAGAGGGAGAGGGAGAAGAAAGCAAGAGAGGGCACCCTGGCCTAGATATCCGCCTGTAAGCTGCTCGCAATGCAGACATGGCAACTGGCTGTGCGAGGCGAGCGCGGGAGAGGAGATGAGAGGAGGGCGGAGAGATGGGCAGAGGAATAAAAGAACGAGGGACAGAAAGTCAGGCCAGAAAAAGGATTAGTGATCAAAGGAAGCCACCGGCCATCCTGATAGCCCGCTACACACACAAGCACACACACAAGCACACACACACACACACACACACACACACACAAAAACATTTGCATTAGCCTTGGTGTAAATGTTAAGAGGGGAAACACACACTCGCACACACACACACACACACACACACCAATTGATTGATTATAGTGCTGTAATGAGCATACATGCCAGTCCACCTTTCTCTCTAATTGGTTTCATAGCCTTTTACCAAGAGAAGTTCTTTGGGAACTTGAAAAACACAATATGACATCTACCTTTCCCTATTGCAAGAATTCCACGCTGGAAACTAGACTCTTTGAAATGTTTTTAATTCCCCCTAAACCTCTGTCTCCTTCAATGTGACGAATCGTCGATAAAGAGATAAACAACGGGCTGGAGATACCAATTAGGCCGTCAAACGGCAGCACAACAATCTTCGGCACTCCTCCGCTTCCCAGAAGAGCGCTGGTGGGGGAAAAAAGAAGAAAAAAAGCAGTTCTGCTTGTGCAGCGAGGACGAGGAGGAGAATAAGAAAACTTTGTGAGAGTTCATTCTCTCTGTGCAGAGAAACACACGCATACATACACACATCTCCCCTGTTAGAGGCTTGACCTCCACTAAGCTGATCTCGCTCCTCGGTATTCCATCGCCCTCCCACCGGCTGACCTGATTGGCTAATGACGGCTCATTTATCTTGATGCAGCATCTGCAGGGTCTACAAGGCTTGTGTGTGTGTGTGTGTGTGTGTGTGTGTGTGTGTGTGTGTGTGTGTGCCAATTGCAAACATACTCTTTCTAACACACACACACGCACACACACACACACACACACACACATGATTCACACTGTGTACTAGATCTGTACGCCAGCGCTGCCCTTGCTGCAACAGCTTGCACACATTGGTTCACCTCTGGGGAATGATGGAGAGGAGAGAGAAGAGAAGGAGGAGAGGGTGGAATGAAAGGGAGGAGGAGGTGAAGAGTAAGAGGAGGGAGACAATGATAAAAAAGGAAAACATGGGGAAGAAAGGAATAAAGACGAAGAAAAACAGGAACAAGGAAAACAGGAGAAAAGAAGCAGAACAACCTGACAAAACCAGAAGAAGAAGAAGAAGAAGAAGAAGAAGAAGAAGAAGAAGAATGAGAGCAGGATGATTGAAAGATGAAAACAGATAAAAGAGAAGTGAATAGGAAGAGAGAGGAAAAAAAACACACCAGCGGAGGGAAAGGAGTTTAAATGGAGGGAAGAAGGAAAGATGCAAGTTTGGTTCCACCGTTATGTCTTCTTTAATTACCGCATCTACCACAGTGTGATCACTGCATGTGTGTGTATTGGGGGAGGGGGTCTCTAGTATGTGTAATACACTGCAACCAGTAACTATGAAGCAGGCTAAATAAGTGAGGCCAGCCAAAGGCACAATCCAAGCAATCCTCTATTATTCCTGCATTCATGAATTATCCATTAAATTGTATGTAGCATAGTTACTTCACCTGTTCGGGCATTCCACCACATCTAACAGTAGCATGAACTCATTCGGTTTTTAATTAACATTTACATAATAATGGTGCCGACTTAATCGTGATTTCCCTTTTTCACTGAATAGTAAGTTAAGTTTTACTCCTCCAAATTACACAACTAAATGGGTCATATGTAATTGCTTTGCAAAAGACGTGATCAAAAAAAAAAAAAAAAAAAGATTGACACGTTACCAAACCCTGAAATTAAAATTACAGCTTGGGTTTCATATTTGCAGCTACAGCCATTGCTTCTGTCATAAGCTGATAACAATGTACTCACCAAAAGTAATCGTTAACATTATAGAACGTCTCAACGTCTCTGAAAGTACAGTAGGTCCAATGGGGCAACAATCACGAGTGGTTGTAATACCAGACAGGGTGTCATCTGAAATTTCCCATTTTATTGGGATCAATAAATATCTATCTAGCTATCTGTCTAACAAACCATCACTTTTGTAAGATTAGCTACCAGTTTATTTTAAGGTAAAACCCCAAGCGAACATACCTGTTATGTTATGTGAAAGAGAAAAAAATATGTACATCTATGGCAAGTACAGTGGGTCCAGTGGTGTAGTCTAATGTATTATAATGGGTATATATATTGGCCAGAATCAGGCTATCAGGGGAGGGGGGGGTATCATAGTGGGGGTCTGGATGCCCTCCCCCAGGGAAGTTGGTAGCATCAGTGACTTAATTCCCTGTATTCAGATACACTTTAATGCACCAATTTACAGTGGAAGTACCTTTATTTAGCCTATGTGAAGTAAAAAAAAACACAGATGACAATTAAAAATTGTATAAAAAGTAGAATTGAAAGTATGTTGTTGTGTGTCATTTGGGCATTTTGAAGTGGGTATAGGGAATTCCTGGAGCTTTCTTAGCGGGTATACTGCGTATACCTGCGTATCACGTAGACTACACCACTGAGTGGGTCCCAGTTGAACCAAGAAGGTGTTCAATTGAAATGCAACTAACTTGAATGATTGTCTGACAGCTAGTCTTCTTTGCTCTGTTGGACCTATTGTTATCATGGTTGCTGAGATCTTTGAATGCGATGACAACACTAAGAATAGGTCCAAAAGAGCAAAGAACACTAGCGGTGAGACAATCATTCATTTTAGATGTCTATAAGAGACACCTGAACACTTAAAACAACCTATGTTCACGTTTGCCTCTTGTGGTTGCACCAAATAATGAGTTCCTCCTCTCTTGTCGCGTTCTTTTAGTGCCAAGAAAACCTCCGAGAGCGGAGCCTGGGCAGGACCTTATCTTTTACTAGCAGCTAACATTGGTTTCTTTAAACTATGAACATCTTAAATCCAAAAGGTGCATCAAGTACTTTTAGTTGTCAGGACATCGGGTCCATCAATCATAACAGTAACATTTAAAATTTGACAGTTTTTGCTCAATGGTGTTTTTTGCCCCCAACGTCGCCTTCCAGGCAGCTAACCCTGACCGTAACCCTAACTTAACATAACCGTTGCTGCCTGGAAGGAGATGTTGGGGGCAAAAAAAACACCATGCACCTCACTTTTTCTGACGTTTTTGTCGTTTTTTTTTCCTTTTAACGTCGTTGCGTTCCCCCACCCACGTTTTTGAACATCTATATCCAAAAGGTGAATCAAGGTGATCAGCTGATAAAGATCTTCGTCTAGATGCGCGAAATGCAGAATGTAATAAACGACAATTTGTCTCGTAACTGGTGTTACGTGACATTCTGCATCCCAAAGTTCAGCCATTCATTTGCTGTCTTTTTAAAAGTGCACCAGTTTGTCTTTTTTGGACCAACTACACTGCGGCTTATTTTATTGTTTACATATAATTGATTACTGCAAAGACCTTATATGTTATGCCTTACTCATCCCTCTCTCTTTCCCATCTCCTCCTCCTCCACCACCTCTCCTTCCTGACTGCAGAGAGAGGAGGGTTTGCATGTATTATGTCTTCTTTTGTTCTTTGCTGTCGGCTCATTGTCACACGAATAACAAAAAGGGAAAGAGGGCGTTCAGTGAGGAAAATGAAGGGAGAGAAGGCGAGAGGGAGGTAAAGGATGAGTGGGTCTTGATGTGACGTCCATCCTGGCTATAGGTAGATATTGGAGGCTTCACCCACCTCAACAATCCCCCACCCTCACATCCCCATTTCTTTTTGTGCATTCTTATCTTTTATTTTCTCTCTCAAGCCAGGTGCTGCTTATCCGGCCTTCAGCACATCTTATCCTGCCCCACACCTCTCCACCCTCATCCTGCTTTATCTCTCACACTGTCACCGTAGACTCACACTTTGACACATGAACACACACACATTCCTTCAACCTGCTCCCCTATCTTCCCCCTCCTACAGCTTTTCCCACTTTCACATCTCCATCTTTCCCTCGATCAGAGAGAGCGCTGGAGGCAGCTGGCGGGCCGTGACCTATCCTATCGCTGCTCTGGAGTCAGCCCTGACACACAGATATGGCAGGCAGACAGACAGGTAGGAAGATAGACAGGCAGCTAGGAGCTCATCAACTCCAGATCTGTATCTCAACTCCACTTTTAGAGGCTTAATCCGGCTACTTTTCCCAAAGCAGCGAGCTACTGTAGCAGCCAAGACAAATCCATACAGCTTAAACTCCCGGAAATCTTTAAAAAGTCTTGTTTTTATGAAGCAAATCAGGCATTTTAACATCCCCTGTGTTTATTTATAGTGTTATTTTGTGGGTGGTGCAGTGCAAAATTGAACGAAAAAAAAACCCCTCTTTCCTACAAGCTGCATTGTTTCAAAATCTCCGAAACTGAGACGCCCATTTTTTGTCCTCACGCCTCCCATGTCCAGCATCGAGGCCGAAGTGCGTGGGGTTTGGCAGCGTTGCTATTTCATACTGTTGCAGCATATTCACTCCATATAATTGCACTGGTAAATTTGCACCTAATCTTTGAACTTTTTTTCTTTCTTTTTTCGGAGTGTTATAGCTGCTGGCTGTAACGGGAGGGAGGGAGGGAGGGAAAGGAGGGAGGGAGGGAGGGAGGGAGGGAGGGAGGGTGGCAAGGCTGCCTGTGTCGAGCTCTCCATCCTGATTTAGAATTAGATCTATTTCTGTTCACCCTCCAACCCCGCCGGGAAATATTTAAATCTGCCGTGGAATGCGCGTATATGTGTTTGTAACAGAGAGAGAGAGAGAGAGAGAGAGAGAGAGAGAGAGAGAGAGAGAGAGAGATTAAAAGAGGAAGAGATTTTTTAATATATACAGTATACATAAATATTGTTGGCTGGTTGTTTGAGAATTTGCATTTGGTACACAACTTTGGCAACATGGTTTTCTATTTGCAGGCATGCCAATTAAGTCACTGAAGTCAAATCAAACAGAATAAGAAAGAGGAAGATAGAAACAAAAATAGATAGAAGGAAAAGAGGAGGGGAAAAAAACAAAAGAGCGAGTGTATGCAGTCTCAATGTGAACTAGCGGGGAGTAAGACTCAAGCCGTGGCCAGCAATTTATAAGCAGAGCACGTACAGACACACAAGCTCACCCTCTGGCCACACACATACACACACACACACACACACACACACGCATGCATGCACACACAGACACACACACACACACACCAGCAGTCTGAACAAGCCTGAGACACATTTTCAGCTCCATATCCAATCCAACAGCCATTCAAATGTCACCGCCAGAACCTTTGACCCCTGTGTACGCAAAACAACACACAAACACACACACACACACACACACACACTCACACACACTCACGCACAGTCTACACCATTCTCACTGTTTCTCACTGTTTCAAGACGGTTATATCCACACTTTAAAGAGCGTTAGAAACTATGTTACAGGCTAAAACTGTGAAAAGTGTGTTCATCAGATTAGGAGGTGGCACACACTCACCTGAGAGTGGAATCCGGTGCTCCGCTGCGCTGTGGTGTGGAAATGAGCGGCTGCACCCGGGTCCTCACACAAACACATGCACACATGCACGCACTCACGCTCAGAGGCGAGGTGTGTGTGAGGACAATGAGACTGGACTGGATGGAGCTAAGGAGCGGTAGGAGGAGGAGAACGAGGAGGAGGAGGAGAGAGAGAGGGAGGGAGGAGGGAGGGAGATGTGTGGTTGGGCGGGAAGGTGATGAGGAGAGAGAGAGAGAGAGGGGGAGGGAGAGAGAGGGAGAGAGAGAGAGAGAGAGAGAGAGAGAGAGAGAGACTGGGTGAATAAAGAAATACAGTGAAAGAAGAAAAGAAGTGGCCAAAAAAAAAAGAAATGTGAAAAGGGTCCCTCTAAAGAGGAGACCCTCTTGTTGCATTCGTGGTTTTGTGCGTGTGTGTGTGTCTTCAGTGTGTTAAATTTGTTAAGGTGACCGTGTGTGTGTGTGTGTGTGTGTGTATGTGTGTGTGTGTGTGTGTGTGTGTGTATAAAGGCTCTCCAGCTCTCATGTTCATCA
Source organism: Percina caprodes (assembly GCA_013375575.1). Taxonomy (NCBI): domain Eukaryota; kingdom Metazoa; phylum Chordata; class Actinopteri; order Perciformes; family Percidae; genus Percina; species Percina caprodes. The sequence continues at coordinate 1,183,904 of JABXJD010000025.1, forward strand.
CTTGAGAATTTCAGCCCTGCCTCTGAGCAGAAAGTGTAGCGAGAGTGGCTTTTAGTGTGTGTGTGTGTGTGTGTGTGTGTGTGTGTGTGCGCGTGCGTGTATGTGTCCTCCTCAATCAGCTGTAGCTTGTAGCTCGCCAGCATCACACCTCCTGTCTTCTTGTCTCAAAAGCTCCTCAAGCCTCCTCTTCGTTCATCTCTCTCTCTTACTCTCTTTTTCTTACTCTCTCTCTCTCTCCCTCTCTCTCTCTCTTACTCTCTCTTACTCTCTCTCTCTCTCTCTCTCTCTCTTCAGGGAGATGCATATCCCACTAATCCTTTCAAAGGTCTCTCAACCGCTTTAGCTACTCGCTCTCTTTCTTTCAGTTTCCTCTCACTCAGCTTTGCATTGTAAAAAAAAAAGTCTTGGATTATCAAATAGTTTTTGGCGATAAAGTCCTAAAACCTTATTTCAGTAAAACAAGTGAAAAGATCCTGTACTGTGTACACTGTGGTTTCTCAAATTGTATATCTATAACTTGAAGAAAAAGAAGAAAAAGCAGATCACTGCGCTAACTTGATCATAGAAAGGGACCAAATCCAAAAACACATTTATCCAAAATAATAACACTAACATTTTTCTTGCATATTTGAAGTCTTACATATAAGTCATATATCTTATTTTCTAGAGCTCAATTCCTATCTAAAAACTAAAAACACCAATGACATGTTCCTTCCTAGTTTATTTTTGAGTCAATCCCAAACAACAGCTGTAAATCCTGTTTAATCCACAACTGGAAATAGTCCCAAATACAGTAAATGCATCATTTACTCCCCGTAAACTACACTGCCCAGCTGTTTAAGGAAATTATTTAGCCTTTGTTAAAAATTAAACTATATATTTGTGCGTAACGTATGTCTTGGTCTTGTGCTTGGAGAGCCATAGACAGAGTAAAGAAGTTGGAAAGTACTGGAAGACGCACAAAAATATTGTTGGTTTTGGTCTGTTCATGGGATATGTGGCCAATATGAAAACAAAAATTAAAAAAACACAGACATTAAACCTGTCTTTTAAAAGCTACACAGATATTTTCTGTAAAAAACTGATTTTTGTGTCCAGCTCACACCAGCATTCACTTATAATAAACACAAATACACAATCACACACACCCTGCGCTCCAGGTGTATGTGCAATTGTGTGTGTGTGTGTGTGTGTGTGCATGTCTGGGCGTACATTCATGCGTGCGTGCATGCGTGTGTGTCTGTGTTGTGTGTGTCTGTGTTTGTGTGTGTGTGTGTGTGTGTGTGTGTGTGTGTGTGTGTGTGTATGTGTGTGTGTGTGTGGCCGTGCAGCTTCAATCTCCCGGCTCAGCCACAGAGAAGCCAATCTCCACATCCAATTATTTGCTTCTCAAAGGCAGACAGATGGAGAGAGGGAAAAAAAAAACAGAGAGTGAGGTAAAGAGAGACCGAGTTTGAGTTAGAGAGAGAGAGAGGCTCTTTCAGGCTATGCATAGGGGGAATTAATTAGAACGAAAAAGAAATGGAGAGAAGAGAAAGTCTCTTCTTCGCTCCGAGTCCGGAGAATAGTTTCACAATTAGTCAAAATCCCAAACAGAGCCTGTGGACGCAACTCAGCAGAGAGCGAGAGCGAGCTAGAACGTGTACTAGAGAGAGCGAGAGAAAAGGAGATTAAAAGAAAAAACGCTGAAAGGAACAGAGGAAGCTGAAGTTTTTCACTAAAATGATTGGCAAGAGCGTGTTATGTATGTTTTTTTGTTTCTTTCTTAACAAACCTCCTGAGGCGAGCGCTGTCCTTCCTTCCTTCCTTCCTTTCTTCTTTCTCAGTCCTTTTATACTTCTTTCAGACCTCTTCAGTACTTTTTCTTCACCTTCTTCTCCCTCCTCCTGCCCTCCGCTGTCCGGGATATTCCATCAAAGCAGAGTCGTGCTCATGGTGGATGGAGGCATCGCTGCGCTCCAAACACACTCCAGCTTTTGCGGTCTTCTCCTTTTTGACTCTTTTCTCCTTTTTCCTTTTGTCTTGTCAATTTCGTCGGCCGGAGCATTTTTTTCTTTCTTCCCAGCGGAGGTGACACACAGCGTAGGGGGTTGGGTTAAGGACAAGGAGGGGTGGACAGAAAGACAGAACAAAAAAAGGAGGAAAAAAGAGCAGACGTAGGTAGATGGAACAGAGAGCGGGGAATGACAGGAAGAGGCAGGTGGAATGGGTAGTGACACATCGCGGAGGTGTGTGTCTGCGCGTAATGTGAGTGTGTCAGAGCACGGGGGCCGTCCTTCTAGCTGACATACCAACGAGGAAGAGGTGGAGGAGGAATAGACGGATGGATGGATAGAGGGAGTGATACAGCAGGCAGGCCACCTCCTCCCTTACATGCACACACACACACATTTGCTTAGTTCATTGTCATTCACTGGATTTCGCCATGACACGCATGGCTAACCTACTCACGGAGCCGGACCCTGAACTGAATCCTAATGGAGGAGAGGGAGAGAGGAGGAAGAGGAGGAGGAGGAGGAGGAGGAGGGTGTATCAGGCGAGCAGGTGTCCCCTCTACATCTATTGTTCCCTGTCAATGTGTATGTGTGTGTGTTCGAGTCCTTCCAGTGTGTGTACACGCGCTTGCAAATACAAGCATGTGAGCTCTTCCTTGTGGTAAAGTAGCTGAAAGAACACACACGTGCATCTGTTACAGTTAGAAGCTGCACTTCTATTTTGGGATTCAAACTGCCGTTAGCCAAAAGACTGTCGACTTCAAAAGAGAAAATATCGCAAAGATTCAGTGTTTCCTTGAGAGGAAGTTGTCTGCATGAAACTGAACAGACAGCTCATGTCGGGGTTTTTTTCTCCTTCCTGATTTCAAAAGGAGCTTTTGGAGCCCCAGACATGACATATGAAAAAAAAATTAAGTACATTTTGTGGCCATGAAATACTAATCTGTGGCCACAAAATGCTAATTTGTGACCACGAAATGATAAATTAGGGTCACAAAATGCTAAATTGTGGCCAACAACATGAAGGAGAGAGCATACCTGGACATTATCACAGGTCAGAATAAGTCCCATTGAAACCTTCATGTCTTTAAGTTGTTGTAACACACAGAGGGAGACAGAAAACACAAAGCTGTGGTTGGTTCAACGTGTTTGGACTCCATCTGTTCATGTCTGCAGCTACAGTTACAATGTAGGGAACAATGGAGACATGTCATTTTGCTGCATGGGTCCACTTTAATGAAATGACATAGCTGGCTGGCAGGCAAGCATCAATTTGGTGGGATTAATCAATTTGGGGGCAAAATGTGCTCTCCAAGCACGTGTTAAGCACCTATTAAAGGCTGTAGGAATGGCTAAGCTGGTAATGGTGTTGATCACCTTTAGCTGTTCACCTTTTCGTGACAATCAAGCTCAGTGTCCAAAAAATTCGCAAAGTCCAGCAGGTGCACGCACACCTCTGGTGTTACTGTGACTGACCCAACCTCATGCCCACTCCGAACTGGTAAAATACGGCAAAACAGTGGCTGTCAGCGTCTAAAGGGACGAAAAAGGCGTGTGTGTATAACGTACTGGGGAGAGCAGCAGCTATACAGGGTTTAGCGAGTAGTTTGTAAGGCAGAAATAAGACTTTCACCCAGGAGACTGGGATTCGTATCCCGCGTGTCATGGAAACGAAACCCACCCACGACCTTTTCCTTAACATAACAGCATCAGAAGGGACTCCAATAGTCTAAAGGAGACTTTTAGCGTCATTAACAACGATGAAGGCCAAGCGTCCGTATTTTCACAAGATGAACTGACCACATATTTAAAAACCTCACTTGTAAATTGTAATTACAGTAAATGCTTCTAGATATAAGTAAACGACAAGTCTGGCTTTTCACATACCAATGAAATTCCTCGTGGTGCTTTGACTGTTCCGCGGCAGAAAACAGGGTAATAAATGGCCTGAAATATGAAAGACGGTTTATTAGCTTTACATTTATTCCATTATTTTTGCACTGCATATTAAGAGATTGAATTAGTGGTTCAATGCAAGCTGGGGCTGTACTCTTTGTAGATGTTCTTTGTTTGAATGAAACAGGGTTTCATTGTTGTGTTGTTCATACTTACAGTGAACTTTACTTCAGAGAGTTATAATGCTCGCTTAGCTGCAAGCATGGCAAGCCCTCATACTCTGCTTCTGACTGGCTAGTAGTCCTTACCTAGCTAGTGTGCATGTGCGATGAAATGGAATAGAAGTGAGATGTCTCACTCTGTAACAAAGAGCTCAACACACAGGGCAGGAGCTGCAGCAATGTGAAGTACAACAAAATATGGTGCTTTTTGAAAATCAAACCACATGGTTTGATTTTCAAAACACATCATATTTTGTTCTGGTACAACTTCTAAATACAATTATGAACCTGGAAATGAGCACAATAGGACGCATGTAATCAAGGAAATGAAAATGAGTTCCTTTCAAAGCATTTCAAGTCTCCAATAAGGTCAAATCTAAGTGAAGTGAAGCCAACAAATCATGTGTCACTCAACCAGTTCTGGGATTAAAAAAATAACTAAAGAAATAAATAAAGAAATAATAATTCTTTGGCTTGTTTGTATTTCTTGAAACCAATCACAACCGTCCTGTGCGGCGTTAAGTCCCCGGTGCAATGATAGCGGATGGGGAGAGACTTTCCTGCCACCAACCCTTACAACCCCTGTCATATGAGGTGAGGTGTCAATTCAATAACCTGAGCAATTCCTTTGATTTACATTATTCGATTCCTTATGTTGGATTTTACTGAATACGTTTTTCCTCTGTTCTTTGAACTGTTCCTTCTCTAAAGTTTCTCCTTTTCCTAATGAGACTTTGGTGGGTGGTTTCCCTTCCCTTTCTCATTGTGAGTTTATGGCTATGGGGTGCCATTTTAATTTACTGTTTCATGGTGTGGGCGTTACAAAGCCCCCTGAGATTATACCAGTTAGTAAAAGCTATATGAACATGCTTCACTTTTTCCAGTGCAAACATGACTAAATCTTTCAGTTTCTGGCTCCAGACGATGTTTTAAAGGATGAGTTAAGGGCCCCTGAAAACACATGTAATGTCTTTATTATGTGTTAAGCAGAAACATGAGATGACAGAAAAAGTAACAAGTTAAGCTGTGATCTTTGAGCTGCATTTCTTTATCATCTTCTCAGCTGACCATTTGTCTTCTTATTCTTACCCTCTCTTTATTTTCTGCTGCTGCGTCGAGCCGATAACCCCACAGGGGTCATTTAAGTCTCACCTTGTCTGACTTAACTGAATCTGCAGTCGAGTAAGAGAAACAAGTCAGCGACACACTTTAAATGTTGTCATCTTTCCTCATCTCATGACAACTTAGTGACACCCCGGTTGGCAATCAGCGGCGCCTTCACTAATATCTCCCTTTCAATCCCGCTTTCAATTGCAACTGTCAATTTTTCTGCTGGCATGTCAGTCCAGAGTGGAGCTGTGAGATCTGTCAAGTGCGAGACCGGGGGAGAACCTGCATCACGTAATGCACGCTATTTCCTCAGTGTACGGCCTGCAATTCATTTTATAAATGTCAGCTGACGCTTGGCAAGCCATCTAACCCAGCTGCCCCCCCCCCCCATAGCCTGATGGTTAATAACCGTATTAGAGATCATTTTGATTGGCTTCCTCTGCCTTTTTTATTGTTTGAGTGACAGGGAGGTGTGTGTGTGTGTGTGTGTGTGTGTGTGTGTGTGTGTGTGTGTGTGTGTGTGTGTGTGTGTGTGTGTGTGTGTGTGTGTGTGTGTGTGTGTGGGTGGGTGTGGGTGTGTGTGTGTGTGTGGGTGGATGTTGAGGGTTTATGTAAAGAAATAGAAATGCAATAAACCTGTCAAATGAAGAGTGCTGCTGTCATAGCATCAACCTGAGCGGGCTGTCACTCGCATCTACCTTTTTACACAGACACACACACACACACACATACATACACACACACACACACACACACACGCACATACACACATTTGATAAGGAAGGGGAGAGGATTACAGCTCGATATTGAGCATCTTAAGCCGTTCTGACTCCAATGTCATGCTGTTGGAGTACCAGCTATGTGTGTGTGTGTGTGTGCGTGTGCGTGTGTGTGCATGTCACAGTGGCCATTGAATAGAACAGGCTTGCTTCCCTATTTCTTGTGGTGCCACAGATTGTTTTATTGCTCTTTTTCTGCTGTTTGTATGTTAAAGTGTATGAGAGGCCTCCCTCTAAGAGTCATTTGCCATGCCTTTGGGAAATTATTGTGTGTGTATGTGTGTGTGTGTGTATGTGTATGTGTGTGTGTGTGTGTGTGTGTGTGTGTGTGTGTGTGTGCGTGCGTGCGTTTGTTTATGCGTGCGTGTGTGTTTGTACCACAGCCAGGGCCCTGATGGGTCCCTAGACAGTGAGGATGAGTTAGCCTCTGCCCTGGTTTCCATGGCAGCTGCTGGCTTTATTAGACTCTCCCTTTAGCCCCCAAAAAACACACACACACTCACCTCATTGTACACTGACAGGGCTACATCGCCACCCCACCCCGAGGCGCTTGCATTTTGGAGCAGTTAAGCAACTTGTCAGGAATGAGAGATGGGCGATGTGTGGCTAAATGAAGCGCAATGGAAAAACCGTCACACGATTTCACACTTGAGTAGCCTGCGGCTCTGCTGCCACCACTAACACACGCACACACACACACACACACACACACACACAGAGGCGGGTTGAGATGAGCTTGAAATGAGAACCATGGTGAACATCAATACAGCCCTCCATATCTACGCTCGGCAAGAACCATTCCAGATCAATATTCCTCAGACCAAACCAATGTCACATTCCATATGCTACAAGCCAGACAGCATTAGAGACGCTCCAGCCAGCATCAATCAGCTCCAAGCCTTCCGTCCAACCACTTACGTGGCTCATAACATGCTTCATAAAGGCTGTTACCACCTCGACACAGACACACGTACACACACGTACACACACGTACACACTACACCAACATTCAGATCGGATAAATACTGCAGTTGGTGATCAGCGTAAGGCATCACTGCAATAATGCAATAATGTAACAAATGCATAATAAAAACTAAAAACACAGAAATGTCCGAAAAGGAATAGGAAGAAGCAAAAGCTTATTTATTCCTACCTCCAGAGGGAAGATGAAACTATATTGTTAGACAAACACATATATGTTAAACACATAATGCATAAAAAGCAGCAAGGTTGTAGCTGCCAATTGACAAGACAGCTGATGCTTATTAAATGGATAAACTATTAGGCTTATAATATCAGTGTATAGTGAAAAGTAGCAGCGTGCATCGCTCCAAATTCAACAGTGTATCAGGTACACTTGCAAAAAAAGGGGGGGGGAGGGGGGACTGAGGCACTTACAATCTTCTTTATTGTGACAAAACAAATCTTTCCTTTGAGCTTTGAGCATGTTGGAAGGCATGTCTGCTGCCTCCATAACTTTTTAAAGCCTCACCATGTGGCGGAGACACATTTCGGCACAGCCTGAGAACACACCAAATTAGATTTTGTTTGGATTAAACTGCTGTTCATGCCGCTACAAGCTGCCATTTTCTAGTTTGGATAATGCTGATCACCTGCGTTAAGCTTACTGTAGCCTAAAAGCACAAATACATGACAGAACAATGTATTGTTTAACTGTTTTCTGTAGTATGAACCAGACTTCATATTGGTTTATATGAAGAATAGAAAGTGTTAAGCTCAGTTCTGTGATATAAATGGTGGATGAACAGAGGCTTGGGTTTACCTTTTCCTTTCCCACTACATATGTATGTCAAGACATGCCGGATTGACACAGCTTTTATTCCCTGTTCACACCCATTGGACAACATAACAATGTCCTATTCAGCAATCCCAACAGCTGCATCTGCTTATATTGTCTATTAAAGAATGCACACTACAGTGGCACGGTTAATTCAGACGTGCTGTATAAACTTCATCCACCTGCATTTTGTTGTTAGCTCCCCAGTCTCCCCCTTTCTTTTTGATTCCATTTTTATTACCCTTTTTCTCTACTCTCTCCGTCGGCCGTTGGTATTCTCATCTGAAAGAGGAGAACAGAGAGGGAAAGAATAAGCATGGGGATGCAAGGACGCGTGGCGGAGAGAATACTAAACACCGATGGGTGTTAAACACAAAGCCCTGCACAGACGCATTCACACACACACACACACACACACACACACACACACACATAGAGGTGTATATAAGCACACATTACTCAGCGGCACATAAGAATACACACATATACACAAACACACAATCTCTGCTGGGTATTGCAGGACCCCTTGGTACGGGTTGAATAGAATGTATTTGTACCTCAGGCTTAAACAGTGAGGCTTATGGGGGATACGAGGAGAATGCTAAAGCCGGGAAGGAGGCCAACGACCTTGGTATGGACTCGAAGGGAGGAGGAGGAGGAGGAGGAGGAGGAGGAGGAGGAGGAGGAGGAGGAGGAGGAGGAGGAGGAGGAGGAGTTGATTGTGGGTGGCACATCATTCAAAATTGCGGTAAACATAAGCGCTGAACACAATGATGACCTTGTGTGTCGAGAGAAATCACAGCGTTTACGCCGCCATCAAATATTCTGTTGTGAAGAGTTTCAAAAGACCAGAATGATGCAACACGTTTATGAATGATGAGCGTCAACAAGACTTTGTATTTCCATAACTTTGTGTGTGTGTGTGTGTGTCTCCATTCGTAACCACTTTTCCCATTTTGCATGTGTTGCCCTGTGCCCAATTGTGTGGAAACAGGGGATGTATCATATACTTGTAACGAGTGGCAGGACAGAATGCATAATTTATTTTCATTTGGCCTCCTGTAATAGGGTGTGTGTGCCGTTGGGAATCTGCTTTTTCTTGGTCTAAATGTTTTTGTGTGTGTGTGTGTGTGTGTGTGTAAGAGAGATACAGAGGGGGTGTGTGTCAGGGGTGGGGGTGGGGGGAGTTGGCACATCTGTGTAATAACCTGGGATTGGATGTGTCAGGTCATTTCTACAAGTGTTAAAGAAAGCACGGAGGAGAGACAGGCAATCTGATGAGTGGAGCTGCATTTCAGCTCTTCAGTTGGGGAAAAAAAGGGGATGGAGAGATGTAGGATGAACAAGGGATGGTGGTGGAGAAGTAACAGGGGTGGTGGACAATGTAGAGGCGGACAGAAGAAAATGTTGAAGTGAGAAAGACAGATTGAGGAGAAAAACAAGATATAAAATGGATAAAGAGCAGGTGGAGGAAGGGATGGATGAAGGAGGGGAGTTCTGCATATCGCATTATCTCTTCATGTTCATATTCAGTTACATATATAGGAAACCAACAATGCAAAGACACACAGGTTATTAGCAATCAATTCTAAAACTCACAGGGAGCCAATGTAAAGAGATTAAGAGTAAAGTGATCTTCTGTTTGTCAATAGAAGATCACTTCATCGTTTTGTAACAGCCCTAATAGGGATGTATGGATAGAAGAAAGAACATGAAGGGAGGGAAGGGAGCTTGACAGGAAAAATAAATGAGACATGGAGAAGGATGAAGGACAAGAAGAGCGATGGAGGCTGGGGATCGGCTGGATGGAGGTTGTAAAATACACAAAAGGGGAAAATGAAAAGACAGAATAGGACTTAGGAAGAGGCTAGGAAAAGGATGGAGGCAAGGATGGATATCGGATTTTAAGAGGGATGAAGGAGTTTGGGTGAAGTAGCGAGCAAAGGCCGAGGGGGGATCTGAGGACTGAAGATGGTTGGAAGGAAGAATAGTGGAGAAGGACCTGACATGTATGATACAGTGAGTCTCCCTCAATACGTTTGTGTGTGTGCTGGTTTGACATTAAGGTGAGCTGATCGGTCGCCGGTAGCTCCCCCGCACCTCCTTCACTACGTGCTGTTTAAGGTCATTTTGTCCCCGTAGCAACAGGAACGTCAGTGAACACCCCATCCCCCAACTACTCTCTAAAACCCCCGCATGACTCCGACAAAATGCCACCATCTGCGTGTATGAGTGTGTGTGTGTGTGTGTGTGTCCTGAACTTCGACAAATGCCACTGACCAGTGACAGGATCAAACCAAACAACAGGGTCTTATCAGGCTTTCAGATCGTGTTAAAAGTGCTGGTTTTACAGCACCAAGGCTACACACACACACACACACACACACACACACACACACACACACAGTGACAACTTTTCTTTTATACTTCTGTTTTTCTTTTTCCTAAAGTTCATGCTGCTGTGTTTATGTGAGAGTTTAGTTGCGCACACACGTCTGAGTGTTGCTCAGGTATTAAACTAATTGGACTTTAGGCTACGCATTTGCCTCATATGCATAAATGTGTGTGCCTGTGCACATATCTGTGCCGATTCTCATTTGCCTGCAGTGACAGGCTTGCCTCTCCTCGCTAATGCTAACACGCTGCTGCTTAGCTTCTAATTAAGATGTATGAGTCACCGTGTCTGCGGGTATGTGTGCGTGTGTGTGTGTGTGTTGTCATCATAGTCTGCCACACATAAGCGGTGCTGTCTGCATTGTTTTTGGCAGGGTCGATTGGTTTTGCGGCCAGGAACGTTGTCTAATTTAAAATGTCCCACATGCTTGGTAGCTCATGTATGCAAGCCTTTCACACACTCTCTCTGGTGTAGTAGCATGCGACACGCCGCCGACCAAAGGCCACACACACACACACAAACACAGGCACATATATAACCACATAATGTCATAGAACATCTTGATGGATAGGCAGTTTGGTGAGGGGGTGTTGATGGGAGACGCACACAATGTCATCTGTTTGCGAACCCACACACAAGAACGTACCCTTTTATAAAAACAACAACCACAGTGCCTTCAGTTCCCTGGCAGGGTTATTACTACTTTTATCTTCATGCTAATCACCACTCATCATCCCACAGACACATGCACGCTGACATTAAAACGTTTCAGCTCTCATGCTGCATTCACATGCTTCTCGGATGGTCCCATTCCCAAGTTGGAAAAGTCGTTCTTCCAACTTTGTTGTGTTCATGAGATTTTAAGCTATAGTGCATAGTTTCTGCTGCCCAATGGGGAATTCTAAGTAATGACAACAAAACTGTTGGCGCATCAACAAGATACAAGCCTTCCGTGACTGCGCACCGACAACCTTGGCTTGAATGTAACATTCATAGATATCAAAAAGTTGCGCACTAAAGCTTTAAGTTAGAATCTAGAAACCTACAAAAAAGATGTGTTGGACTGTATGTTACTGCTAATAGTGTTTAAAACAACACATTGTAAGCTGTTTCCAGTATTTATTTCCATATTGAAGCTTTAAATTAGCTTTTGGTCCCAAACCTGTTGCTGCATAAAACCAGTAAAACATTGCTTTACCTGACTTGGTTCAGGGTTAATGCTGATAAATAATTGTTCTTACTAATCTAGGTCACTCTACTTGGACAGCAACTAATGGTTACAACCTAATTCAATATTACAAATTACATATGAGCAAAAGATTTATACGCAAATGAATAGAAATGTGTGGCGGCCTCTAGCTCACCCAGTAAGAGTGTGTGACCCTTTCCAGTCTATCCACTGGCACTTTAAAAAAAAAATCCCCAAAATAATAATCTTTAAAAAAATAAATAAATGAGATAGACGTGTTCTTACCTTCAACCCAACATTTACTTTTGATTGCCATGTTACCGCGTAAAATGGCGCCAACTCGGCAAGTTCAATCAATATCAAGTTGTTGCTACGGCTTGAGGGAGCATTCACATGGATTTTCAGTCAGGATCTACATTTTTCCAATTATTCTGACACCACGTGAATGCAGCAATAAACAAGTGTGGTCCTTGGTTGTACTGCGATGTCTCCATGAGCACACAATTATGTAAGCATATATAATGCAACTTAAGAATTAAAGTACAATTATTTTATCCAAATCAAGTGACTTACAGAAATATACTGAACCTGGAAGACTTCATGTTTCATTCACATAAAAAAATTAAATACAGCATTAGGTGCCACTGGGTTGTTTGTCATAACTGAACACGTGTACAGTATGTCTGTTCTGGAGCAAAGCCACCAACATATCTAGACGTGCAAAAAGAAGATTTCAAGTGGAAACAGATTTGGATTCTCTCAGCTACTTTAGGCCCAGTTCAGACCGTAGATTTGTGACGAAATAAAACCGTTTTAACGTTAAAAAAATGCAGAAGGAAGATGCAGAAGTGTTTTATATGAAGGAAAAAATGGATCACCTCATCAATTTGTTTGAGGAATAGTTGTTTCTGTATGACACAAACGTTAAAATGTATTTACAGTTGTTATGGCAGAGTCAGGAGCATACTTTTAACGTGTTTACTTGTTGAATCTGCCCTTTTTACCCTTAGGTTTTCCTCTGGGAACTCTTGGATGGCAGTCAGCTAAACAACGCTGCCCTCACGTTAAAGCTAAAGTCAGTCAAGTCACCTTTATTCACAATTTTGCAATGTGTGCCTGAAATACAGACAAATCGAAAATACCTTTCTCTCCAACCAATATGTACATATAACTTGAGTAGGAAAACAATAGGCCTAATCTTCCCACCCATGTGTAATGGAATATAGCAGACAGTATGGTGTTAGACAGTATATGTTTTTCTCTGTGCATGGGTTGTAGCTCACTTGACGCCCAGCAGTGCGGCGTTATCATCAACCATTCACCTGTGCTGTCTCGATGGTGTTTTCTCGCTGATTAGAGGTAATATCAACTCCTACGATGGCACTGCTCTGGAAACAGACATGATAAATTGACTAAAGAGGGAAGATCTTCTTCCTTAAGTTCACGGCGTAAATGTGCCATCCAAGTGAAACCTATATTGTGTTGATCCTAGTTTATATCCACGACCTTCCACTTCCAGGATGGCTCTCGTTCTGCCGGATGCCGGATTACCTTCCGCATTCTTTGTGATGTAATTTTAAACTCCGGTGGATTTCTGAGGACTACGGTTGACTGCTCCTCAGATCTCTGCAGGGTAAATCCAAAACAAGTTCTTTCCTGAGGCTATTTTGCAGCGGCACCGTGGCTCCGTTTGGCACTTAGTACCGCCCAAGACAATTGTGATTGGTTTAAAGAAAAGCCAATAAACCAGAGCAGGTTTTTCTCCCATCACAGAATGGGGATCGGTGAGGACTAGCCAGACCTTCCTACGCTGCGCTGTGGAGGAAGGTCTGGCGATGGGAGACAATCTTGATCCTTACTGCCCGCACGGATAAACATCAAACTCCGCCTTATCAGGCAGCACTTATCCTTGGTAAAACATAAAGCTTTTCTGATTAATACATATTATTACTTATTAATCCTTATATTATTATACATATCAAACAGAACTATCTCTAACAACAGAAATGGCCTTTAATTTCCTGAAATCTGAACACTTTAGCTCCTCAAACTAACTTAACACCCTCTGGAAAATCTTGTCTTTGCCGACCTCCAGTGGTGTAACTTTTTACATTGCTGAAGTGATGTCAGTTGTATTCCAGGACCGCATGGCATTAGTGTTAGGGTTAGAAGTGAGGGGTTAAAATGGGCTTGAAATAAACCAGGGAGGGCAGTCAAATACTGCTTTTTGAGCTGGTGTTGAGTTACTCTTTAAACAATTGCAATGTATGACAAAACAACACCTAGATTGTCTCAAAACTGAATTCAGTGCTTTCTAGCCAGACTGTTTATCATCTGCTGTGGGGGCATTTTTGTTTCCATTGCTGCTGATTTTTGCCACTGGGTTTTTTTTAGAAATAGTGCACCACTGCCCATCTGGGGGCCTTTTAAACAATTGCACCCACACAAACAATCAAACACACCTCTTCCCCTTTATTGCATATTGACATATTTCTGCAGCATGTAGGCCTACTTTCACACACTGATACCAGACAGCAACATTTCAGTAAATTGTATGTGAATCAGCAATTTAGGCTCTTTGATTCTCTTCCCAAGACATGTTATTTTCTTTGTTGTGTTACAATGTTTAATCAAAGGCCCTGCTGTTCAATGAAAAATCAGTGGAGAGGGATTTTGTCAGAGGCCAGAATAACTGAAACCTTTCACTCTCACAATTGTAACATATTAAACGAATCGGCTGAGGAGGAAGTTGTTGATTTTTTTTTTTTCAGCCAATTGATGCTCTATTGGGCCTTTGCATCTGTTGTGTTTGCTGCTCTGTTTCCTTCCAACTGAGTGAACTTTTCAAATGTTGGAAATCATTTTTAGCACCTACATACACAGAGGCAGATGACAATAGAAAGTCTTTTAATAATTAAAACTGTACAAGCTGCACTTTGGTGGGTGTAGCTGTGCACATCCTGTGTACGGAATGTATTTACTGTCATAGTTTATCTATATTTCATACAACATGATTAATAATAATACCCTTAATAATTGTGGGTGCCCGGATAGCTCGGTTGGTAGAACAGGCGCCCATACATAGAGGTTTAATCCTTGATGCAGCGAGCTAAGGTTCAACTCCGACCTGCGGCCCTTTGCTACATGTCTCTCTTCCCTTTCAAGTCAAATATTACAGTTATTATACCGGAAAGTTTAAAATAACATTAACTTACAATATAAATGGGCCTGGCTCAGTTTAAAAACTGGTTTCCAACAGGTTCCTGTTCTGCAGAAACATAGAACATTGATCATTAGCATTATTATGGGCTAGACATACACAGACAACTTAAAAAAAATAAAAATACAGAAAGTGAAAACAAGACTTGGACCATACATGAACAATCAATGTGTGCAAGTGTAACTGTTGAGAAGGAACAGTTGGTATGTATTTTGGAAATATGTGAGAGATGGTGGTGTTCTGATGTGATGGGGGAAACTTTGGTGTCTGTATGGGGGACAGGAATGAATGCCTCTTAGACTGACCTAGTGAGGCGTACTGGTCTCATGTAGTGTGCCGGGAGAAGTACAGCAAATGTTGGTGAAGTGCCATTTTGAATCTGACGATATATATCTCTGTAAATATCTATTTTCACTCAATCAAGTCATGACGGCAGTTCAGTGTTTCAATGAAAGCTCTTGACGTCCTCGATGAACTGAGACCTTACCTGTATATCAAAGAAATATATGTTGTAACGGAGGTTTTTCTCACTTAGGGAATGTTAGCTGTTCTGTTGGCAGCAGCATTGAGGTGAAGGTGAGTGCATGACATCCACTGTCACCAGTTGAAAAGAGGCAGTTGTGATGTGTGTAACATAATCCTTAATGACCTCCAGACCCCTCTGGGTGTCAGTGGATGTCAGGCTTTCAACATCCATTACAGAGAATATGGTGTATAAACAGCATTAGAAGGTTTCCAGTGAGAGTTCAGCCAGACTGCTGCCCTATGAACACGACCTAATGATGATTATACATGTATGTTGGGATGTAATGGGGTGTAATATAGGACACCTGTGATCAGGCATCAGGCTCAAAGCTGAATGTTTGTCAGTGTTTAGACCAACAGAACTCACAGCCGTGCTGTAGTGCTAATTCTATGTTATATTAAAACTAGTCAGTTAAACGCATTAACGCAAAGCCGTTTTAACAGCATCAATGTTTTTATCGTGGGGTTAACGTTCTTTTTGGCCTAGCAAACTGTAGTTTTTTCACATGCTGTTGCCACAACTAGTAATGTTAGAAAAACTACAACACCACACCGGATCTAGCTAGACCGGAAATAAAACAACAGGCACGCCACACACACACGTTTGGGCTTGCGAGCCGGCCAAAGAGTAGCAACGTTACGTTTTGATTGGATAGCGAGCGCGAGACACCGAAATGGACGCCAATATGATTCTGAATTTCAAGTTTACATTTTAAAAGTTGCAAAATGGTTCCATCGACAAGACCAAAGTGATCTGTGTGTGTCGTCGTTGGGAACTGAGCGATCATCGCAGCACGTCCAGTCTGAAATACCACCTGATGGCCAAGCACACAGCTGATGCCAATTCTCCCCCTCCCACCCATCACAATATGTGTGAGAGATTATTTGCTCCAAGTGAGAATGTCAGTGTGAAATTGAACACTACAGTAGACTATATGCCAATGTTGTTTTCAATTAAAAAAAAACCTTTGCAAGAAAAGAAAATAAAAGATAATGATGGGTAAGAGAAAAAATAATGGGACAAAAAGAAATCAAGGGACATTTAAAATAAACAAAAATGCGCAATTAATTATGACATTAATGTGAGTAATAGCAATTAAATATTTTAATCGTTTGACAGCACTCATGAAAACATAATAAGCATTATTAAACCACGCAACTGAACTCTGTGGAATACGTATTTTGTGTAACAGTGATAGACTCAGCCTTTTTGAAATTGTGCGGACTTGGCTTGGGAATCGGTGGGCTGGTTAACCTCCCAGCATGCACCAAATACGGAGCGTTAGCTCCGGGGTACTGCCGAGGTACCCTTGAGCAAGCCAAACTGGTCTAGTGGCAAACACAGCCTCCGAAAGCTGGATCTCCAGGGGGGTTGTGCCGCTGTTACCGGGTCTGGAGCTCTCCGTGTCCCGATGGCGATCAGATCAGGTGGTGGTCGGCAGCGGAGCTTTCTAGCGATGTTTCCACGCTGGCCGAGCCCCAGTCCGCGGCTGCAGGACCTGGAGCTCACCGCCAGTGTTCCAGTTGGACTGTTAAAAAGTGTTGAGATAATTAAAAGGTATTTACATTATTTAGATACGGGCTGGCTGCTAGTTAGCTTACGCTAGCTTTCATGCTACATAAAGATACAGAGTTGTCCCTCATCTGGCGATAGAAACCCTGCTGCCCCCGTCCTGTTGGCCCAGAGCTCCACAGACTAAGTCCACAGGTACAAATTAGTTTTGCACCAAATGTATTGCAAGCAGTGTTGCAAAAGTCGAGAGCGCAGACTCGCCGCTGTGTGATGCGAGAGAGCACGCTGCATATAATATAATAATATATAATATAATATATAAGATGAGAAGCTGCAGCGACAGATTCCAGAGGTTGTAATCACAGAGTTGAGGTTGTACTGGAAAAGTTACTGAAGTGGATTTATTTCTACAAGCTCTCAAATCATATTCGACAAGAGCTCACATCTCGCATCTACGCTCTCTCACATTTGCACCATATTTACCTTCATACTATTGTAGTCCAGCCTTTACTTACAGAGACAAATGTGCATCACTTTGTAACCCACGTTATAATGTTCTGCTAGCGTGCCACACCCTCATAGTCCTCACCTAGTTACTGTCAGGTCACGCCCTCCTATTCTGCTTCTACCTGGCTAGCTGTGCTTTAGGTAGGCCTACTGCGCATGTTCGACTCCCAACAAAGATGGAACAGAAGTGCGATGTCTCACTCTGTAGCTAAAACAGAGAGCTCAACACACAGGGTGATAAAAGTAGCTTTAATGTGCAGTACAACAAATATATGGTGTTTTCTGAAAATGAAACCGTGTAAACCTATTTTTATATAACCTCTAAATCAATTATGAAACTAAAAATGAGCATAATATGAGCACTTTAATATTTCCTGTATACAGCAACACAAGGCCCTCCATGGAAAACACTTGACATTGCAAACGTGTCACCAACAAAAGCACGTCTAAATAGACAGTGAGTAATCCATATGTCTAGAAAAAGGTCAAATAACTTAAACTCTCCATCTGGTATAACATATGGACTTCTAAGGACGTGCCCTCAGCCTTGACAAACAACAGTTGTTGCTGGAAATTAAATAAGTAAATGAACAGACACAGGGATTTCATTTTCTCCTGATAAGATGTTAAACTTCTACTTCACTTAATCAGGGTTTTCCATACCAAGCCGTTTTGGGCACCACCTAAACCGAATGAATGTAAAATCAAAAACTTACTAAATGACTTTTCTCAAATCTAATGATTGGACTTCTTTAGCAAGTGTTTGATTTTAGGGCTTTTAAGTGTTATTTATGTATTATCTGCTCTAGCTTTTCCAACGTTTTAGACACAGATATGGTAATATACTGTATATGGTCCCAAATGATTTGAAATTGCATTCATATTTTTTTTAAGCGTCACATTTTTTGAGGGAGGACTCCCAAAACATTTTTTTTTTACTTCATATTTGTCTCACATCAGCAGCTTCTTTTCAGATTATGATTTTAGATTCAGAATGGATACAGTCAGTGCATAAATATCAATGTCGACATGCAAAATATATCATGTCCAAAATGTCAACACATTTTTTTAGATGCATGCTGTTATTAATTTACTGTATCTAAATGAACTTTAAACAGAGAAAAAGCTTAGAGAAATTCCTTCAACAAAGCCTTAAAAAATCCCTTAACCCTCCATTTGTCCTCAGGTCAAATTTGACCCATTTTCAAAAAAGTTTCTATACCACAAATTTGGGTTTCTTTCAACCAAATTGTCAAAAAAAATTAAAGTGGATGGTTCCAAGCAACTCTTCACAATAAATAATCAGTTCCCTACTTTCATTGAGTTTGGGTGTTTTATTCAGTTTTATAGCATTTGAAAAAACAATTGATAACAGAACATTGAAAAATGTGACAAAAATGTTGGAATAAGCTTCAAAAGCATGAAAAAAAAAGGAAAGCGCAGCAAAAATTCAATAGAAACATGGCATAAAGTGACAAAAACTTGTAAAAAAAAGAAAAGGGACATATATATAAAAAAACTTTGTAAAAGCTTAAAAAATTTTGGGAAAAATAACAAAACACTTGGAAAAAGGTGACAATCGACAAATACATCAAAAATACTGACAAAAATAAATATGTTGAAAAAATGACCAAAATGTTTTTGGTTTGTATTTAAAAGTTGCATTGTCGTCAGGAAGACAACACAAGGGTTAAATTGCAGGTTTTTACATAAGCGCAGCAACAGTTTGCGTTGCAGCCGTTTAACCTCCCCAACTGGAATGAAGTAGCCAGACTCACATGGACTCTGTCCATTCATCCACCCATTATCTGGTTACTGGGGACTGCAGCCTGTCCCAGAACATGCTGAGCGAGAGGCGAGGTACACAGTGGACAGGTCACCAGCCAATCACAGAGCTACCTGAACCTTTCACAACATTGAAATACACTTTAAATAATTCAACTCAATTCCATTTTATATATAGTGTCAAATCTCAGGACACTTTACAGAGAAAGTAGGCCTAGGTCTAGACCACACTCATATATAATTTACAGAGACCCAACAGTTCCTCAGTAAGTTTTCTTTACCTTTTGATCTCATACACACACTGTGGTGTATAATAGAAAAGTAAAAATGCTTAACATTGAATGTTTTACTGGTAATAGACTTTTAATGCTGGACATTAATCTACATTTGATGTTTCTATTGCCGGGTGAGAACACAATTATTGTAAATTGTAAAGTGAACATGTAACTATAGATACTGATGAAAAACAAAATTCAGAAGAATGTACTGTTATAATATCAGTGCTACTACTAGTTATCTGTTACCGCCTGTGGCTCGGTGGTGTTTTGGGGGGGATAAGTGCCTATTTGGAGCTGCTCAAAGGCAGATGTAAGTTGACCTGGCTCCTAATAAAGTAGCCATGTCGATCCAAATATGGATGTACTTACATACAATGCAAAGCAACTTCCACAGAAAGTTGTGTCAAATCAAATGTATGAAATCATTAATGTCTGATACAACAGAGCTATTTGGTGAACACCTACAATCAAAGATCTCACTGAAAAATCCAAAATATCAATAGTTTGTGATTTATGAGAAACCTTTTATTCATGTTGATATTTGGGTACATTACAAAACTAGAAATGCCTGTCGTGATTCTGTCATTATTGCCTCTTTTTGTACCAATGTTAAGACAACTCACTCTGAACGTTGTGACATGCTCAAGAGGATAAATGGTTAAGTGTTTCAGATCAAAGTCACGGCCAAGAGAGATGTGCAGCATGAATTGTTTGACAGAACTGCAATTACCTCTGATTACTTTCCCAATCATAATCAGACAGGCTCCATGTTGTCCGTGACAGGGTTGAACTCAAACACTGTCCTTGTCAGAGAGCAGGGGCTGATAATGATTGCGGGTTTACGCTTCAGGTGGGAGAAGATGTGTTGTGAGTCCCTCTATCAGTCGCAGAGATCAGAAATGAAATTATGAAATTGTTTTGCCCGTCTGAAATGATAACGCCTGAATGGCACCCATTTATGTGAATCACCCCAGTGTTAATTGCCTCCAGCCAGTCTAATACACATGTAAATTAGGTTTTGTAGTTCATTTAAAAATAATTCCCAACCATTTAGCATCTTGTCTGTCCACCTGGTAGGCTATTACAAAATGTATCATCTTTAGCAGTGTGAGCGTCTCGTTGTTGTTCTGATTGCTTAGAGATGATTTTAAATGGTACAGTTACTCAAATGGATTCTGCTGAAGACTTGTGCATTCAGCCAACTCATCAGCCTGGCAACGAGGCAACTCAAACTATTGTCCCCGGTAGATGAGCTTGGATGCGAACAACCTGATCTCACAGAAATCCGTGAAATGAACACGGCCACATCAGTAAAGGAAAAGGCCGTGAGTCTGCAGGATGACAGCGGGACGGTTAGAGTTAGGAATTGTGACACGTGGGACACAATCCCCGGGTTCCTGGGTGAAAGTCCTGTGTTGTTTGATCCATCCACCTCCCCAACCAACCTCTCCACGCCGAATCTCGGGCTTTCTTAATACTACTTGCCAGCGTGTCTCTCTTAATGCTACGTCATCTTCTCATTGACTTTACTTTGGCATTGTTTTCCGTGGTGGCCACACAGACATTTCACTTGCCACCAGCCCGTAATGCGCTGTTAAAAGTTTGTGATCATTTCACGGAATTCTGTGAGACCAGGCTGATGCAAATGATAGAATAATAGCTAATGGAGTGCATTAGTTGCCCCCCCAACACACACACACATACACACACACACACACACACACACACACACCCTCAACCTATTACAGCCCATTATTTAAGTTTTTTGAAGTTCAGAGATAAGCTCCGTGTGATGAAAGCTGCACAAGCTAAAGGGAAAGTTATCTGAGCAATAAATGAGATTGAAAAGACTCCCTGACTTCTCCGAGGATATACAACACAGAGGGAAGGCCTATGATGTGGTGAAGCAAAAACTCCATCGCTTGGTGTCCAAAAACCAAAATCTGTGTACGAGAGGAGAGTGATGCTAACTAATTCGGACATTGGACTGTTTTTCTTAGCCTATTATGTGTTAAATTAAGCTTAATGGAACTTTGTTGAAAGGGATATAAAACATATAATACATGATGAATGAGACATAGAATGTCAATACTTGGCATTTGCTGAAAAGATTGATGTTTTTCGTGGAAGGTCAGTATCATCTGATGAGTTAAGTCTTGTTTATTATCTATTATTATTATTAGATATGTATATTATTATGTAATGTTATTGATTTTATAGATTTGCCGTCGAGATGTATTCCCTATTCTGCTGTATAGTAGAGATAATATTACAAAGATCAACTCCTGTCACACATGACATGCAAATCAAATTAACAAACTGTGTGAGTTGTCAACATATTAGAGTGCATTTCAAATACAGGAATACAATTTCAAATTTCTGGCATACAAATATACACTGAATATAGCCAATTACTCAGTGCCATGATAAATAATCATTTTTGTCCCTTCCTCACCACAGAGAGACAGCAGGAGCAGGGGAGCCAGACAAGCTGTCAGATAAGTGGCAAAACAACAAACATGTTATTGAGCTGTTGCTGGAATCCAGCCATGCATCTTAACTGACATATTTCTTTATTACCTTGATATGAAAGCTGAAAATTCCAACTTTTCACACACTTGTGCCCTCTTCAGTGGCAGGAGAAATAAGCAATGCGACCTGCACCATGATGCCAGAAATCCCGTTAATAATGTGTCTTCACACGTCACAACTACCAGCATCAATCATGTTTTTAAAGCTGCACTGATCAACATGTTTATATTAACAATGGTTCAAATGACATAATAAGTCAAAATCGTCACTCAGTGGGGAAAAAACCACACAGAGAGTTAGCGACCAACTCTGAAGTTCTTCCATTTTAGAGTCTTTCAGCTCATTGTTTGGGTATTTTTACGCAGCTACTGTTATCAGTCTCCTAGCTATCATAAGCTTTGTTTCCAGTCACAGCAGACACATTTTCAGTGAAAAGGCACTGATGGACGCACACTATAGTACCTGCCTAGTAGCAAACAACAACTAGCTGGATAGCATAGTAAAGCATTTAGCAGGTAAGGAGACAGATCCTTTTCTCAGGAGCTAAGAGTGACTATTGGGCTTACATTCACCAAGTGACCAGAAACATGACTCCACACGTATGCCAATGGTGCTCTGAGTCTGTAAATGTGTTTTGCTAACATGTTCACCACAGAAACTTTGTACCTCAGCGTTTCGTTTACACAGCTTACTCCTGCTGCCCCAAGCAGTCACAAAATAAGTAATTACTGCTTAAAGTAAGGGCCAGTAAGAACAGAATTTGTACAAGGGATTTTTAAATGAATGGCTTTAGCTTTCAACCCTCCAGAGAGGTTCTGCCAGTCTACCCTGCTCCAAGAATATCCACCTGAGGTACCTGCTCTATCTCTGCCCTGCGCCAAGGACGTCTGCCTGAGGTCTTCTGCTCCACCCCTGTCCAGCCCTCCATTCTTCAGCTTCCAGGCTACTTGCCCCTGAGTCCCACCTCCAGACCCCCTCCAACCCACCCTGCCGTGCTTCAGCATTGTTCCATTGTGTTTCAATGTGTCTCCCTCTCCTGCCGTGTCCCCTGTCGGTCTCTGTGTGTTTGTGTGTGTGTCAATGAGCTCCCATTCCCATCACCTCTCCAGTATTTTAATAACGGCCATTCACTACGGTCGGTTACCAAAACCTGGCAACAATATTAGCCTGTAGTTGGCTTGAAAATGGTTAAAAATGCTGAACACAAAATGGTCTAAAGTGTGGCTGGAGTTCACTGGAAAGGATTCTAACTCCGAAACACACAACAGTCTGCAGCTAATGACACAGAGTAGACAAGCTGCACTTTGAGACACCTTAACCACTCAGAGTTGTTGGAGAAACAACACCGGTAGGACTTAATGGTGCATTCAATTGCACCTCGTAAGCTCGTGCTGCATTCAAGAAACCCTCGAGAAACTCAAGCTGTTGGTGTACACACAGCACCCTTCTGCCATATAGTGGTTCTTCTTTTTGTTGTTCAAGGCAATTGCCTGGTGAAATGCGTTATTGTTATTGCATTTTAAATACATTTAAATTTGACTGCCTTAGAAATAAACAAGGCATTTTTTAACGTTGCGAACAGTCATTTTGTGCTTTTTTCAAAAGTATTGGTTCAGGCACAGTTTAAGCACGAAACCGTTTAAAAAGTATAATTTTGGCACCAGTATCGGAAATAATCCTGACCCTAACCCCGGTGTCTCAGCTCCCAGTCCAGTCTCATGGCAGTTTGTGAAATTATCACGTTATTTAATCTATTGATTTGAGTCGGTAATGTTGTTATTTTCGTGTATTGATTACAAATTTTGAAGTAATGTATTTCAATGGGAAGCCTATTTCGTGATCACAGAACGATTATGGTAGCGAGTAGTATTGAAAAGCCAAAAATCCAGGGCAGAGGGGGTGGGGTTGGGGTTGGTCGGGGTGGTCGGGGTGGTTGGGGTTGGTCGGGGTGGTTGGGGTGGTGGATGAGTCAAACAACACAGGACTTTCACCCCGGAGAACGGGGATTGTGTCCTGCGTGTTGCAGTTCCTTTTTTGCATTATTCTCTTCCTCTCTTCCTCAACAGTCATCCTGTTGTTGTTGGTGCGTCCTACGTGTATCAGTTCCTTTCACGTTGTCTTTTTTTCCCTAACCGCATGCATCCGTCCCGTTGTTGTCGCTGGCATGTGGCGTTTCATTTCCCCGTTGTTGCGTCCCCCCAGAGACTGCGGATTATGTCCCGGTGTGGTGTTTCATTTCCCCGTCCCCCAGAGCAGCCCAGTGTCATGGCAATTCGTGAAATGGTCACGTTCAAAAATCTTAACTTGTACATGAAATAAACAAGAAATTCTCTGAGCCAAAAGATCTCCCCCTGCCTGCTTGCCAGTCGGATACTCTCCCCACACTCATCTTCATTCTCTCTCTGCAACCAGTCAATTAACCTTCTTTTATCTTTCCACACCAGTCTGCGCCCTGCGTTTGGGTCTCCCCAAGTTGATTGTGACATTTGCTTTAGTGGGTGTTTTTGTGTTTGATTTATTTTCCCTTTAATATAAGCATGCACAGCTTCTTATAATAGCTTTTATCATCACAGGAACATCTATACACTAGCTTGTGTAACAGCGTGGGAAGTTAGAAACTAAATCATGAAGCTGTGATCTGAACATTAGTGCTGCGGTTATACTTTTTTCATATGCTGTGTTTGAAATTGAATCAGCTGATATTATTCCCAAAGCCCTTTAAGGTACATTGAGCAATTTAATGTCAATGAGGCCCCTAAAATATAGTCTAATGATAAGAAACGTGTGTTGCCATTAAGGAGAACAGCAGCGACTTTCTGTGAATATTTGATGACCTTAAGCCTATTTAGTATATATATATATATATATATATATATATATATATCATTAAAAAATGATGCAAATTTGTGGAAGTAATTCTGTGGACTGCAGGGATTCTCCTTGTGGCTGTTTGCAGCAGAGTGGATGGATGCAAGCCTGTTACTGATGAATTTATGTCATGCTGTAATGAATTCGCCTTTGAGTTGAACCTTTTAAAAACTAAAGGACATAGCAATAGGTTTTAGAGGATTACCGCCCACTGTAATCGAAGGCAAGGAAATTGAGTTTGGTAGACAGCATGATGGCAAACTATGCCTCAAGGAACGTACGGGAGCAATCTGTACAGACATTACAGCAGCGCTGGGTTTTTTTTTTATTTATTTTTTTTTCCAGCAGGAAATGATCTCTTTTAATGTGGTTGATAAAAGATGACCTCGCCTCATCAGACTTTTGTTGAATATGTTTTTGACATTTAGCACAGTTGGCTGAATTGACACGTTCATACGTGCACGGCAAATAAATTAGACGATAAATACATAGCCAGGAAAGGTTAACAATGTGACAATGTAATGACATGTTGCCATATTGACTACGTACTATCTTTCTCCTCTTCCCAGGTCAGTTGAAACGACATTGGTAGTACTAGTAGCCCTCAGTAATTTTGACCTAAACCAATCTGTTGAAGCCATTTCTATGGAAATAATCTTTTGAGTTTATTTTTGTAAGACTTGACAAAACCTGTGTTGAAAATGGAACGTAGAAATTGAGTTTACCAGTGACCTAGAATAATGTAATTTGATTGGCTGCTAGACGTAGTATAAAAGGAAATAGTACCCTGTGAAACACCAGAAGCCACTGGACTTTGGAGCAACACAGTCTTTTGACCTACACGGAATGGCAGTTAATTTATAAGAAAAGTAAAGATCCTAAGTTTTTGTATTTTATGTTTTGAAATCTTTTAAGTAAACGGTCAAACGAAGAACTTTGGCTTCAAGATTTTTATTTACTGACGTTTTGTGTTGAGTACAAAAGAACTTTGAAGTCCTAAGCTAGTGAGTCAGCTTGTAGCACTCACACAATCTTTCCCTTGATTGTCGTTTTTTTTGCCTAAACCTCACCAAACCTTGAAGTTACATGAGGAACTTTTATATATTCCCGTTTATTAATTTGCCAACTGATGGTCTTAAATGACCTGTAACAGCAAACAAGACTAACAGTATAAAGAACGCTATTTTTATATTATATTTATTAACGGCGCTGCTGCAGTCACACATTCTGATGGGTCACATATTTTGGTGTAACACCGGAAAAACCTGTGTTAGTGAGTATCCACCCGGGTAAAAAGTAAAGTAGCTAGACATTTCTTTATATAGGCCTAATTATATTTTTATTTTTGTAGTTAATTGTTGTAGTAATGGTTAATACTGATTCTGTTTTTTCTAAGGCTCGGATAAATGAGGTTGTCCTTTCTGCAGTGGCGGCCAAAAACACCTGTAGGTGTCATTTTGGAGGCCGTGGACAAGGGAAATATGTTTAATTTAGAGGACTGGAAGTAGTGGAAGCACTACCATGGCTAAAAACCACAAGGTTCACAGAGTCAGCGATGCACCGCCACGTGTCCAGAGTCTTCCCCGGGGCACCATTGACCCGCACCGTGGAGAGTTCCAAATAAATCACATCTAGATAGGAGACGGTCCACGTGTGAATAGACAGGTTGTGTGGCGGTTTCCAACGGGTCGCGTTCATCCTCTTTCCAGCTGTAAATCCAACAAACACAGAGCTGAAAGGCCATTCAGAATCAAGACCTTAACAGTAACAGGCACAGTAACATTAAACAAGGCGGAGATTTTGGATGCAGTACTGTTCCAGAACTGACCAATGGGAGCACACTCCCAGAACATCTGTAGATATGTGCCTTAAGTGCCTTAAATGTGCATAAAGGGATTTTAATTACATTCATGTGATGCATCTTCACAGGGTGAGATATGTCCTATGTGTGGAATTGTAGTGAATCTGCTGAAGGTCTGGATTGCGAGATACTTCTGGAATGCTAGACCTTACAACATGCCAGTCGAGACTGATAGTCAGGCCTGGGAAATTGCATACCCAGATCCTCTCAATAGGAAGGGCAGAGCGGCCATATTTGTAAAAAATCTTATGAGGCTAATCTGTGTTCAATTTAACCCTCTATCTAGTTAAATTGTGCCAAAATGCTGCCAGTGGCGATAAGGGTGAACTAAACTAAATTAAGGCAGGCTCCATGTGTAGCAACACCATCTGTCTGTCTCTATCGCTCTAACACACATTTCTGTCTCCTCTTCACTGCACAGAGGTGCTGCTGTGTCTTCCTCTTTTCACTGACTTCCCCTTCACTGAAAGGCAGACGCCCAAAATCAATTGCGTTCACTCAATTTCTATCAGCTCAAGTCAACACGGCCGAATGAAATGGAGGGACGTGCACATCTCACGCCAGTCTAAACAGCTGCAGCGCTCTGCTCATCAATAACACAACTGATAGACATCAAGGACAATGAAAGGCCACAGAAAATAAACATTACTGTTGAATCATAGATAACGCTCCATTCTCCTGAACAGCGCTGAGGCCATTCAAATCACACCATTATGTATGTTATCACTTCCACTAGCAGCAGATGCTGTCCTATTAGTGAACCCCTCTGCAGTGACGGGAGAAATTGCATGTGATACTCTGTAAAGTAAGGGCGCCGAAAGTACTGTAGGGAGCCCTAAGGCCATTAGTCTGGATCAACGACAGTACATTTCAAGGATGATTGCCTCATTTCCGGCACCACCTTAACATTGGCAAAATTAGGCACATCCTGTCCCAGAATGCTGCAGCAGAAGAACTAAGAAAAGAGATCATATTTCTCCTGTATTAGCGTCTCTGCATTGGCTTCCTGTAAAATCCAGGATTGAATTTAAAATCCTTCTCCTGACCTACAAAATTCTAAATGGTCAAGCACCATCTTATCTTGAAGAGCTCTTAGTGCCTTATTGTCCCACTAGAGCACTACGCTCCCAGAATTCAGAGCTACTTGTGGTTCCCAGAGTCTCTAAAAGTAGAATGGGAGCCAGAGCCTTCAGCTATCGGGCTCCTCTACTGTGGAACCAGCTCCCGGTCTGGATCTGGGAGGCAGACAGCATCACCACATATAAGAGTAAACTTAAAAGAGAAAACTCTCCTTTTTGATAAAGCTTATTGTTAGGGAGTGAGGTGTTGGTGTGTAGTCACAGTCATGACACGCCATGCTTTGTCATGCTATGTCCTGCTATGTCCCGCTATGTCCTGCTATGTCCCGCTATGTCCCACTATGTCCTGCTATGTCCTGTTATGACCTGCTATGTCCCGCTATGTCCTGCTATGTCCCGCTATGACCCGCTATGTCCCGCTATGTCCTGCTATGTCCCGCTATGACCTGCTATGTCCCGCTATGTCCTGCTATGTCCCGCTATGACCTGCTATGTCCCGCTATGTCCTGCTATGTCTCGCTATGACCTGCTATGTCCCGCTATGTCCTGCTATGTCCCGCTATGTCCTGCTATGTCCCGCTATGACCTGCTATGTCCCGCTATGTCCCGCTATGTCCTGTTATGTCCCGCTATGTCCTGTTATGTCCCGCTATGACCTGCTATGTCCCGCTATGTCCTGCTATGTCCCGCTATGACCTGCTATGTCCCGCTATGTCCCGCTATGACCTGCTATGTCCCGCTATGTCCTGCTATGTCCCGCTATGTCCTGCTATGTCCCGCTATGACCTGCTATGTCCCGCTATGTCCTGCTATGTCCCGCTATGTCCTGCTATGTCCCGCTATGACCTGCTATGTCCCGCTATGTCCCGCTATGTCCTGCTATGTCCTGTTATGTCCCGCTATGTCCTGTTATGTCCCGCTATGTCCTGCTATGTCCCGCTACATCCTGCTACACCCTGCAGTGACCTGCTACGCCATGAACTACTCCAACTCCTATTTCTAGTCATAGTTCCATTGTCTTTATTGTGACTATTATTGCCAGTGTTCATCACACCCCCACTCGGCACCGGCAGACAACCACCCACAAAGAGTCTGGGTCTGTCCGAGGTTTCTGCCTAAAAGGGAGTTTTTCCTCGCCACTTTCGCACTAAATGCTTGCTCTTGGGGATATTAGTGGAACTGTTGGGTAGTGTGGTATAGTCTTATCTGTAAAGCTTCTTGAGATAACTCTTGTTATGATTTAATACTATAAATAACATTTAATTGAATTAAATGTCTCTCGCCTTCTGCTTTCTGGGTGTTGCCGTTCTCAAACTTCAAGATAGAAAGCTACACGCTTGAAATTTCAAGTTTTGAAGAAAAGGTGGATCGGGCAACAAGGCGGGCCTGCTTGGTTCTTTCGTGGAATGATTGTAAAGATTTATAAAGAATATATTTACGCCATTTACAGTCTAACTGGGACGTTTTGGGACCAATTGGTGGGGATTGCTGTGGACGAAGTGATACACTGGTATGAACCTGCTGTGGAGAGGGAAAAAAAGTATTATTCCATTAATAAATGGAATAACTTACTTGCTCATGTGATATTGATTCAATTTGACAACTGAGTAAAAATATCCAAATCACACAATGTGATGTGATGTGATTTCTTCTCAAAGTGATGAGTGTTACAGAAGGTAAACTCTGTTCTGCCTTTAAAATATTCAGAGTAAAAAGAGTACAAAGTATTGGCAAACACAAACAGCTGACGCAAGTGTTTGCTCGGGGATATTGGACTGGAAAGGGAGCAGCATCTTCCTCTCGTGGGAGGGAGAAACTCATTTGAAGGATTTGGAGAAAATCCTGTCGGGTGAACTTTGTTTGCTCCAGTTGCGAATACAGTGTAGTCCAGCATCCTTTTGTTTCCCTCTGGGATCAGCGTGTGTGTGTGTGTGTGTGTGTGTGTGTGTGTGTGTGTGTGTGTGTGTGAGTGAGAGACTGTGAGGTGAGGGGGCGGGTTGTAAAATCAAAGTTTTAACTTCCCAAGACCTCAGAACTGCAAAGAGAACTAAAGGCAACAACTTTACACAAGAACTACAACTACAATTTCATGGAAATAAGTGCATATGTTGTCTTTAGCTATTGTTGTGCAGTGGTAGATTGAATCCATGATCACAAAGCTGTTATATTTGTTGTATGAATATGAGAATAATGATATTAGACTCTTTCTTTGGATCACAAGCCTTTTAATACACTGTGCCTGACCAGACAGTGACAGAGACTCAACACATCCATGGACCACAATTATATACATTATTTTATGTTATTTTTCTAAATATAGTTTTTATTGGTAATAATGTTGGTACAAGTTCATAATCTGTACAAATCACCAATTTTCCACATTTTCCCATCAATCCACCCATCCCCCCCTTTCAAATGCCCAACAGCTCACCCCATGAGTGCATAAATAATAAAAAGAAATGAAATGTTTTCAAGATTTCCAAGCCGGGAGTATTCTCTGTCTCACTAAAAGTGTGGCAAAAACAACTATGTCAGTCTCTAATAAACAGGGCTCAGCCAGATATTTAAATGGCGATTTTCCAAATTGCAGGCCTAACTACCATTCAGTCACCATTCAAGTCGTACTGAAGATCGGGAAAGTCTGTATTTAATCCGTCCTCCTGCTCGCTCTCCAGATGTGCTTTGCCTATTGGCCCTGTTGTCTGGATTATGTCTGTTTTTAAAAGCCAGAAATGTTTTTAACAACCCGGAAATGAGTTTGTCAATGTGTTGCGGTCAAACGCTAGTCGCACCCAAGCGGCAGCAAATGTAATTTGCCGCCTGGGTCAGTCTAGCAACTCAAACCGACCCGACATCTTGATGTGGGTCTGGCTCGTCAGGCTAGTCAAATGCAAATGGACTCTGAAATTGAACAAAATTGAGAAACACTGAAGAAAAGTATAACACTTTTGTTTTTACCCCCATTTTTCATGAGCTGAACCCAAAGATCTAAGACTTTTTCTATGTACACAAAAGTCCAATTTCTCTTAAATATTGTTCACAAATCTGTCTAAATCGGTGTTAGTGAGCACTTCTCCTTTGCCGAGATAATCCATCCACCTCACAGGTGTGAGACAGCATGATTATTGCACAGGTGTGCCTTAGGCTGGCCACAATAAAAGGCCACTGTAAAATGTGCAGTCAGTATCTGGAGTTATGGTTAGTGTTAGGTACATCCCTCTCTCTCTCTCTCTCTCTCTCTCTCTCTCTCTCTCTCTCGACATGACTGCAGTTTGTTGTCGTGAGCGACTTGATTGGGCAAATGCTCACATTCGATGGCGTCTGGCACTTTGGAGAGGCTTTCCCTTCACAGATGAACCCTAAACCTAACATCAGATACTGACTGGTTTTAGGATACTTATTGGAGAACTAATCTGCTACATGTTTTAATTTCGAGTGACTATGGGCCCAACAACCAACCTTACACTTTAGCATTGAGCTGACACAATCCTGAGCTCTGACTGTAATGGAAAAGGCTTCTACACAAGAACCAGACACTTTCTGTTTCAATGTTAGACCGGGAATCCCAAGATATTCTTTAGTTACTGAGGTGATTCTGTGTGATCTAGATGCAGAGGTAAAGGTAAGGGTACAGTACACCTTCATTGTTGTTTTTCTTAGATAAAGTTGAAGAGGAAGATGTGAGGGGGCGATTCAGGGATTAGAAAAGGACGTGAGGGATTTTGAAGAAATGGATTCCCGCATGTGCACTGTATAAAAAAGACAGTATTTGATGTTCTTTATGAAATATTTTATAAGGCATTTATTCTTCAGAAAACCACAGAGCTCCTGGACTGCTGGTGTCAGCCTGAATGAGGAGGCAGGGCTGAAAAGATTGAGGAGACAACTTTATCTCTTTTCACCTTCATTTGCACTTATAAATCAAGCGTTTGGCGAACATGCATTGTGTGTATTTCACTGACCTAGTATTACACTTAAGGTTTTGTTAACATACAAAAGAAACAAAACAATCCCCAATAAGATTTAGGAAATTCCAATTTTTTCTTCATGAAACGGTCCTCCCTGTTTCCTTCCATAACATCATGATATCATTATACCGTCCCTGTGTTGAATAGATAAAAAATACCAACTCACTGGAATATATGATTGAATAAAAAAGGCTGCTGACATTTGACTTCCATTGGTTCCATCATCTCTCTGATCCTTTCTAACTGTGTCTCAAAGCCGGCCCGAGGCTTTAGTGAACAAAGAGAATGCTTTGGGCTACAGCCACGACGGGACGTCTTTTTTTGCAGCTTACTAGATTCATACTGTAGAAATGATGTCAATATTGGACAATATCGCATTGATATTTTGTATCTGTTCTGTCCACTGCAAAAAGATAGGGCCAATGCTTGTAGGAAGTGGTGTGGATTTCACGCAGCGAGGCAAAACATAAAGGTGTGGAGGTCGGGGTGTTGGAAAGGTGTGTGAAGAGCGAGGCAAAGCTTTCATGTAGGAGGTTCTGTCACAGAGCTGACATTTGCCTTTTAATTAACTGTAAGCGTTATCTCTTTTTAAGCCTGAACCAAGTGTTTTCGTTGCGTAACCCTAACCACACAACCACTCTTTTTCTAATCTTAACCATGCCATAGTTGCCATATGCAGATATTATAGAACACGACAATTGTAAAAAGTGAGTGTGTGATGTGATTGTTGTCATGGCAGAAAATTCAGGCGTTAACATTATGGTGCTGAGACTTCAGGGGTGGAAGTGAGAACATAATAGAATAGGTTCACAGCACTGAAACACTTGGGGGAAACACAAAGAGGTACTTTGTGCCAGTGGTGTAGTCTAATGTATTGTAGTGGGTATACTGTGCTGTATATGTATGAGCCAGAATGGGACTTTGGGGGGTGTGGTGTGGGTGTCCTGCACCAGGGAAATTTTGAGCGTCAAACACTTCATTTTCTGCATTTTGAAAGCCCTTTATTCACTAATTTACTGCTGAAATACATTTAGTTAGCTTACGCAATGCAAAAAAAAAACACAGATGACATTTAATTTAAAATATACCAAAATAATTAATGGGAAGTATGTTGCTGTACATGGATGATAAAGTTCCCTTGGCCTTTGCAATTAAAATAGCCCCCCCATCATCACATACCCTTCATCATAGAGATTGGCATGGGGATTTCCATAAGATGATCTCTCAATGCAAATCAAACCAGGTATTAAGCTAACTGAAATAACACCATGCCAATCTTTAGGCATGATGAAGGTATATGATATTTTAATTCCAAAGGTCAAGGGAACTTTATCAGGATCCATAGTATCCTGGATCCACGAAATAACCTTTAAAAATAAACATGTGCCTGCCTATATGGGAATTTAACATAGGGGTGTGTATACTTATGCCCTCTGTATTTAAAGGAAGAACATTTATTTATTTATAATACATTTATCAATGCTATAAAATTGGATGAAAGTAGTGAACTGATTATTTATCTAACTTGTGAGGGGTTGTGTCTATTACTTACAATTTATTTGCCCTTTCTGATATTTAAAGGAAATTTGAAAGACAACAATTAAAGTGTTAAACAGTTGTAATTTGGTAGTAAAATACCTATAATATGTTTTGGGTTTGTAATACTGCGAGTAATACTACAAGTGTCCAGTCTACCTACAGTTCCTGCTGCTGCTGCCATTGGAACAACATCTCTTGCATTTCTGATTCTGGCTGTTGTGTCTGCTTGACGGAGTATACTCCACGAATACAGAATCAGCAGAGGAGATGCTCGGTGGATCCTGGCTGCCACCCAGTGGCTCCACTACAGCATCACTACTTGTTCAGCCATCTTTGGGTATACTGTAAGCAGTGTTTCTCAAACTTTTTTTTTAATATTCTACCCCTTGTGCAAAATATTTTTGATAGAAAAAATAAAAAGGCTATAAAGAGGAAGAATACAGTGCCGTCAGTGACCAACAACCTTGTAACTAAAAACATTTAAATGCAACATTTCAAATGTTCAGAATCCATCTCTTTCATTCATTCATTATTATTAGCATAATTATTTTAGGAATTATGCATGACGTATTTTTAAATGCTGTACTCCAAAAATATATATATATTTTTTTTTATTGCTAAACAACACTGGGCACAACTGAAACCATGCGTGCAAAACTCAAACTACAGTCGGCACTACCATCAGTCACCTGAGCTAAAACTCATTCACAGCAACACAACTCTTAACACACGTCTCAAAACAGTCTCAGTGCACCAGACACTCAGAACAATCCTCACTGATTGGAGATAACACACACTGTGACTCAGAACACACTGACTGAGAGTAAAAACACTAGCACCAAACACCAATACTGAAAATATTAACTTTTCATTTTTACAATTAGAGCAACTACTCAATAGTTTCTTTAAAGAAAAGATATAGATTTTACAATATTCCAATTTGTATGTAAGGTAAACAAGAAGGAATGAAAATCAGCAGGTTGCTTCAACATAGCATTTTATCTCTAGTAATTTATGAAATTACTGAAAAAATAACACTAAAAGGTGCATAACAGTACCAAAGAATAGAGAGACTGATCCTGCCTCTCTCCAGCATCATGCAGCAAGTTTTCTTCATCACATTGAATGACTGCATCATCTCTAAATACTAATGAATGTGGTGTTTCTAATGCTTTCACCTCCATTACGCAGTTTTACTAAAGTAGAGGTAGTGTTTTTGAAAGATTATCTTTTGGGGGGCATTTTAGGCCTTTATTCAACAGGACAGATGAAGACATGAAAGGGGAGAGAGAGTGGGAATGACATGCAGCAAAGGGCCGCAGGTCGGAGTCGAACCCCGGCCCGCTGTGTCAAGGAGTAAATCGCCCCGCTCCGCCAAATGAGCATCCGGGCACCCAAGATATAATGTTTTTCATTTTTTTTTTTTTTTTTTTTATAGCTGTGTATGTAACCTCAGACATCTGACCTGGACAAATTGGTATCTTTGCTCTTTTACCTGTTTCTCTCATACGATACAGTGTATACTTGTTGTTTGGTGATTGTATCAAAAAAGGCTTTCTGAGCTTTCTCTGTATAAATACCGTGTATGTTCACTAACAAGTTTAAAACAAGACACCTGCTAAGGCTTTCAGCTAAAATTGCAATCAGCAGCAGCCTGAAATCTGTTCTGTTTTGTGGTTGTGACAGCAGTGTGTTAGCATCTGAACAAAGCGCTGTAAATCCACAGTGTTGTGCAGGTTGTGGTTAAAGCCATGGGCTAAGTGTGTTGCAATGAAAAAGGAACTAGACTTAGGTCCACGTGAACTGCTGCTGTGCAGACTGTGGTTAGTTTGGCCACCATGATGACCTCCATCAAGGACCAGGACTGGACTGGAGCAGCAGAGCACATCACCGCTGACCCTGCATCCACAGATAAACAGTCCTATTTCATTAAAGTGGCCCCGCAGCACTGCCTGTCAAAATCCATCTCAAAACTATAGCTTTATTTAAATTTTTACTCAGATTAAACATGTTTTGTGGAAATAGCTTGGAGCTACACATTAATGGAAACGTAAGTGTATCCCTAAGGCTGTTTGAGATCAATTTTTAAAAGAATTGTTGAGCAATAATCCTGTTTCTGTATGTGCAACTGCTCAGACTCCTTAGCAATTTCTATAAAAATTACATGAGGTAAAATCTTCTGAGGAAGATGCTCATTCAGCTGAGTGTGTAAAAGTGTTTAACAGAAGATGTAACAAAAACAAATGCAGGTTTAATGTTTAAGGTCGTAGTTGGTACTAGGGGGTCCAGCTTGGCTATGATCTTCAATCGTTGAGTGGTTCTGGGCTTGTTGTTATTGGGGCTTGGGACCCAATCTCTGAGTGTGGGGATGATGATGAAATCTCCCTGCTGACCTGTCTTCCTGGCTCCCCCTTGCCGTAGCATATTTGTTGTATCTCATCAATCTCTAGTTGTGATAGGAGCTGGGTCACAAGTTGTTTCTTTGTCAGTGTTGATGATGTGTTTCGAAGCATCCACATATCCCATAGTCTTTGCATGTAACCCCTCTCACTGGGGTTGCTTGTATAGTAGCATCGCATCAGAGCCATGTTTTCTGCTCTAGTCCATGTATGTCTTGTTCCAGTAGCCCATTTCTCATCAGGTTGCCCTGGTTCCCTAGCACCTGACGCGGACCTTGTTAACCCGGCCGACGTCCGAGCCGGTATGGCTCTTGTATTTGCGGTTTCACTCATGCCTGAGGGATGCTGGAATAAATAGTGTCATGTTATTATATTACAATTTGTACAGTACGAACAATATGAACAGCTCTGGAATAGAGAATGAAAAATAAGTGAGTAAATAATAAATAATAAGTAAGATATGAGAATATGAATGATGAGTAAATAGTAATTAAAGAAGTGAGATATGAGAAGTCTCCTCACAACAAATGTTTTCTTCACTGGGCTCTGGGTCATTACTCAAAACTTATAACTACCTACATCCATTTTTTTTTACTGTGAAGTACTTTGGTAGGCCTCGGCCTTGGAAATGTGCTATAATAAAATAAATATGACATTGACATCTGCTTTATTGCAATAAAGAGGCCACATGGTTCCGCCTGTTTTGACGTCTTATGCCCTGTACTCTGCACTTTTTTTGTATTGTAATTGTGGATGTTAATAATACAATGTTTGAAGAAAAAAAAAGGACTGATGGCTGAGTCATGTCCCGCCTTACTCTGCCTCTGATTGGCTTACTCTGGTATTCCTTATCCTAACCCCAACCAATCGCACTGCTCACACCTGAACCTCACCAATCAAACCAACAGAAGGCAACGAGTACTAGCCAATCATAGGCAGAGTAGGGCGGGTCATGCCTTCGCCAAGCTAGGAAAACATTGCTCACACACGAGGAGCCTGCACTCGATAAGATTCACTTTCGGACTAAACTTACGATTTCTATTAAAAGAGGACAGCTACATGACACTGGAAAAACTGGAATATGAACAGGTCTGTGGGGTGGGGCTACTGATTGAATGCACGTTTGAGGAAAAACACAGCTGAAAGTAAAAGTAACTTCAAGAAACTTCTCCAGAAGAAGAAGAGGAAGCGAGCGCATTTTCTTCCCGCGCGATTGGCGTGCGTGAGCATTTTACAAACATAATGGCTTCCGTATCAGAAGAGGATCTCTCCTGTTCTGTGTGCCATGATATCTTTACGGAGCCTGTGGTCCTGTCATGTAGCCACAGCTTCTGTAAGGACTGTCTGCAGAGATGGTGGACAACAAAACCAGTCCGTGAGTGTCCAGTGTGTAAGAGGAGGTCCTCGAGGAGTGATCCACCTTGTAACTTGGCATTAAAGAACCTGTGTGAGTCTTTCCTACTGAACGAAGATCAGAGAGCTTCAGGGACTCTCTGCAGTCTCCACTCTGAGAAACTCAAACTCTTCTGTCTGGACCATCAGCAGCCGGTGTGTGTCGTCTGCAGAGATTCATGGAGACACAACCACCACAGATTCAGACCCATCGATGAGGCTGCACAGGATCACAGAGAGGAGCTCCAGGAAACCTTGAAGCCCTTAAAGGAGAAACTGAAGCTCTGTGAACAGGTTAGAGGAAACTGTGATCAAACAGCAGAATACATGAAGGTCCAGGCCAGACGCACAGAGAGGAAGATTAAGGAGCAGTTTAAGAAGCTCCACCAGTTTCTAGAAGAGGAAGAGGAGGCCAGGATCTCTGCTCTGAGGGAGGAAGAGAAGCAGAAGAGTCAGAGGGTGAAGGAGAAGATGGAGGCTCTGAGCAGAGAGATAGCAGCTCTTTCAGACACAGTCAGAGCCACAGAGGACGAGCTGAGAGCTGAAGACGTCTCATTCCTGCAGAACTACAGGGCTGCTGTGGAAAGAGTCCAGCAGCGCCCCCTGCTGGATGATCCACAGCTGCTCTCAGGAGCTCTGATAGACGAGGCCAAACACCTGGGCAACCTGAGCTTCAACATCTGGAACAAGATGAAGGAGATGGTCTCCTACACTCCTGTGATTCTGGATCCAAACTCTGCTCATCCAGAACTTATCCTGTCTGAAGATCTGACCAGCGTGAGCCGTGGAGTGAGACAGAAACTTCCTGAAAACCCAGAGAGGTTTGACTCCTTTCACCCTGTCCTGGGCTCCGAGGGCTTTGACTCCGGGACTCACAGCTGGGACGTCGATGTTGGAGACAGTAGACTGTGGTTTCTCGGCGTGGCAAAGAAGTCTGTCAAGAGGAAAGGGAGGACGTGGTCTGGGATGTGGAGAATAGGATTCTCAAATGGCAAATACAAAGCCTTCTTTCCGACAGCCCCACCGATGGTTCTGCGAGTGAGGCAGCTCCAGAGGATCCGGGTCAAACTGGACTGGAGAAGAGGACAGCTGTCGTTCTCTGATCTTGATACTGGCAACCACGTACACACCTACAGACCCACTTTCAATGAGAGGCTGTTTCCATACTTCAGCAATAGCAATGGATTCCCTATGAAGATCTTACCACAGGTGGGTGAGGACGAGGAGGAAGAGGAGGAGGACGATGACTACGATGACTACCCGGATTATGATGATGATGAAGACGACTACCCGGATTATGATGATGGCGACCACTACCGGGATTATGATGACAGCGATGATGATCATTACAGCAACTACGGCTATGAGGAATATCGCCAGCATCATTATTGTGATAATGATGATTATTAGGCAGTAAAAACAAACAGCTGTGTTCGAGATCACAGAAGAAGTAGTAGTAGTTCATTTTGAGTTGTCCACGGTTAATTTCATTTTATATAGTCCAGTATAAAATACCCACAATGCACAGCTAATTTGAATGTATGTACGATGTGATGGTATGATCAGTCCGGAGAATTGAAAAAGACGGACTACAGGAAAACCACGCGACAACTGTTGGGATGAGAATTACTTTTCATTTTAACCGTAGTGTTTGTGTTTAGTGTTCAGAGTCGTTGTGATGCCGGCGATCCAGGAACTAAAGTTGTCTCAGCTTTTCCTCTCGTTAAGTAGTTCAGTCCTCTTTTTCTTCTGTTTTTAAAGAGGTTTTCCACCGTCGCACACAAGGAGCAGAGATACATTGAGGTTTAAGATCGTAGGCCTATTGTATTGTAGGGGTGGGGGGGAATCGATACAGCAAAGTATCGCGATATTTTTAGTGGCAATACAATACTGTATCGATACATAGGCAAGTATCGATCTTTTATTATATATGAATTTTTAATCATATGTTGGTCAGTTTGTCTGCTCGACAATCCCATTTTGCAGCAGTAAAATTGAAGTGAGATGAACAAACAGAGAAATGTATCTTTTTAGATAAAACAGTCATTTGAAATTGGGTAAAATTAGAAGATGGGTGAAAAGGTTATAAATTGCAATATATCGCAGAGTATTGCAATATGTTTAAAATGGCAATAATATCGTCTTTTGGCATAAGTATTGTGATGGTATTGTATCTGGAGGCCTCTGGTGATTCCCACTCCTAGTTACTGTATTGTAGATTAGTTTCATGCAAGTCAATTTCAACAGTTCACCGTTTGGTTGAGTGCTTTAAGGACCAGGGGGAAAATTCTGTATAACTGTTCAAAATCATATTGTTTCAGGAGGGCTGGGTACCCAACTTCTCATTTCAGGCACAGACCCAATTGCCTCCTTTTAGTATTGATTGTATAAAATTGAAATCATCGGCTGTAACGATACCCAGCCCTGCTTCAGTCATTTTCTCATGACGTACGAATACATATTTTGCAGTTAGAGTAACTTTTCTTTCGTAGTGTATGCTTGTTATTGCCCCAGGCAGGGTGAGTGATTTCTGTATGGTTTCCATTCTGTATGGTTTTCCTTGTGAACATTTTAAGCCCACAATAGCGATGACGAATGTTAGCCTTTTCATCTATAACCTGCTGTGGATGTTTTTACTTTATCTGTAAAACAATAAAGAATTAAGCGTACGACACGTGTCATGTAGCGTGTACTTTCAGCGGTGCTGCGTTCTGCCGAGGAGGTTCTACTGAGCGCGTGCGAGCTTGATTTCGTTCAAATTGCTGCACAAGGAGTGAGATCTGTTAAATTAGTCACAGGGTGGAGGAACTGTTAAATTCCCTTACTTAAGTTAATGTAGAAGATTTTAATATGTAAAAATACATTATAAGCAATGTATTCTAAGCAATGTAGTCTGTATATATCCATACATATACACTTGTTTATTCTACTTCAGGTTAGTTTACGTACTACTTTAATTTCTGTTACTTTTCTATACTTTCTATGTCTTTATTTTGGTTTAACTGCTGCAACAAATGAATTTCCCTTCTGGGGATCAATAAAAGTATGTATATGCATTTTATTCTAGGGTTTTAAGATGGATTTTTTGAGAGAGGGAATTCAACATTATGGTTTTATGTCATTCCCTCTGTACTGTGTGTGTGTGTGTGTGTGTATATATATATATATATATATATATATACATACATACATATATATACACATACACACACTGTATTTATACACATATACTGTATATGTATATACTGTATATTTACACACACACATAAATATACATAGACAAATCTACTGACAAAGACTTCATGTAGGTACACAAGTCCTTCCTTTAATTTGTTATATGTTGTACACACCTCTTATATGACACGCACACACACGCGCACACACACACACACACACACACACACACACACACACACACACTAGCTGTCCTGCTGAATTAGGTCTTTGGCTTTTTGCAGGTTGTGATCGACGGCTCCATCTAAGAACTGAACCCAGGTCAGCTGTGATTCCCCACACACATGACTGGACCTGTAAGGGTGGGAAGGAGCGGAGGGGTGTGAAAAAGACAAAAGAAAGAAAAAAAAGAAACTTCAGCTTAAAAAAGATATTTTCTTAGTTAAAAGCTGCCTATCATTGGCTCCTTTCATTTAGAGAAAGAAACAAATTACAGACGGCTGTGATGAAGAAACAAAGTGAAAAACAGACGTTTTTATATACAGTATCTGCTCTAATAACATTAACTAATACACAACTTACCCACATTTTTCTCAAACCTTTTATTCTATGTATTTGTATAATTTAACCTTAATTTATACAGGTAATTTCACTGAGAAACGGGGTGTCATTCATGGAGGACAGCTTCAGTCCCTGCTACAGCTAGTTTTGTTAGGTTGAGGGGGCCGAGGAGGAGAAGGCCAAATTCTCTACGGACTGAGGGGGTGGAAAGAGTTATGAAGCCTTGGGAGAGTAGACTATGGCAACGCTGTTTATGAGACACAATAAGTGGATAAATAAGTAGGCGGCAGACCAGAGATGGATTTGTAAATTATATTGTAGCAGTGCAAAGTTCTGCGCATGGATAAGGAAGGCCGTCTGACTAAAGAACACAGAGGACAAGTGCGTGCGACTGGTTATGAGTGTCAGAGCTCTGTGATAGACAGCATCCAACACATGAAGAGAGTTAGGAACGCCCATAACTTCCGGTCAATTCCCACGGAAAAATCAATCAATCAATGAACCATTCTTACCTGATGATCTCCAGAACTTTCTTTAACAGTGTTGCCAATTTAGACACCTGTAGAGAGGAAAAAAAACTAATTTATTAATAATAATTTATGTTGCATTTAAGATTGAACCTCAGCCAAGGTGGTTATGTTTTTTACTCTGTGTGTGTGTGTGTGTGTGTGTGTGTGTGTGTGTGTCTTACGTTATTCTCTACTCCGCTGTAGTCCATGGGAGGGTAGAGGCAGAGAGCTAGATCATCAACACTGAGAAGAAAAGACAGCAAGATGCAGAGATTTGTTTTAGTCCAAAATTATATTCTATGTAAAATCTTTCTTTTTATTTATTTATTTTATTTTTTTAAATAACAGTTTATTGAGCAAAAGCTGGGCCAAAAGGTAGAGTAAGCGTTCGATGTGTTACAGTCGAGCTGCATTCGACAAATCACAAACAGCTGGAACAATCTGTATGAAACACATAAAAACATGCACTGTCTCATTCAAACTGCTGCTGTGCAGACAGAATATATTTAATATAACAATATAATTAAATAGATTTTTTTGCCTAAAAGTCTCCAGTTAAAAGGTGTGTAGGAAAGAAGAATTTACAGAGCTTAGTGTACAAAGACTTGGCTATTACACATTTTCAAGTTGAAATTATCTCATCATCAGAGACATTTGTCACTGATCACATAATACGAGCGTGTGTGTGTGTGTGTGTGTGTGTGTGTGTGTGTGTGCGCGCGTGCTCCTACCCAGGACTGATTTCCTTGGTGATGTCGGCCAGGTCGTCGAGCTGAGCCAGGTGCTGACACGTGGTGACGTCACCGTTGGCTTTGACGGCCGACGTCAGCTTCCTGAGGCACGCCGCCGACGCTTTCATCAGCCCCTGGCACGGACCAATAACGCGGCGGTCATTCTCCGACCAATAAGTGTCCTGGTTGCTTCGAGGCTCCTGGTCATCGTCAAGGACGTCGATGAACGGATCCTGGGCCTCTGACAACGCCTGGGTGGGGGGGCAATAGTCGGTACATTTGTGAAGACTTATCAAGTATCCATATCAATAACTTAGAGCTGTATTAAACATGTATGTATGTACACATTAATGACAGCTGATGACTAACAATCAGCTCCAATAACGCTTAAGGCATTAGGCTGGTGAAATTGTGTGTGTGTGTGTGTGTGTGTGTGTGTGTGTGTGTGTGTGTGTACCTGTTCAATTTCCTCTATGGCGTCTTTTACAACTCCATCCTGATTGGACAGAACTAGCAACACTGCAGCCTTGTTATCTGTGGAACACACACACACACACACACACACACACACGCACGCACACACACGCGCGCACACACACACACACACACACACACACACACACACACACACACACACACACACACAAAAATTGTAATTAAAATCTTGTAATTAAAACTCCTAGACAAAAGAACATCTAAAATAAAAACGCAAAATATACTTACGACACCTTTTTCAAAAAAAATAAATCTTCATAATCTTTATATACAGCCCCATATTTATCAAATCCTCTTTGAAATAACTGCTGATTTACCAACCACGAGGAAGTACAAAGCTTTCCGCATCTAATTTAACTGTCACACAGAATCTAAAAGAGCAGATAATTGATCACACATTGTTCTAGCAGCTCCTAAATACACAGCACTGACATTTGCATGAACTCATTTTTGTGTGTAGCCATTAGAAATTGGTTTTAATAACTAATTAAACTGCTGTATTGCTATTACTTTTCAGATTGATCATTTAACTATTTAATCTCTTAACACACACACACACACACACACACACACACACACACACACACACACACACACACACACACACACACACACACACACACACACACACACACACACACACACACACACACACACACACTCTAAAGTGGACTTTGGCTAAGCAGAGGAAACTCTCATTCAAACGCAGACTCCTTAATAATGTGGACAATCTAACTGCTGGTTTTAATTTATTTTCTTCTTCTTTAAGTAGAAAGAAACCATGTTGTACAAACAAAAAGAAATGCGTAGAGGGACCTTCGGTACATCAGCCCCTGCAGGCTGCCAGTAATACCACAACCTACTGAATCTACTTCTACACCTTCTACAATTAACTGTTTCTATAATTTTTAAATACCATACAGGGACAGAGGGTGACAGCATTTCATTGTACAGTATCAAATCCACTTATCAAATCTCAATCTTCACACATTTTCTCCATTTAAAAGAGCCGGGCAGGTCTACTGACCTTGTGGCAGCTGGGCGAATCGGTCGCAGGCCGACCACACACCTCCTGTTGATGTCAGCTGATCCTGGGACAGACTACAGGGGAGCAGAGGAGTAGGAGGGCAGGAAAACAGATAGTCAATACTCCTGGAAAACACATCCATTTATTTAATTTCATGTTTTATTATTTACATCTATAATTTAAAATTCATATTAATGTGTGGCACTGATCAACCGAAAAGTATCTCTATATATTTATAGATCTCTATGAAATGATCTAAATTCATTGCAAAGGAAAATGGTCAAACACAAAATACATGTTTTGCAAAAGTATTCACCCACTCCAAGTCAGTATTTAATAGATCCACATTTACAGACAGACAGATAGATATTGATCCCCAAAAAATTGAAAATATGGAAATTATGGGCCATTTGTCATGATGATTTAGATGCATCCTATTAAAAGGGGATTCATACTTAAGCCAGAAATGTATTTTACATTCAGTGTTTTTTTCATTCATTCATTCATATATATATATATATATATATATATATATATATATATATATATATATATATATATATATATATATATATATATATATATATATATATATATATATATAAACATTTTAAAAAGTGTTTAAAAGACTGTGGACACTTCCTTTCTTGATGTCTGAATGGGGCAGTGAGAGAGGACTTCGTCCTTTTAATTTCTAAAATAATGTCTGATTCAAATATTATAAAGTATTTTAATGGGTGTTTGGTGATTTCTTACCCCCAACGTCTCCGTCCTTCCTGCCTGGAAGGACGGAGACGTTGGAGCGAGTTGCTCCTATGAATTCTGAATGAGAATACTAGTACTAGAATAGTAGTTGGTAGAAGTAATTACACATGAATGAGCACATATTTGTCAAAGAACAAAAAGGTTTTTTCTAAGAATCAACTTCATAAATTACACAATGGAGCTTTAAAAGGTCCGTGAGTAATCCGCGAGTAGCTTGCGATGTATGATCTCAACGCTAGATGGGTGAAATTCCCACACATTAGACCTTTAGGCGTTTTGAGTGTCATTTATTTATTTATTATCTGCTCTAGCTTTTTTAACATTTTACACAGATGTGGTAATAATCAAAGGTCCAAAATGATAGGTTGATTTTATTGACGCGTGACATTTTCTTGAGGAAGGGGCTCTAAACCCACCGTGAACTACGTGCACCTGCGTCTGCCACAAACCTGGGGAAAACACTGACTAATAATAATAATAATTGAAATGTCAGGTGTTATGACAACACCGACACCTCTGTGATTGTGTGTGCACGTACCTCTGTAGCGGTGAGCTCAGTATGACCTCCACCAGCTGTGCGACTCCCTCCAGAACCTCGACGGTGGCGTCTCTGACGTGTCGCCGCAGACTGACGCCTGAAGGGGGGGGGGCAGAAGCGACAAGCTGAAGTCAAGATGCTGACAAAGAATTGCA
Source organism: Percina caprodes (assembly GCA_013375575.1). NCBI lineage: Eukaryota > Metazoa > Chordata > Actinopteri > Perciformes > Percidae > Percina > Percina caprodes. The sequence goes on from JABXJD010000025.1 coordinate 1,228,707, forward strand.
TTCCTTAATATCTACTGTATTTCTACGAATCCCATAGAGCAGACATAAGAAGCTTTTGGGCTCTCGATTACACAATAAAGTGTAGCGTGAGTTTCACTGACGAGTTTTACCATCCCGGGATTAGGAAAAGCTTATTGGTATGAACAGAAAGAACCAGCTTTTGTATTCTTTGATTGTTATTAATACTGAATAATCAAACCCCATTTCAATGAATCAAATCAGACTGGATGGAAGATGGGTTTCGAAGACGGGATACGGCGGCAGAATCTAAAGAAAAAACATCAGCTAAATAATATATACCGGTAGAGGAGAACTGAGGGGACACATTGGGCCTCATTCATGTCCTCCTAAGGTTTCTTATAAATATGTTCTTAAGAACGTCCCTAAGAAAAGTCTACGTCTGATTCATGCTGTGTTCTTAAACAGCAGAATTGTTCGCAGGTGTGTAGAATGATGAATCCCAATGTCTTCGTGAATTGAAAGCTCGCGCCCGTTGCTCCGATGTAGCATAGGTAAACGCCCCATTAATTCCCATTAAAAGGGAATGAGATGGCAGAGCCGTGTCACGTGCACACTTAGAGAAATGTCCAAATGATGTAGCAAAGACGGTAAAGGCCAAAGAAAGAAAAAACTTCAGTAATTCTGGAGTGGTGGTGCTGCTGCAAGAAGTTAAAGAAAAACTAGACATCATATTTAATAGCGTCAGCACGTGGACACTAAGCAACAAAAGAAACCGACGCATGGAATGAAGCTACTGGTGCAGAACTGATGAAAAAGAAAAGAAATAGTTTGATGTTAAATCTAAGGCAAAACTCCTTATTTAAAAACATAGAAGATACTCTTGGCGTATGAATAGCGTGATCAATCACTTATTATTGGATGGTAGGGTTCCCCATTCACTTACATAGGCCTAGCACAATAACACAATGGAAATTCAAATGAGCAGTAGTGTGTATTTATTAAAACACATTTAATTATGTGTTAAATAAATAAAATGGAGATAAATGTTCAACTTTAAATTAGAATGGACCATAAAGCTATGGCTACTTGATCTAAATTGTGCGGAGGAGTGCTCCTGAGTGTACATAGATTCTGTTATTACCTAAGAACAAATCCCAAATAAGAAAACATTGGTGGATGCCAGAGTGGCTTTTTAAGAACATTTGTTCTTAACATTTGGTGAATGAGGCCCATTGTTCTTCTTGATTAAAGCACATCCAACTCGCCATTTCCTTGACTGTTCTGGCCGTGACTGGGGGCCTTACCTTGGCTCTTAGGCAGCCAGTAATACACTGTGGACAGAGTGAGGACGCTCTTCAGGGTGGACTCCGCTAACTTCTCTCCATCCTGCAGAGAGGAAGGAGGGAAAAGAGACATAAAAGTATTTATATGTTAGGAATTACAATAGAAAGTTTGTGTAACAATTCAAGTGCTTGGGAAATAGAACAATGATTTCTTTAACAACTCATTCATATCTACCAGCCTTACCCTTTATGTTTATTACCTGATTATATTTTTTGACACTGTGTATATTTGGGATTTGTACCTTTTTGAAATTTTCCTACTTTGCACAACAATTTCCCTTCGGGAAAAATAAAAATGTAACCAATGTGTCTAGATGCACTAAAGTCACAAAAGCTGGCCCTGTCATACCAAATATGAACTGTTATCCATCATGAAGAACTTTTCCCGTTTCCTTCACCTTTTACTTGATAAAAAAGTAATAAGGTCTCTTCTGGCATTGAAATTCCTCCTTCGCTGTACAGAAACTTCCACAACAGCACGTAAGCAAGATATTCATCCAGCTTCATGATAAAAGGGGTCATTCTGCCTGCTGCCATCCCTTTATTCAATAAGTCTCTCTGTGTGTGTGACAGAGAGCTTTTTTCACAGTGAAGCCTCAGACTGTTTTCATGTTAACTAGTAGGAACTGTTGACATACATTTGTGTTACTGGTTGTCCTTCAGATCCACAACAACAACAATTCTTTATGCTATTCATTTTACAATTGGTCCTAAACCTGAATTATCACATTCCTGTATCTAGTCATGATTGTAAAGTTCCTTTTACAATTCATCTATGCAACTCCAGTTGCGCACTAAATTCAAGACAACAATATTATATATATATATATATATATATATATATATATATATATATATATATATATATATATATATATATATATATATATATATACACTAGACTTGCACTACCTTACGCACAGCATATCAAGCATTATCTTTGTATGTAAAATTACATTGTATTTATTTTCTAATGACAGTTATAACTCTTCATAGTTTTGTTATTTTATTTCTTGCCTGTGAGTGCTGTCGTGTCTGTTTTGTGATCGATGCAGTGGTGTAGTCTACGTGATACACAGGTATACGCAGTATACCCACTAAGAAAGCTCCAGGAATTGCCTATACCCACTTCAAAATGCCCAAATGACACACAACAACATGCTTTCCATTAAAAAGTTCATATACTTTGAATTGACATGTGTTTTTCTTCTTCCCATAGGCTAAATAAAAGGTTTTCCCACCATAAATTGGTGCAAAAAAGTATATCTGAATACAGGAAGTAAAGTCGTTGCTCAAACCATCCTTGGGGGAGGATACTCAGGCTAATATAACAGAAGAAGAACACGCATCCCGACCATGTGAATGCTGGCAGTCGGAAAAACAACGTAATCCCCCGGGCGGTCCCTGATATTCCCAGGGGGCATGAACGCACCAGAGTACCGCCTCATGGGTGAGGCGTGCGTGGCTGATCGTCATAGCAGGAAACTGCCATGACCACACACACACACACACACACACACACACACACACACACACACACACACACACACACACACACACACACACACACACACACACACACACACACACACACACAATGTCAAAGGTGTGCTGTTACAAAAATAAACGCTGGCTAAACTGCTTAAACACGCCCCAACCACTCTTTCTCCGACCAATCAGTAGTCTGCAGGTTATCACGTCACCTTTTGCCTCAATTTGCTTGAAACCTTGACGGAGGTGATACTAAAAAAAAGTTCCTTTTAGCAGGTACCAGGGACTTTTTTTAATAATGGAAAAACCCCAAAAAGGCGAGTAGAGTCGAGACGAGGAGGTACCATGCAGTGGAAAAATGCCATAAACTCAGCAAAGAAACAACATGACAACCGATAATAATCTGACCTGCTGAGATGGCAGCGGGGGTTGGGAGAAGGCAACGCTGAGTTTAGTGGCTTCCTGGGACACTGCCTTCACTGCCTGGTCTGAGAAACAGAAGAGACAGTTACATCACATTATAAGGCACAGGATGATGATAGGGTGGTACTTAATATATATGGAAAACATTTTATTTTATGAAAAATAAAATGTTTTCGAAAACTATATGCGAGAGCCGAGAAGAACAAGACATCCAGGGTAGCAAGATGGTTAATGTTGCTAATCATGGGGCCTTATTAGACTCTGAAAAAGGAGCAGGAGGCGGATGATGGTCATAAGAACATATACTCAACTCAAAGTGTCCCAAAAGTTGGAGAGGTTGAACGCTCCATCTGACTCATTGGACTCTCCATCTGCGGTGGGAAATGAGCATTCGGTTAGGCATGTCTTCCCTCTTCCAGAAAGAAAAGAAAATACCATGATCAAATGCCCGAATAAAAATAAAACCATGTACCAAACCCTCTTATTTAATAAAATGAATTGTATTTATATAGCACAATGTACAACATGATTTTGTAATTTACTTTTAAATTCTAAAATGTATGAAAAAATAACCCATTTACTTCTAAAATGACTTTGCACACTCAAAATGTATTCGCTGTCAGTTTGATGACAAAGCTGCTTTTGGTTGAACTTCATGGTAATGTTGGAGGCTGCGACTTGTGCTGTTTTTCATTAAACTAAAAGGTATTTTTACTTTGACTGTATTAAAAAAAGGTTTTACCCATCCCATTTAAGTCACTGAGGAATAACTGCATATAAAAACAAAAAAATAAGAGTCTATTAAGAAATTTCAGAATAAGCGTGGACACATATGGCTTTTCTTGCACTCAAAATACACCAGAAATAGACACAGGCTACGGACAAAAACAAGGTAAACAAACAGTTAACTACTATTAACAGAGATATAACTTTGCATATAAAAAGTTGTCTACATATACACATATTTTTCTGTAGAATTATTATTCTTTTATATCATTATTTATCCCATGTTACATTCCTCTTACGTGTATTGTTGACACTGGGAAGGGGTTGCTTCAATCTCGTTGTACAGGTATTGGTATTGGTACAGGACCCCGTAGAGAAAGTAGGGGAGAGAAGGATGTTAGCCAAGCTGACATCCGTCATGGACAACACCCCCTACATGACACTGGGGGGTCCCTGAGCAGCTCCTTCAGCAGCAGACTGATACACCCCCCCCCCCTACATGACACTGTGGGGTCCCTGAGCAGCTCCTTCAGCAGCAGACTGATACCCCCCCGGTGTAAGAAGGAGAGGCACCGCAGGTCCTTCATCCCGGCCGCTGTCAGGCTCTACAACACCTGCACCACCTGATAATGTTGTAGTTTCTGTTCCTGTGTTTCTTTTACTTCGCACACTCTAGATATCTTCTGTATTTATATTTTTCCAGTTACAAGTACTTACTTTTTCAATATTATTTATGGTTACCTATTTTTGCTATACTATTTTAATTACATATTCAATTTAATTTAACGTCAGTCACTCTGCAATATTGTTCTACCGCACTTTACGCAACCTTCACTTGACGTCACTACATTTACCGTCTGCTCACTGTCTGCTGTTTGCGTTTTTGTATGTTTATTTGTGTGTTTGTTTGTTGTTGTTTTTTGTTTTTATTGCTTTTACTGTAGAAAATGCTGCTGCTGTGAAAAGTAAATTTCCCCGCTGTGGGATGAATAAAGTATTATCTTATCTTGTACATGTGTTTAATGACAATAAAGGCCTTTAATACTATTATATTCTGTTCTACATGAGCACATATACATTTATAAAAAATACGGCTGGACTATTTCTACGAAAACTGAACATTAAAGCATTCATATAAGTATGGTTTAGCTATAGCTGCTTCATGGACTTTAGAAGTCAATTTGACAACATGCTAACAGTTTAGCAAACAAACAGGAAGGTAACACCGCGATGTAAAAACTCATTGGCGGATAAAACAAACAAATTAAAAGCGGACAAACCGAGCCCAACGTACATAAAAAACACATTTAACTTTAACGATAGTTAACGTAAAGCTGCGGTTAGCACAGTAACTTTTGACATACGCTAGCATGCGTAGCTATCTAACGTTAGCTATGTTAAACGCTGACGTTAATGCGGTGCGTCATATCTAATGTGTCATATTTACCTCTGACTCGGTCTCTAATGCACTGGATGGAGTTCAGTAGATTTCGTAAAGGAACAGACACGTTTCCACCACAATTATCAGCACTCATGTCACCGAGGTGTTTTTTAATTTCTGAGCAGCTTGATGCATGCGTGTTGTGGAACGACAGAGAGCAGGAAGTTGGAGCCGGGGACAATTATTAAGGAAGCACCGACACTGCAGTCGGATTTAAAAGGGTTTTAGTGACACCTTGTGGTGAGATCAGAGTAATGCAAATAAAATAAAATAAAATAAAATAAAATAAAATAAAATAAAATAAAATAAAATAAAATAAAATAAAATAAAATAAAATAAAATAAAATAAAAAAAAATAAAATAAAATAAAATAAAATAAAATAAAATAAAATAAAATAAAATAATTAGTTAAAGAAAATGGTGGTTTTTAATAATACTGTAAAAAAAGAAATTACCTAAATGCTTAGGCTATTTCCTGGTCCTTAATGTAATAAGATATATTTATATATAGATATATTTGACTTCTCTTTATTAATCCTTTTGGGATGACTCCCGCGAGGAAATTGAAAACTCCAGTTTTAGCAAGAAAAAATAAATAAAAAATAGATTAAAAAAAGACACTATAAAGACAACAAAATAACAATAATAATAATAATAATAATAATAATAATAACAATAAGAACATTTGTCAAATGAACAAAGAAAAGACCATAAATTATTATTAAAGTGTCAGTGTTGAGTCCAGTGTTAAAGTGATGAAGTGATAAAGTGATATGTTTCTTTCTCCATAGTATATCTGGAATAACATAGGCCTACACATTTATAGGCTATAATAACGGATCTTTATGTTTTTGGTTTGGGTAAAAACACATCGAGTTAATTGATTTGAAAATAGAATTCCCGATTCTTAAATACGACAGCAGTGTATAAGTAAGTTGCACTCTGAAACTGTACGGCCGCTTAATCGCCAAAAAATATAAAATATATGAACATAATATTTGGATAGTTTTGGTCTGCATGCCATTTTATTCTCTACTATCCTTTTTCTTCATCGTTGACTTTATCGTTCCTTTTAAAAAGTGTAGTTTTACTCCCTCTTCTGTAGTTTCTAGCTCATGATGTGATGATCCAGACGGAGGAGGAGGTGAGCAGACTTCTTCATCTGGTCAAAGTGTTGTTCTTAACGTGTTGGTTAGCTTCCTCAGAACACTACGGTGGCCCTGAAGTGCAAATCATAAGTGTTTTCCTATTTTCCTATTGCCGTTTTGTTTTCCTATTTCCCTTTGTGTTTTATGATTTGCATTTTTCTATTTGCTGTTGTGATTTGTACTTCAGGGCCACCATAGTTTACCTCCCACTCTCCAAAAACTGATATAAACCTGGATTTTTGTTTAACACTCATGTTGTCCTCAGGTCAAATTGACCCGTTTTCCTATATCAATGTTCGTTTTAATTCCCCAAAATAACATGAGTGATTCCACACAATGCTCTTTGCCAAGTACAAATCTCTACTTTCATTAATTTTGGGGCGTCTTATTCAATTTTATAGCATTTGAAAAACATTGAAGTGATTATGAAACATCCATTCCTTTAATTTTAGTCGAAATAATTCCTAATTTCTGCTTCAAACATTAGGTATAAGTTCCTATAAATGAGGTTTATTGTCCATTAATCAACTGTAAAACTAAAGTTAATAAGTTAGTGTTACATACTGTTGAAAATGTCAAAAAAAAGTGACAAACATAAAAAAAATGAAACGTCAAAAGTGTTGAAAAAAGGGACAAAAATGTAAGAAAAAGTTAAAAACATCGATAAAAAGCGTTGATTTTTATTTATTTTGGCGGGAAGACGACACAAGGGTTAATCAAATCAATTAACAAGACATTTTATGCAAAATGTCAACATTAAAGTGGTCACAGTTGGTGGCCATCGTTTGAGATGAATCTGCAGCGAAATCCCTTATTACACGTGGTAGGCTGTTCCAATCGCACAGCAGAGTTGGTCCATCTAGTTGTGTTTCATTATCCAAACAAAAAAAGGTCAAGCATTCATTAAAACATGTAATGTTGGTTTAGCTGCAAATGTTAAAATCCCGAAAAGCGAGGGAACTAATTTGGCTTCTTGATGAAGAAGAAGGCTCCGGCCACGATTCCCATCAGGCACAAAACCAGGCTCGCACCGAAGAAGGCAGCTGCAGGACTCACGCGGCTCTGCCTCTCCTCCAGCTCTGTGGACGGAAGAAAACACATTTGTAAGGAACAAAATGTAAGTGTTCAAACATGCTGCCGGCAAGACACATTTTTATAAAATATGTATTAAATTCAACCGGCACAAGCTTTTGTCCAAAGCGCATCCCGAGCAAGTGCATCCCTCTAGCATAGAAATGTAGATGCACCCTAGAGGCAGCAAATGTAATTCGCAGCTAGGGTCACCCTAGCAACTCTCCGTTAACTCTAATCAGGCCAATCAGACAGCGTATAGAGTCGGTGGGCGGGCTTAACGGAAAGACGGCACAGTTGTGACGGTTGGGTTGGGAACTGGAGGGTCGCTGGTTCAAGTCCCCGTTCGGACCAAAGTATGGTGGTGGACTGGTAGCTGGAGAGGTGCCAGTTCACCTCCTCCACTGCCGAGGTGCTCTCGAGCAAGGCACTGAACTCCCAACTGCTCGGGGCGCCTTTCCATGGGCATGTTCAAGTATTTGTTCTTGTATTTTATCCTATTATTATTTGATGTATATTTTTAGGTATATTGTATCCTAGTATTTCATTTATATTTATATTCTGTGCTGTGTGACTGATTTCGCTGCTGTAACACTATCATTTCCCATTTTATTGGGATCAATAAATAAATATCTATCTATCTATCTATCTATCTATCTATCTATCTATCTATCTATCTATCTATCTATCTATCTATCTATCTATCTATCTATCTATCTATCTATCTATCTATCTCTGTTGAGCGTTGCTGTTGCATAGTTTGTCCACCAGAGGGCGCTCTACAACGTCCATGTTGGCAACACTGATTTTTTTTTTTGTTAGTGTGTTTTTGTTCAAAGACTTTAAGTTTCGTATCTTGAGTTTGTATTTTTATACATTTTATTTATCAGACCTTTAATACATTGTGATGTTCCTCTGTTCTCTTGTGACAATAAAACAAATTATTATCATATTATCTTAGTGAGAACTCATAAACAACTACAAATAACAAATTTTAGGGAAAAACTGTTTATCTTTTGTAACGCTTTTCTGGATTTAAAAAAATATATATATATATCGGCCGATATATCGGCATATCGTTTTGTTAAATAACCAGATATTCGTATTGGTATCTGCCCTAAAAGTCTTTTATCGGTTGGGCTCTACTTGATAATGAAGATGGCTGCAGCTGCTGGTGAACAGTTGTCTTTCCAACGGCTTCGGCTGCGACCCCGTAGACTTGGAGTTAAGCTTTTCTTTGAGAAAAGAACGGCACGGAAGTCATTCTTAAAAAACTAAGATGTGTTGAGAGTTCAATCTGTCATAGCGTTGCTCTGGCTGGTTGTAGCCTTATACTATTGCATGCAGAGGGAATCTGAAAGATTGAGCCCTGCCAATGGTGAGTCCCCAGAGCCAACATATTGATGTGGGGCTGGCTCGGGGGGGGGGATTAGATCACAGCATCCCTGAGACGGTCCTCCCAAGTAAACAACATCAGTCAGCAAATACACCCCCAAAAAAATTCTACAGGGATCTCAACAACAGAAACAAACTCTCGTACCCCAGCTCGTGGCGAGAGGCCGATGTAAGGCTTGATGCTCCACCGAACAGGAGTGAACATCTCCCTCTCGAGGAGTAAAACTCAGTGTTGAAATTCTGTGGAACGTCCCGTCCCTGTTGTGGCGGTAACGCAGGCTGGCTACCCCTTCTGTGACCTCCACCCCATTCTTTGTCCATGTGAAGTTGATGGAGGGGGGATAGAAGTGATTGGCCAAACAGAAGAGAGTGTTCACCACACCGTCCTCCCCCTCATACCGGGTATATATGGAGATGTCCGGAGCGTCTGGCCATGGAGAAACAGAAAGAAGTTGGAACAGACAGAATTATAATGGCAATGCTTCCTAACACCACAAGGTGGTGCCTTCCTTTCTTACAATGGGGATGGACTAGAGTTCGGCTGCAGTCTTCTCTCCTGTATGGTGCATTACAAAGTGACTGAGGATACTTTTTCCGGGTGTGATTCCCGACATTATCACAGTAATTTAAAGTTGAATTTCTTCATAATAATAACAAAACTCAGTACCTTGCCGAATGGGAACACCAGGATCCGCTTTTTTGGCTTTACCCAAAACACTGTGACAGTGAGTAATGCTAGCTTTGGCTAATGCATAAGCCCTTTTCTTCATGTCTGGAACAGACTGTGGCAGGTGAGGTATCGCAATCACCACTTCATCCTTGCTGAAGTCAGCATATGCGGCCACGTCATCGTCAACAACGACATCCACCCGTACCTCGCCGTATTCATAGCACCCGTAGATGTAGTGGAAGTCATGGATGGAGTCTAAAAAGCAGGAGAGGAAGATAGAGGCAGTTTAAAGAGTAGTTGATTTTCATATTGTTTCTACATTCATCGAAACCAACGACATTTGATATTTAAATCAATAATGGTACATGATATATAACAATCTTTGGCTCCAGAGTGGCTCTTCGCAGATCCAATAGTTTTAAACTGCAACAGAGTACCCGCCTTCAAGGAAGTTAACACTGTCTTGTCAGTGAAGAGGGCCAGACTCTCTATGTACCACAGTCTGTTAGGACCAGAGTAGCACAATACCACATTCATATAGTTAAATGAAAAGTTCCCTTAAGTCAATTGAATATGTCTACAATTTGTGAGAGCTTTATCCCAATTTGTTGCTTTAAACCTCTTAGATTAGATTCAACTTTATTGTCATTACACATGTACACGTACAAGGCAACGAAATGCAGTTTAGGTCTAACCAGAAGTGCTATAGCAGTAAGTGCAGATATACACTGGTTTCATAGTGCAGGATGGATATGTACTGAATAAATTTAGAAATGAATACTATTATAAACAGAATTGTACGGCTAGATTATCCTATGAATATAATACATAGATAACAAGTATTGTAAACAAGATTTACAGGTGGATATGTACTGAATATAATCTACAGGTGGATACTACTATAAATAGAATTTTATAGAAATGTACAATGATCATAATATACTGATGGTTTACAGAGTTTACAGGTGAATATGTACTATGAATATATATACAGATGGCTATTACTATAAACAGAATTTTTACAGATAGATATATATATATATATAATAAGTTAGGCTAAAATGAGCAGTATAACAATGGATTGGAACTTAGGTTGTTTCATCTGAGTCACTTTAGAGGTACAGAGGTAAACTTTAGTATTTCACAAAAACAATGCAAGCATGTTGCAGTGGGCTATGCGTCTTTAAGCTCCATGGCACACACATATAGCCAATTATTTAACAATGTTACAATACATCTGGATGGCTGACAGAAATATGAACTGGGTAAGACATTTTCAAAAGATCTCATCTTGCTTCCCTAAAAATGTCTACGACTATGAGTGACTACCCCTTCATACATGATTCTGATTTTATACTTTCACTTTACACTTGCAGAGTTACTCACAAAAAGCCAAAAGCTGCAGTTCATGTCTTACTTGCTGCAGAAGCATAAACAGCTCCAGTGAATATGATCAGTAGGATCATCTCAAATCCAAACCTGTTGACTGGCTTCAGACAAGAAAACTTCAGACAGCTTTTGAAAAACTTTAAGCGGCCAATCAGATATGATTACATCACTGTTGCTGGGTAGATTATTTAATAGCTCTGGCTCGGATGCCTCAACCAGGAAGTTGACATTTGTAGGTGTCTTGAGAGGAAAAACCAAAGATTACGTGCTGCGTGTCTTTCTGTGTGCACAAATGCGGATATGTAGTTGTTATGACCATTTATTGTGTAATTGTCAGCTTACTTATTCTGTTTAATTGTCATAAAAATGAAGAAAAGAAAATTGTAGAATCTGTGATTGAAAGATTTTTAATGCAACACTTCCAACTGTCAAACATATTATATAATCATATTTTTGTAGGATAAATAAGGGTGGGAAAGCCTTTCTTTAGAGAATGGAAAATGTTATGTTACAGTATGAAATTGTGTAGTTTCTGTGTTATGTTACACTGCTTTTATTGTTTTTTTACGATATGACTTTGTGTATTTCTGTGCTTATTGTGCACATGTGTGTATTTTAGAAATTACAATTTAAAAAAAGAAGGGAACTTAGGCTATATTATATTACATCCATGACTCTTTTCGGGATTATGTGCTGTCTAATTTGGTCCAACCAAGAAAAAAAGTTTTTTGACATAAAAAAACAACAACAATATAATGTTTTGTTGTTTTTTTGTTACCCACTATGTTTGGTTACAGCTTGGCTTACACACTTTTTGGACTGCAGATCTCACTCTGCTTCACTGCTCTGGTTGAACTCATTTATTAAAAGTCACATTATGGGTAGGCCGACTAGAGGTGTTTCCTGTTTGTTCTTCTGCCAATAATTTCTTTATTGTGTTTTGTTTGGGGTTTTCACATTGGAAAATTTAAATTAAGCCTAAAAAAAAAGTATATTTGGTATTACTCCTCAAATCAATGACTTGAAAAGGTCCACAATAGGCTTAACTTGTCTTTCAGTGGACCAGGTGCATCGGATTACATCGAGTTACATTTACTGTCAGGTGTGTACACTCTCAGGTAAGATCATGGCTGTATTAAAATCTTCAAATTCTCATCCTGAGGTGTTTTTGGCATTATCAGATCTCAGTTTTGTGAGGATCTACAATCTGGGCCATTGTTCTGGTAAAGCTGAGTCACTGAATTAGCAGCCAAATTAGCAGTAGTTGTTCTTTATGTATAAGCAGTAGCCTAGCAATAGTTGTAACAGTATTATTTTTAGTGATTATGTCTAATAATCCTTAGACAATAGACTCGTTCTAACAATATCCCATTGTTAAGTGCAGTACACCCACAGACCATTAGGAGGCTATATTATGGCGTTTTTCCACTGCGTGGTATCTACTCTACTCGCCTTTTTTGGTTTTCCATTACGAAAAAAAGTCCCTGGGACCTGCTACCAGGTACTTTATGTAGCACCACCTCAGTCGAGGTTCCAAGCGAGCTGAGGCGATACCAAAAGGTGACGTGGAAACCTGCAGACTGCTGATTGGTCGGAGAGAATCGTCACTTATGACTGCGTTTTTAGCAAACAAGAGTGCGGAGTGTGTGTCTGGAACAACCGCGCCATTTAAAAAAACAAAACAAATCTAGCCAGACACCGACAGATTATCTACTCTCTGCGCTATTCTCACTTTTCAACTATTCAATATTAAGGGCTATTAGGGGCTTTTGCATGTCGTTTCCAATATTGCACACTGTTACTTTAAAAAAACAAGACAATATATCAAAGAAAAGATTTTATTTAGCTATTCAAGTAGCGCATCAAACCCTCCCGTACATCCAGGTCTTCTTCCTCTACACCCTGCGACAGTGTCCCCCCCCCCGGCTCTGCTGTCCATGATGCATCCCAGTCATCGTCATAAGCACCTCTCCGTGATTCTCATAAAGATTTTGCAAAGCACAGCAGGTCAGAACCAGAGATTTCACCAGTCGGACATCGAACGCCCGAACAGACGTCTGCGGCGGCGATTTTGCAAAGCGTGAAGGATCTGAAACACACAGTACACAGCATATATATGTTGGTGTGTAATCATGGTTGCTAAAGTTCATGTACTTTTATATAGCGTATAGTAAATAGTGACTGTGACCCTGAACACATGCAAATGTCAGCTAACGTTACAGGAAACTTAACTTACCCTTTTGTGTCGGCAAACAATAGTCATGAAGACGTCTGAACTCCGTCAGAATTCCCAAACTCCTGTTTTTTTTCAGCAGTGATTTTTGTTGCTTTCTTCAGCTTCTTTTGAAACAAATTTTCTTCTGGCTGTGGCAAGTAGCCACATGCCGAGAATCAAAAACAACACGCCTTCGATGTGCTGTTGTGAGTTGCGTTGAAAATTACATCATGGCAGTTACCGGCTGCGTAGCTATGGTAACCAGCCACGCTGAGGCGTTACTCAATCTGCAATGGAAAACGGACGCAGAGTGCGTCGAGTAATATGTAATATGTACATTAATTAAAATCAGCAACAGATTGCATGTAGAGCATTTTGTCATAATAAAAACAACTGGAGACAAGCTATGTACAAGCTGATATAAACATTTTTGGAAATCGGAATCGGACCTAACAGGATGTGAGTGTTTCTGTGACTTCCTGTTCAGCATGTAGGCTGCAGGAAACGGCTGGAAACTGTCC